>BGPR01000434.1:60037-109335 GCA_013235015.1 Araneus ventricosus | reverse complement strand
ATTCACCATTCTTGTAGAAAAGTTGAACCACCAACTCTCAATCTGATAACGATAGCATGCTGTAGGGATCGAATGACAAATCCATTTCTAGCCAGGTGTCTTATTGCTATTATGATTTGCATAAAACCAGGAATGGCGCTAGAGTTTGCCCGACGAAGGGGCGATTTGCCCGACAGGGGGCACGATCTCCCCGACTGGGGGGACAAGTGTAATGAAATTGGTCTCAAATTTTGGCCAGATTATTATTTATCAACTACATTTCAATACCCCGTACATAAATTTTCCCCGACGGTGGGGCACAGCATCCCCGACAGGGGGCCCTGGCCCCCCCGGTCCCCCTTCTGGCGCCACCCCTCCATAAAACGTCTCAGTATGACGTGTGAGCGCCCTCTTTCGGTTACTCTTGGAATCATTTTTTTATACATGGAAAATAATCCAATGTCCTTCTGATCGTATTCGCGCAAACCGAATTTTTTTTCCGAGCATTACTTCTTTTATTATGAACTAGCAGTACGCGCACGGCGTTGCCGTGGTACAATGACTTCAACAAAATAAAAAAAGCCCAGAATGACACACAAACACTTTCTTTTATAAGTTTAGATTTATTATTGTCATGATTTTACTTTGATATTACTTCATTTTTTATAACGAAATGAACTTAATTTTTCTTTTAAATCATACTTTCACATCTTCATTATAATCATGCTTTGAGGTGCAGTATGCATAATGTTTATGTTTAATCAAAAATAAAAATATATATCTATAAAATTTGCTTTATTTCAGTATCGGCATTTTATAATTTAACGATTTCAATACCTAGATAAAATAATTACAATATACCGAAATAAGTGGAAGCATACAGAACTAAACTCATTGGCCTCATATTGAATATTAAGACTAATATTTAAACGTACCGGAGATGCATTATGCCCTTGACACCAAGTTCAAATCCCTAATTATTGTTGTAGTGAATTGTCCGTTTACATCCAAGCTGTCTTTCGCCATTTTGAGCAGATGGTAATGATAATTTCCATCTATTTTCATTGCTTCGTTTATTCCTACATTTTTTCTTATTGTTTACATAAGTAACATCATCAAAAATGTTCGTACTTGTAAAATAACTTGTTTGAGAAACGGGACAACAAAATCAAATATTGTTGCTGTTATGCACAGGAAGCGAGTTTGCCAATATCACTTGTTAGTCTCGTAAAGTAGAGACAGGCAGCTTGAGTAATACTAGTTATGAAGAGCTGCTGGATAAGCTAAAAGCGTCCTGGCTTATTGCATGCAGTGGAATTTCTATGAGATGGAGAATTTTTAGAAATGACGAATCGTATGATTTAAAATAGACATTTATTAGACGACCACATTCAAGAACATATTTACATATCACATCTTATAGTAAAGCAACAGCCTACAGCTGAAGTCTCTCCGAGGAGGGAATGCTTAGAGAACCGTAGATCTCTCTCCTCCCTCCTTCAAATGGCATAGTAGAGACAAGTATATATACTCTAATAATCATCTACATATCAGCTGCGGGAATCGGATAGACAACGTCATACGATTCCGATTAAATAGCTGCTAAAAATGGATGTCAAGTGAAGTGATTAAATTAAAGAAAGAATGCTTCAAATCTTAGAATAAAGGTACGAGAGACAATTTAGGAAAGATGCAAGCTTCTTAGCTTAAAATGCAGAATTTCCCAACAGTTGCCTGATTTGCCATTTTCGAATAGGAAACATGGGAACACGTGCAATTGTACATAAATACGTCAAAAGATGAATGGACAGCTGTCTAAACCGAGTTTTACCAAATTTGATTTTACCCTTTTTTTAATTTAAATGAAAAAGGCAAAGCGGGCAAATAATTTAGGTGGAGGGAGTGGTAAATATTTCGTCATGAAAAAATTTCCAAGTGAGGCAAGAAATTATCCTAAGATACCTATACGTGAAAAAAGGGCTGAATTAATTTGGGAATCACTGATCTGACTTTAACCCATTAACACGCGAATTAATTTAATGCATAGATTTTAATAAATTTTTATTAAATTATGTTTAAAACACCAAAATTAAGTTAACTGTCAAGTAATATTAAATTCGGAATCATTTTTTTTTCTTTTTTTTGAGAAAAGGATGTAAAAAAATTGTTAGAAATTCATTTATAAAAACTTTTTTGCATAAATAGTATTAAAATTTATTTTCTAATTCCTTGCATTGACTCAAAAATAAATGAAAGAAAAAATCCAAAAATTTCAAATGATGACATTCTGACTTCAAAATCTGGCTAACTGGTGGTATATGCACGTTGAAAACAGTTTAGGAGTTTCGGAATACCTATTGATTTCAAAGACAAAGCAAAAAAGAAACAATCGAATGCATTCGGTAATACAGAATACACTCGGAATCGAAAATGTAACAGTCCTCAAATGAGGACGCTGTGTGTTAATATCTATCGGATGTAATATTTGAAGCTATTGTAGTAAACAAAATAAAGAAAATGTGATCCCAACGAAAGGTTAGTATGCATCTATACTTATAAAAGTCAATGTTTGCGCGCGCGCGTGTGTGTGGGTGGGTGTGCGCGTGCGTGCGTGTGTGTGTGTCTGTGCGATGTCCAGACGAATCTATCGCACTTACAGCCATGAAATTTGGCACATAGGTAGTCGTAATGGTGACTCAATGCACCTCGAAGCCGGAGTTTTAAAATTTAATCTAGAAAATTTTTTATTTAATGTTTTGGCACGTTTTTTTTTTAATAATTTTTAAATAATAGTCAATTTTATGGTAATTTTTGTTAAGGATTTTTTCAAATTCTCGCATCTGAGGTTCTAACAAATCTATAATTTTCATTTTTTTTCAGCTTATAATTCGAACGTTTCTGTCGGATTTAAAACAAGAACCGTTAAAATACCTTTCTCTGTTTTTTTTTAATTAATTGTTCCTTGATCAGTTCAAACAGTTTTTTTGCACGCCAGTTTTCTCAGCGAGACATTCTCCGGAACGAGTTAACTTTCCCATCATGCATTGTTACAATCTCATTGGCTGGCGCGTGACCTTCGTCGCGTCAGGTGACGTCATATACTATCGCGTTCTTCTCGGAGAAGATACATTAACTGAATGAATTCGATAATTATTTTCGGCAGTGTCTTCAAATGTTTCTTTGTCTCGAATATTTCGCATGCTGGTTTGTCGCATTTATTAATATCGTTTTGGATTAACGTACTCGGTACTGTTTTCCTAAATTCAAATAATGCATATCTTTTGTTTTTATTTTGTTTTCAAAACTTTTTCATGTCATTTGTGGGAGGGGTTTTTTTTTGTTTTTTTTTCAGTTTGTTGAAGTCAAGATGGCACGGGCAATGCCGTGCGCGTATTGCTAGTTAATAATACACTGTAAAAAATATCCGTTTTTTCCCCGGACTTTTTCCGTATATTTGACGGTTTAAAGCTGTTTTGTTGACAAAACGGTTTTTCTCCGTTTTCCGCTCCAGCCATAAACGGTTTAAAACCGTCAGTTCAAATTCTATTTTTCGTCCATATGATAACTTTCCCTTTTCTTAAATGTAATTTAATTGCATTTATTTCATGTTTTTAATAGGGTTCCATCTCCGCTATTGTTTACACATGTTGCAGTAACCTGTTGTCACTCATGAAAGCTAACCTTAAAACTCGTGTTCTGGCAATAGTTGATTTTTACACCACTAGGTGGCGCCACTAGAGCTATAGTGACTTTAAAACTCAAATAGATTATTTTTACTTCATTTTCTGAAGTCTCTTGTGATCTAGTGGTTAGAATGACTGCCTTTTGTTTCTATGAACGCCGTTTCGATCCCCGGCTCGGAGGAGTTCGAAGTTTTGTCACCATCTTGCATCGAAATCGTCCAAGTAAGTTCAATTAGAAATTAATAATAAAGCCTTGATTAATTAATATTCCTAATCGATAATAAACATCAGCACGTTTCAACTCAACTCGAACAGAAGGAGAAAACAACTCAACTCAGTCGATGACGTCACTTACTTCGATGACTTAATTTTTAACGAGAAAATTTGATCTCATACGGTAAAAAACCGTTGTGACTACGGATTTACTTCGTAACTTTTACGGTTTTGCACAACCAACCCAGCTGCCGGTTTAAAACCGTAAATTTTACGGGATTTTTTTTACAGTGTATGCCAAAATGTTTACTGAAAAATTGATTTCATTACTCTTGTTTATGGATTATTGAAATCTTATTTCGTTTATAATTTGCGGCCAAAACATTATTGAGACTATCGCCAGTAGGATATTCACTGCACAACTTCCCAAAGAATAGTGTTTCTCACATTTTGGTTTCTGAAAGGAATTCGCACAGCCTTTCGTAACTGGAACATGGTTTTATATGAACTTTGTGGCAAAGCATTGCAGTGAAAAACTAAACAAGAAGCGAAATCATTCCACTTTTTAATAAGAAGAAAATGTCTTTATCAAATATAATTGCTTTGTTTTTTATGGAGCTATACTAATTAACTATTTTTGCTTTCTTTAGATGTCGCTAACTGCACAGAAATGTAATTTTCTTGCGTCTCAAGACAAAAAGCATCTCCAGGGTTTTTTTATTTATTTATTTATTTTTTTCGATTGAGGCAACAGCTGGATTTTTTTTAAGTAAATCGTTCGCATGGCTTTTTTTCCGCTTCTGCTTTTTTACTACACGAGATTTCTTATTTTTCTGGTTCGAATTTTTTAACATTCATTTCTTGTTAGCTGCAAATAAATAACTTTTTATTTTACTATTATTTTTTATACCTTCAGTTATACAGAAATAATAGTTTTATGCAAGAAAATATTGTTACAACATAATTTCGGAGACATTTTTGACGCTTTCTTCTATTATTATTCATACGTTATATTTCTTTGGTCTTCGATGATTTCGTACCTTACAAGTTATTAATTTCCTTCTATTGTGAACCGTATTTCTTCTGACAATAGCAAAACACTTAATGAAAAGCAACTTTTACAGGATCAGAGCACTTCTAATATTTAAAAATTTGGCAGGTAGATATTCCATAAATTTTATCGCTTGTGATTTCTTGCCATATCAGGTTCAGATAAAAATGGAGCTGCAGATGCAAGACGCACGGTCTAGATGTTACGGATTTTCTTTAGAGAATCTATCCCGCATATGCTAATAATTTATACACCTTACATGTTAGTTCCGAATGAAACAATCACTAAAAAATTTGAAAATTAAAAGGCTTGCGAACTCTCCAGAGCGACAGTTGATATTGTGAGTTGCGCAATTGATGATTTTGATTACTATTAGTGCACATACTAACAAGAATCAAACAAACGCCGATAGAATGTAAATCGTAAGAAATGATAACTAGATGCTATTGGTAAAAGTTGGAGTAAGAAACACCATTCTTTATTGTTTCTATTTCTATAAAACACTTTTTTTCGTTTCTATGAAGGAGGATATGTAATTGTGCTCTCTGTATTTGAAATTAAATTCATTTCGATCTTTTTAATATACAAGTATGCTCGTTTCGTATCAAAGCACACAATCTACTCTCCTCGCAAAGTTTTCAACAAATATTGTGTTAAATGTGTTTATAAATCATCGAAGTTACGAATGTGGGATTAGTTGTATCAAAACTATTTTTAATTTTTTTTATTTAGGAAACTAAATTTATATCAATTTTCTGAATTTTAATATCATGCATTCATGATGATGGATCCTCAGCTTGTACTTTTGTTTTAAGATTTTTAAATAATTTTAAAGTTTAATCAGAATATCTTGGGTGTCCTTAATTTAAAAAGTAACTTTATTTATTTAGAGTTTCACTCGACAACGAATTTTACAGTTAGAGTTACAAAGTTCATGAAAGTCTGCTGTTAATATAAAACTTTTACCTTCATCTCAATATATTTACATCAAACTTTCTTCAACTTCATCTTATATATAAACGAGATAAGATACGAGTTATCAACAAAGAAATATACACTGATGTATATATTCTTTGATGGTATAATTCTTTCCTTCTTTCTGTTAATGTTGGAAACCCTTTCGTCATAGCTTTTGCCTATTGTGTTTCATGGCTTGGGTGTTTTTAATTAAGTCTCGTTTTGAAACAACACGAGGACTATTTTGGGCCGAACCTCGTAATATTGAGCCGTGGTCAGATGACGGGAGCGAAGCTTGAGCCGGCACCTGCCTCTCCAATCACACCGGCAGGAGGACATTTAGCCCCGAAGGATTTGATATGCGCGGTCCGCTAACGCAGCGGTTCTTCGATTAAATCAGGTTTCGAACCTGGAGCCCTCCAGTTCCGAGGCTTTACCACTAGAGACTGGGAAGCAAAAGATCCTCTTCCTCAGCTCTTATCACACGAAAAGAAAATATTTCGTCAAAATAATGGAAAAAGTTTAAGAAAAATATTGGTTTCAATAAATTTGAATTACTGTGTAGAAGCCACATGCATTATTATTATTATTCTTTCTTCCCAATATATGCCTGACTTTCGCTGCTGACTTGATAAGTTGATATTCTGGAAAATGCTAAACTTGCCTAAAAAGTAAGAAGGGAAGCATTCTTAAAAAAAAGTATGTAATAAAAATAGGAACGGATAAAACCATCGATACAAGATAGGAAAACCAAACTTATAAATAAATATAGCTAGACGGAAACTCCTAACTGAACATTATAAACTAGCTAAGCTAAACGCAAGCCCATAATCAGATCATTTCTACTTTAAAATAAGAGTGAATAAAGGCCCCGAAAATTTCTTGTAAAATCCCTAGTTTTATTTTGCCGTGTTAAAAAGTGGAAAAGTTAACTTCCCGTGGATCCCGAAGCCCTTTAAATATACAAAGCAATAAATCACTTCCTGATAATAATAAAAAAAGGACTGGGGGGATAAAAAGGATGGATTCTTTTAAACCAAGCAAATTTAGCAAACTGAATACATGTTATATTCAAATTCATCTCATTATAAGCGCTCGGCTGTAAATCTACAGAATGTTTCGCTCGGAGCTTTTCAAAAGGATAAATTACTTTTAAATCTTCTAAAGTCTGGGGAAGCTCTAACATGACTTTTTTCAGGTTTTGAATGAATTTCAAACACTTCATAATTCCTAAATATTCATAGGTGTATGGAATCGGGAGAAAATCCTGATTTTTTTTTCCAGCTAGGCGAGAGAGATGAATCCGTGGGCTAAGGTGGAAAAACCTGCTGGGTAGTTTATCAGTCCAAGCAGCTCTCTTGATTAAAGTTATGAGTTATTCTTTCCCTATCTTGAATCTATAAATCGTCCAATTTTTGGATTTAATTCTCGTTTCTTTTTTATTCAAGTTTTCTATATAATTTAATATCTACTGCCCACCACACACACACACAGAAATAGCTTGATTGATTTTCGTTGCATATAGTAGATTGCACGACTACTAAATCATCATCTCTCTTATGCTTGTCTGAGAATTTACAGACATATAAATATAGTTCCACTATAGTCAGTAATAATTCAAGAGAACCAATAATCGCCTAGGAATAGAGTCTTATGCTTTTGGACGTCTTGTGATAATAGAAAAAGTTCCATTTAATTAACTGCCTTGAATATAGAGTTGTTTTATTATACAAAATATCGATTACTGCTGTTTAAAACTAATTTCTCCTCAGATATATTAATAATTTCGTAGTTCAGCGAAAGCGTTCCGTAGCTTTAATGTATAGCTCGCCTAAGAAATACCTTAAATAAATTTCGTCGCATATTGTAGATTACACAGCTGTTAAGCAATCATTTCTCTTATGTTTGTATGAACGTTTTCAGGCATATAAATATAGCACTATATTTAGTAATAACTGAAGAAAGCCAAGAATCACCTATGAATAAAATCGTGCATGTTTTTACGAATCTTTGTTCCATAGAAAGAGCTCCATTTAATTAAGCTACTTTCAACTAAAATATAGATTCATTACACATAATATCGATTATTCATATTTAAAACTAATTTCTCATGAAATACATTAATAATTTCGTAGTTCAGCGAAAGCGTTCCGTAGCTTTAATGTATAGATCGCCTAAGAAATACCTTAAATAAATTTCGTTGCATATAGTAGATTTCACAGCTGCTAAGCTATAATTTCCTGGCATATAAATATAGTTCCACTAAATGTATTAATAACTCAAGAAAGCCAAGAATCCCCTATGAATAAAATCATTCATGTTTCTGCGCGTCTTTGTTCTACAGGAAGAGCTTCATTTAATTAAGCTACCTTCATCTTGAGTATATATATTCATAACATAGAATATCGATTATTTATATTTAAAACTAATTTCTCATGAAATACAGTAATAATTTCGTAGCTCCAACGAAAGCGTTGTAGATTTAGCGAAGTAGCAGCGAAGCGTAAAGATTTAATGCATATGTCATCTAAGAAATACCTTGACTGAATCTCGCTGCATTAATGGTTTCACATATACTAAGCCGCCATCTCTCTCAACCTTCCGATGACCAGGTGGAAATTTGAAACACGAAAGACTGTTAAAAAACACGTATTCATTTACCATATCAAATAAAACCCAAAACTTGGCTTTTTAAAATCATTTAATAATATATATAAGAGTTGCAGGCATAGAAAAAAATAGAAAATGCAATATAGTTGCACGAAATTATACTTCAAATATAAAATGATGAGCAATTCACATTAGGGTTAGGAATTCGATTACAAAATGTTCAGTTGAACTTAATTAATCATTTTGAATATTGCACTCATGATATACTGTTGTTATGATATTGGCATGATTTTCGCAAACAAACCGATTGCACTTATCACATTTCTTGGTAGTTTTTTGTCTAGTTTTCTATGACGCACAACATGTAATTTTTTATGTATTTATTTTTTTCCTAGGAGAAGCGATAACTTTAGAATTCGTGATAAAGTAGTGTAAAATTCAGCTATAAAAATACTGAAAGGCACTAGATTTTTTTATTAGATATTCGGCAGGAACTGGCGTTGGGGTCATTTTATGACCCTACTTGGTCATCCGAATGTTAAGCTTATATAAACATTTTCAGACATAAGTATAGTTCCATAGTAGGCAGTAATAAATCAAGAATCTAAGAATCACCTATAACATCTTATATTCTTATACGTCTTATGACTATAGAAAAGAAGCTTCATTTAATTAACTACCTTAAATACAGAAGTTCATGCGCAAAATAACGACTGTTGTTGGTTAAAATGAATTTCTGTTTATATAATATATTTTTAGTGTGGTGAATGCGGTAACGAATGATGAAATTATAAGAAATGGAATTATTTACATTCAACATACCAACACTAAATTAAACAATACAACGAGACGATAATCACTAGTATCGTTCTTGAATATGAATGTTCTTATAAGAAAGTTCTTTTTGCATTCGTCAGAAATGGAATTCGGGCTGACAAAATGTCAGAACACATTCTTACTATCCAATGTCAGACTGTTCTTACAGCTAATAAGATACAAGGAACTCGAACAGCTGATTTTCTGATAGCTTACATCACATATTAATAATTTCGTAGGTTTCGCCATATTGTCAACTTATTTGCCACTGACTATAAAGCATCCATATTTCCCTCTCTTTTTCAAGAAACGCAAATGGTTTGAAATTTCTTTACACTTTTAAAATGTTTTTTCACATCCTCAGATTCTCTGAAATTAGCTAATGATCGAACTTTGATGAGAAAAATGTTAATTAACTCTTATTTTTGGGACCTAACTTTCTCCGTCTCGTGTTTGTAGCTTGGTTATATAACTTTACCTCTGAAGACCTGCCTTTCCGAAAGTTTTCAATTCCTTCATTTTCTGTTTGTAAAAATGGAATTTTATAATCGATTTTTCACTCACTTACTGATGTACTAGAGTTCAGAAATTTTGTTAAATTGTGCATTCCTGATGACAATAAAATATTTTCATAACTTAATTGTCCTTTAATCGATTTATTATAATCCAACTTATTATTTACTCCATAAGAGAGGCACAACCTGATAGTGAATTTGAGGGAGAAAATTCATAGTATTTATAATAATCTATTCTGAAATATGACTAAAAAGTAGAAAATAATAATAAATGTTTTAAAAGTACGATGTTATTTGGGTTCTAAAAAGTAGAAAAGAATTTTTTATGAAAAATATGGAGGTCAGAACAAAATCAGAAGAGTGTGAGGCGCTGAAAACAATATAACGAGAAAATTAAGCCATAATCGTGGCTTAAGTGTGATGTGTTCAAGACCTAGTTCAATAGAAGAACCCCCTCCCTAGTTTACGCGGTACCAGTGCACACACTAAATGCATCCGATTCAAATACCTCCCGCCACACACACAATGGTGTGGTGTGAAAGTTTAGAGAGCGAGCTCTAATTCAACCAGCAATTTTCCGTTCCTCAATAAATTTTGCTGCAGTTATAATCCACCTCTTTTCAATGCCCCTCTCAGGGAAATTCATCGCGCGGTTTATTTATGTTCATTATTTGCCAGAGCTTCAGTTCCAAAAGACACACTAGCAACCTATTCTAGTGAAACTTTTCTTTATGGATTAGAAAATACGATCAAAGTTGTTTTAAAGCGGTAGTGAAAACTTAGTCGATACGTTCATTTAGTCGCCAAATGTTTAACCGACAAGTCTTTTAGAGTTTATGGCATTTAGCAAACTTTTATATATGCGTAAAATTCGTAATTTTCAGAGTTAAATTTATTTTGGAAAAATTTAGCAGTCTTAATAACAAGTAGTTTCAATAGTTTGAATATAGTATAATATATTTTTACAATAACAAAAAATAATAATTACTTGTGTATTACCTACCTATTAGTATGAGACATGGTACGATATTTTTACGATGCTCTGCACGCGAACAACATCGATATCATTCTCAAAATCAATTAAAAACAAAATTAGCCAAAAGGAAATCCAAAAGTAAAAACTTTCATTACAATCATGAAAATTTTTTGCCTACGCGCACGACTTTGATATCATTCTCAAAACATCTGGTTTGCGCATTTTGATAACGTTTCACTGAGCTTCTGAACTAGATCAAAAGAATTAAATACTTTTCACAAATATCATTACTGAAGACGAACTAATGCAGCAGAAACGTATTCCGAAAACTGTACGGAAAAGTCATTGTCAAACTGAGCAAATTTCTCCACTTGATTGATTTTTTTTCAAACAACCAGCATTTAATTTTCAAAATGTATCAACTTCTTCCAGAATTTCTATCCATGAAAAGTTAAGAATAAAGGAAAATCCCTTCAACAAAATTCGCTTCGAGCGTCTCAATTTATTTTTACTTTTTCAATTCGGATCTGAAATCGTTCGTTCGTAATTCGATCCGTTGCTAATAGTTCATCAAGTTGGTTCTTTTTCTTCGAATTGTTTGTACTTTTAGGCTCAACGTTAGTTTTAGCAAAGGTATTTTATAATGGATTTCGGAACTAAGAGCAAATATTCAAAGAATGCCTTCTTTCATTACACAGAGTTTTATTTACTATACCTTCTTGCCAAACGACTTTACTACAACGCTATCAAAAGAGAAGATCGTATTAAGTTAGAAAGATAATTAATCTCCGTTACAATAATGAATTTTGACGTAAAGTTTTGTTTCCGATGCTTAATTGCGAAACGTTTTAATCTAACGAATAATTCCTTCATGTAATATTTTTTCAGCTGAAAGGAGATTGCTGACTAATAATTTATTTACGCATGTTTTAATTTTTAGTAAACGCACGATTTAAAGGTAAAATCATCATTACTTTTGGTGAATAAATCATAATTACGCACAGTATATCGTATTTATTTGATCCACAAACTGAAGAATTATAGTGTAATGGTACGGAATTTGTATTTTTAACTCGCCCGTTCGACATTTCGTCGGTTTGTCCATATAAATTTGTATGTTACCCTCCTACAAGTTTTTAAAAGCAGTGAACTTCTGGAGCTAGTCTTGAAACTGCTTCTGCTTCAAGAGTTTTCACCTGTAAATAACTCATTTTTCATTGCTTTTATAGTTCTCACGTGTATTTCGTCTATGTTTAAACATTGTCTGTAATCTTTTTTTTTTTTGTTTAATAAAGTTTCTACGCACACCCATCAAAACTGCAAACTGGAGATTTTTATCTCTGGAGTCAGGGGTGTGTCGTAGAGTAAAGTAAAGTCCAAAAGCGTTGCTCGATTTTCTGAAAATTTGGCATGAATGCTCCTTGAAGTCATTAAAAATGACGTATGTGTAAGGATTTTTATTTATTTTTATTCCATTTCAAGATGGTAGCCGTTTCAATGATTCCATTTTATGTATTACTCAGTTTTTTCAACGATTCTAGCCAAACGGTTCATGCTGTAAAAAATTGAACACTACCTCCCTCTCGAGAAAAAATTTTCTACAGCTTTGTTCTGGTGCATTTTAGACCTAGTAGTTTATTGGGAAAAGAAGGGCAAAGGTTAGAAATGGTGTTATAGAACTGTTGCTACCAAGAGCGACAGTGTAAGAGAGGATGCCTCCCCTCTTCCTCTAGCCCCTTCTAAGCTGCGTTATGACAACATTGGTTAAACCTTTAAAGACTGCGATAAATAGCAGGTCATAGGGGTTTTCTTTTTTGTTTTGTTTTTTTTAAAGCGAAGGGCTTTGCTAAAAGCTACTTGAAACTTTAAACATAGCTCAGAACTAGATGACAATACAATATTAATTCGCTTTCTTGTCTGTCTGTTTGTCTGTCATTTCATATTTTGCATGACGCATTCGCCGTACGTTTTCCATTATATCTCGAAAACTATTAACATTACAGACTTGGTTCTTGGGTATATGGATGGCCCATGGGATCATCGAAGCACCCCCATATTTTAGCTTATACTTTGCGCATGCGCAGTACGTTTTCATTCTATCTCGAAAACTATTAACATTACAGACTTGGTTCTGGTATATGGATGGCCCATGGGATCATCTAAGCACCCCATATTTTAGCCATACCTTTTGCGCATGCGCGATCGTTTTCATTATATCTCGAAGGTCTCTGCGTCACGTAACTTAATTTTCAGGAAAATAACAATTTTCTATTTATGATCCTTGAAGAGAAACTGAAATAAACCTGAAATTTGCCACATGTCTCCGTCGTAATCTCATCAAGATGTTTAAAATCGATTGCATTTCACACACACAAAGACTAAAACACAGAAAATAATTATTTAAATAAAATAAAATTTTAATATACCACATTTTCAAAACGGACTAAAAGTATAAAATAATTTCTTCTAGCCCCATACAGATTTAAAACGAAAAGTGTGGCGCATCATTTATAATAGAGGTGTGAGGATTAGCTGTCGTTGAGAAAACTCACACAACAGTTCATATCATTTCGATTGCAATAAAATTGTTAGTGACTGAAATAAACTATTTATGCATCAATTATCTATTGCATGCGCCCCACGTTTTTTGTTTTAAATCTGTATGGGGTTATCTATAAATCTGTGTGGGGCTAGAAGAAATTATTTTATACTTTTTAGTCCGTTTTAGAAACGTGGTATATTTACATTTTTATTTTATTTAAATTTTTCACATTGTCCCGCTTCAATCATCTATCGCCTTCTTCTTCAATCGTCTATCACGTGATTCAAAATATTTGCATATTCATAACTCAATCAATAACACCTATTTCTCAAACCTTGCAATAATGTCGTCTTATTTCGGCACTCACAATTTACTTTTGTGTATGAAAATTAGCATTTTGTGTTTGACACTTAATTTATGGGCAGGGGCCGTTCAAATATTACGTAGCATGTTTTTGTATTTTTTACCCCCCCCCTCCCCTTGTCAGCAAAAAATAAATCGCAAACCCCTCTTATAATTACGTAAATATGCACCCAACCCCACACGTTCTTTTTTTTTACAAACGTATAACAGTAATAATCTAATTTTAAAAAATTTAGGACTTAATTCAAATAAAACTCTTAACTCGGCTTAAAATGGAAAAAAAAATCTAAGTTTAATTTACTTACAATTTAGTTTAAGCTTACAGAAATCAAGTTTAATTTTCTTTTGCCAAATTTAACTTTTTTTTTCAAATTTAATTTTTAAATTAAATTATTTGTGCAAGTTACAAGAGATTTTCGGAAATAAAGTGATTTTTGTCTTACGTAGCATCACTCATACTCCCCCTTGTCAACAAAAATAAGCAAATCAACCCCCCCCCCTTGGGTGCTTCGTAATAATTTTGAACGGCCCCACAGGGCCGCTAAGAGTTGAGTCGGCCCAGGGGCAAAGTACTAGAAGACGGGTAAACCACATAGGCAATGTGGGCCCTCTTATGAATTACGACTGTGGTGACTAATCAGCGGACGGACATTTTCTTCCGGTTGTCCGGTCATGTCACGTATTGTTACAAAAAAAATCTGACTTCTAGACACCTACTGTAATTTCGATTAATCAAACGAGAACGTCTGAGTTTTGCATTAAGAGAAAATGAATGTAAAAATAGAGTTCAACTCATGCCCGGCCCCCATTTGTCATGGATAAAAATTAAAACTCTTAAAAATAAGAAAAATATACTTTTCCTTATATCAGGCTGGAGGCTCCTCCTGTCCCCCTCTTCATTATGGATACTAGCGTATTTTTTGCCATTACCTCAGCAATTTACTACTGCGTTGCACTTTTACAGTGGCCATTTTCTTCATCTCGACAAGCTGGACTTATTTTCTTCAGTGTCACATTTGTGAATATCATCTTAGATGAAGAGTATGTTCCGATTCTATCCAACTTGGAACTTAAAGTCGCCATTTTCATTTTCTTCCCTTTCTCATGGAAGATGTTTACGATACACATAATTCATCAGTGAATGAAAAAATAACGTAAATTATAAAAAAAATTTTCATTCAACGCATTCAGTGAATAACTGAGTCAATAGATTAATCGAAATCTCGTATATTAAAAAAAATAGTACAAAAAAATTATATATAGTATTCCATTGGTTCGATATACAGGGTGTTCATTAATTATTTGGTTTCCACTCACAACTTTTACGAATAAAATATACGCAAACCGATTACGTATTCGTAATTAAACTCAAAGAATTTTACGTGGCAACAATGCAATCTTAGCGCATTTGCAGTCTGGGTAATTATGACGTCATAAATA
The DNA here is from genome assembly GCA_013235015.1 of Araneus ventricosus. Classification (NCBI taxonomy): domain Eukaryota; kingdom Metazoa; phylum Arthropoda; class Arachnida; order Araneae; family Araneidae; genus Araneus; species Araneus ventricosus. The sequence continues at coordinate 94,190 of BGPR01000434.1, read as the reverse complement.
AAAATGGCGACCGTGCAAGAAAAAGCAATGTGTGTATTGTGGTTTTTCGAAACTATATCTTTCTATGGGGGTTTGTCAAGAACATTGTGTACAAGACCCCTGTGCCCTCTCTTGATGAACTGAAGCGCAGAATTGTTACTGCGATCCAAAATGTTACCCCACAAATGCTGGAGAATACTTGGAGGGAAATCGAATTTCGTCTCGATGTGTTACGAGCCACGAAGGGCAGCCATGTGCAAATTCATTGATATTTTTAATATCATTAATAAAATTCTTTGAGTTGTAATTTACGAATACGTAATCGGTTTTTGCGTAATATTTTTTATTCTAAAGTTATGAGGTACGGAAACCCCGACAATAATTAATGAACACCCTGTAGATTTCACTGCATTCCATGCCAGTTTACTTTTTTATAAATCTGCGTGTGAATAACTGGAATCCTATTTTAATTCCCTATAATCAAGTTTCATTACAAAATTATCATATATGACTTTTAAGTCTTTAGTACCATTCGAATTTCTGAATCGTTCAGAATTCTCAGTTTTCATCACAGGACTATTGTAACAAAATATCTTTTATTCCAAACTATTTGGCAAATAATTTAATACAGTCATTAAAACTTTCAGTTAGAAATGCAAATCCTTCATTCCGCTGCAGAGCTCCATCGCTCAATAAGGATTATGAGTAATTGAATTTCTCTGTTTCCTTCTCATTTATATGCAGGATGATTCAGGAACGAATCTAAAGCAAGATAATAGATTCAAGAAGTATTCGAGTACTTTTCATATTTTAATAAAATTTTCCTCAACTTTTCATGCAGCAAAAAAAATTATGCATTATGTTTATAAAGTAATTAACTGTTTTAGATGGACTTAAAATAAAAAAAAATGCAATGCAGTTAATTTACTTTTGTTAAATTAAATCCAAATTTATAAAAAAAACTCGGAATAAAGTGAAATTAAATTTAGTTTCATATAACTTTTCATCAAAGTTATACTTAACTCTAATTGTTTGCTTTCTAAATAACTAAATTCTCTTTTAGTAGATATGAATTTGAGTTGTTTAAAAAAGATATCTTAAAAAAATTTACATTTTACAAAGCAGCGGCAATTCTGCTACTCAACAGAAATGGAAGTTAATTATTCTTCAATTTCAGCATATACTAAGAGAAAATAAAACGTTTCCATCTAGAAAAGAACTTAATGGAATAATTTCACTTTTTGAATTAAACAGTTCTCTATTTTACAGATATTAGTTGTCTAGCTGTCTTTTTTCATTTTTTCTGCAAAAAATTCACAAGCACATTTCCGGCATAGTTTAAATCTTGAATGGTGAAAGATCCTTTCATTCTGCAGGACGGAGATCTTTAAATGTACAGAACAGAACGCCGTCTCTTACCCCCGTACCCGTGACCAGACCGGTCACTGAACGGTTTGATGGGCAAGACACGGGAATTTTATTTAAGAAAAACAAAATAAACAAAAAGAAGGAAATATATACACTATGTACAGCACAGGCATTTTCACTTTTACACTATTAGTTCGTTAAGTCTTCTTTTCTTTAGATGTTCTTACATCTTTCTTTTATTTGAAGGGGGAATGTCCGGTAATTGAGCTACTAAGTTCAGTTCGCTGGAAAGTTGAAGACTAGGGAGGCCGGAAAAGATCTCTGTTTTCGCTAATGAATTTGAATATACTTAAGTACAGAAAGTTTTAAATGTACAGAAAGTTTGAATGACATACAACTCTATCTACATATCTACTCTATATTTTCAAGGATTTAAAACATTAAAGAAACTATTTCGAATGCACTTATCTTGACCATTTTATGAAAGGTGGTTTGATATGAAAATCAAATATACGTATGAAGCTATAATCGACCTGCCCCACCGTAAACTATGTGAATTCTGAGGGGAGACTTCTGGATTTTTTTCTAATATTCATGGGTTTTATTTGCCTTCAAAGCGATTCCAGTGGCTTGCTGGTAACACAAAACTTAATTTCGGAAACTTACTTAGTAATGAATGCCAGCGAGAAATTCGGAAGATTTTAACTATGGCAAAAGCAATATCTAAATTATCAAGGCTTAGGCTACTGCACACACACCGATTTTTGTAGACTGGTTTGAAAATGCTCTACTTTTGCAGACGATGCGTTCCTTGCACACACACCGATTCGTGTCGGTCTTTTTTCGGATGTACATCCGGTCATTCTCGAATACATTATTAGTTTCTTCTGCCATACTTGAAAAAAATAACACAATAATTAACCAACATATCACAAAATAAAATCACTATTTAAATGCTTTAAAATTTTTTTACGTATTTAAATAAATTTTTGAAATATTAATTTTACTTAACTTACTATGTACCTTTATTATTAGTATATTTAATCGATAATAATAATTACATATGAATTTATCATAATGAAAATGTTTTGAATTGACAAAAGTATATTACAACTTAAGTAATATCGAGTTAATTTAATGTTAAATACTGAACTAATATGAAGTTCAAATGAAAAATACATAATATTAAGTTTTCAAACCAACATAATCTATGCTTGTTTTCATTTCAAAAAAGAAAACAAGAATAGTTTAACGGATGTTTTATTTTTCTTTTTATTTTCCTGCGAAGATTAGTTAAAAATACCTTTCTCATATACTAAAAATGTCGCCGAAATATCGGAGATCAACTTGAATGGGACAAGAAATTTTTAATAAAAATGTGTGAATTATGAAATGCAAACCGACAAATTCGACATTAATATAATTTTAACTTTTATTCATTTATTCAAATGTAAAATGTGCTTTAATAACTGATAAAAATCGTTCATAATTTCTAAGTAGTCAATTAATTTTTTAGTTTATGAAATTCTCAGTGTTTGTTGAACGTCATATAAAACGACAGTTTACATTATACAAAATTCAGGCACATTGCCTCGAAAGCCTATATTGGCTCATAAATTAATTACAAAGTTCAAGTGTCATTTAGTTCTTAAAACTAAACTAAATTGCAACTAAACAGAAATAAATACTAAGTGAATTATTAAGTGAAAGCAATGAAAAACAAATACTTGTTTAGTTTTCCATTTTCAGCTACTAAGTTTTACTAAAATGTTTCTAATTTCATTTCCAATTATCGTTTTAGTAAAATAAAGGAAATTTTGGGATTAGATGTCATATAGTATGGTCAGTTATTTGACTCCATTACGTACGTTATGAAAACAATGAACAAAATAGGTGCAAGGCCACTAACAGAACATGGGTTAAATAATCTACAGCAATCTGAAGTTTAAAATTACATTGTTAAAGCATCCATGAATATAAAAATATATAAGATTCAATTTAAATCATATTCCCGTCGAACAAGCTAGTCGCCGAAGACGGCTAATTCAAACTAAACTAACTCTAAATCGCAACTAAAAAGAAATAAATATTAAGTTAGAACAATGAAAAACGCTTCTTCGTTGTGTCCTTGTGTACATTCTTGTACAAAAATACTGTTGTCAAAACAAACGCTTGTTTACTTTTCCATTTTCATCTATTAAGTTTTACTAAAAGGATTCTAATTTCATTTCCGATTATCGTTCTAGTAAAATGAAATAAGTTTTTGGATTACATTAAGAAATAAAAGTGAAGTCAAACGAAAAAAATGTTTTTGATTTTCGGCAGAAAATGGGTTCGCAACGTAGGCGGACACCTTAAAAATTGACTTGGCAATACAACCAAATTATAATGTGTTAATATTAAGAATTCTTGTGATAATAATCTAACACTGTGGAGGCAATCACTTCAACATTCGAAAAAATTTGAATTTTGCGTTAATAAATCAAAACTAAGGGAGAAACCAAGGTGAAAAACAACAAATTTATATTTATTTCTAAGGCTGTCGGAGAATAAAGTTGTTTCGAGAATTATTTTTATTTAAAAACGAATTATGTTAAATGAAAATTCATTAGAAAATTATGTTAAATTAACTATAACTAACTTTAAGGCATTGCAATTATTCAACAAAGATTTATTAAGCTAATTAAAAATAAATAACAAAGCAAGTACAAAATGTAATTAAAAAATAGAAATAAAAGCATGGAATATATGCGGAATCATTAATATTATTTTAAAATTAGAAAAACCGACTTGTTCAAATGTAAAAAAGCATATATATATTTTCAGAGACGCCTAAATGTTAAAGCGCTAGTTTTTTTAACAAGCTTAATCCGTCACTGAGAACCATTATTTTTAACTATCCATTAAAAATTTCTTTGTGTATAAGTAATATTCTCATTCCTATACTGAAAATATCAATAAAGAAAAAAAAAATATCCCAAAAAATATTGTGTTCAATATTTTTTGCAAAATGTTACTAATTTTATTATTTCGCCACGAGAGCGAAGTCGATCGGCTGAAATCGGCGTGTGTGCAAGTGCCACTAGGTTTACATGTGTCACTGGGAGCCCCCACAGCTGCCGATGTCGGCGAAGTGTAGTGGCAATTCTCGACAGCCGATCGGTTTTATGTAGGCGCCGGTACGTGTGCAAGCTCCAACTGTTCTCTATACACTACTAATGGAATGTTGCAGACCGGTCTGAAACCGGTCGACAGGAATCGGTGTGTGTGCAAGGAGCCTTATATTGAATCAAATTTGATTTTGAGAGAATTGAAGGAAAAAAAATTGGACAGAATACGTAGGCTGCTCCACAATATGTATTTGAACCACATTTTTTTAAAATTACAGTGAACGAGAAGTAATTTTAATAAAAAAAAAGTAGTAGAATTTTTTGTAGCTCATTTATTTTTTAAAAAATGTAATTAACTTTTTAAGAAATACACTTTAAAGTACAAAAAATAGTTTTGCAACACTGTGTTATCAGTCCAGTTAAAGAAAATATTTTCAAAATTGGACCACCAATTTCTTTAAGCAGAATTAAAGCAATTTTTTTGTTATTCCCAAATTCACGTCAGCACACAATATATGAAACCAAGTATGGCATGAGCTGAATTCAATTCTTCTTCTTGCTTCCTTGCATAATACAAAAAACTCCATAGTCTTAGTTTTTGTTCTCTTTAACCAACATTTGACGTCATTTTTTTTCCTTTCTTTCTTTGGCTTGTTCCTTCCAATTTACAAGAACTATTAATTATTGTTGGAAATTATACGCGGTTAACTTTCCTTCAGTCTCCTCATTCAATCTTCTAACCAATCACAAGCTACTGTGATGATGTCTTGATGCAATACGTCACTGTGTGACGTCATATATATCCCATGATTCCTTTTCACGGAGAGCCGGTAAGAGCCACAGAGAAGAAATCTTTTTCTCTGTGGTAAGAGCTTGGTGATATACTTTGAGCTGTGCTTGTGAAACGTCTTTTATGTCTGTGTCTTACGTTCTATGTGTTTAAAATAAACGATGATCAAACCAGTTTCTCGAACTCTGCTAATTTCCCCTTCAATTATTATAACTGCTTTTTGGCATTTCTCTTGTTTGAGATAACAGTCCCCTTGATTTGATCAGTCCAGTTCAGGCAACCGTTATCAAGTCTGGTCAATTTTTGTAACCATACAAAAAAAATTCACCTAACCTTATCTTTAAACTATTTTAGAAAATTATAGTCAAATACGTTTTCTCGATGAAGATATAGTAAAATATTTTGCCGCTGGCAGGTAACGCAAAATCTGCTGCTTAAGTTAATTGCATCTAAAGGAACAATACTTTCTCCCATTTTCTCATAAGCAAATTTGAACGTTAAACTATAAATCTCCCCACCAATCATTTATGACTGTACACCTTCATAAGTAGCTCGCTCGACGTGATCTGTTCAAGTTTAGAAACCCCAGTCCCCTTCTATAATAAAGTTAGTTTAATTTATTTATATTAAGGTCCTGTTTTGAAGCAATGTGAGGGCTATTGTGAGGCGGACCTCGTAATTTTGAACCACAGTCAGATGACGAAGGCAACTGAGAGCGGGAAGCCCTCCACACTTCCTCACCGCAAAAGCAGGAGGACAAACATAAAGTTAGAGACCATATATAAAGACTATATAGTTGACAGTCTGTCTTTTTATTTTGCATTTTTTGGTTATGATTTATTTATCGATTGAACTCTTAAAATTTGTCCCAAGTTCCAGACTGTGGAGGTTTTATCCATTATGCGACATGTTCTGCTAGTTGAAAAATAAATGCAACTCCGCTGGCTTGTATTTGCTTAAAATCTTAAGAGCAAATTAGCCAGAGTAAGTATTGGAACTGGAAAGACCATATCATTCAGGAAGAAATTACTAAGTCCAAAACAATAGTTTTGAGGTGTGGTCAGTTTAAACTTAATTAATTTTGAGTTGTTATGATAAATTGTAAAACAGATTTCTAGCTCCTTGGGTTCAATTACTGATGCTTAGGTATCAGGTTTGTATCACGATATAATTAATTGCAAATTCTAATTTACTACAGTAGTTCGTCAAAAGGCACTTGACTTAGTGACTCCTACCTGAACGATGACAATATAATAATAGGACGAAAACAAACTATAACAAAAATGGCATCCCCAGCTCTTCCAAAAATTGGAAAATAGACAAGACAGGATTGCATTTGTCAAGAAAGCAAATCTAACGTTGCAGCACTAATTCTTCAGCATCGTTCAATCCAATAATTTTTTTTAATAACCCAGGAATTGTATGACAAGCATAGATAACCAAAGCCATAGTGAAATGTATACAATACAATATTTGGAATTAATTTTTATATCGAAAAAATTAATAGATTATTTACAATGAACAAAAACAATAAATGGTTAATGGCATTTATCTTCCGTCTTCATCTTTTTGAAACCAAAACATCACCGACTCTGATAAAGATAAATCCTCATTCATAGAGAAAAATAAACGTTTTCTTAGGCCTGCACTCCCAGAATATCTGGAAAACACCACGATATCTGCACTGAGTAGACAGAATCATTGTGTTCACTATTTTCTTTTAACACGTTCGTGGACAAAGCGGCATATGTGGTTTTACTTGCTGGGACAAAGCGCAATACCCCGTCCAAGTTTACGACAAGCTAAAATGCAAAGCGGTGCGTGCCACACATTTTTGTACACGAAAATGCTACTCAAGCAGCTTAGGTGACCCAGCAAATAACATAAAAACAAATAACCCAAATAACATAAGCTATGTGTCCATGAAAATGTTAAAAGCAACAGATAATGGGAATATTTTCTTTTAGCATAACAAAATCTGATATTACTGTTCGCATAATTCTATATAATTGCAGAAAATTCAACAACTAGTATTTAACTTAATACTTTCGAAATACAAAAGGTGAAACAAATTTTTTATCGAGACAGGTCAGCTTCTAAGAAACATCTTTTGTAACATTATTCATTTCTGGTTTGGTTTTTTATCATGAAAGGACCATGGATTTGATCATACTGCTTATTCGTTTCTGAGTAGATGAGTCACCAATGGGAGAAAAACCATTAATATCTACAGGTTTCTCAACATAAAATTTTCTGAAAAAATCACGATTGCCTTCTTAAAAATATTTATTTACTCATGTTTTTTCTTTTTTTGCACGTCACTGCAAATACATCACCTTGAATTTAGTAACAGTCAATATTTAGAGTTAAGCAGAAACTCTGGATCAGGGCTAATATTACAATCAAAAACTACAAGCAAATGAATTGTCAGGCTTGACTCTAAGCAACTGATGATGCAAGATTTAAAAAAAAAAATGTTCATCATTGACATCTTAAAGTTATTTTCTAACAAACTTACATGCCCAAGGAACATACACTTTGAAATAAAATCTTTATATTGATAATAAATTCCTCAACTGATCAAAGTCCTCATCTGCACTAAGAAAGTAATAAAAAGCTAATTCTTTCGATTATCTCAACCCTTTTTGCATAACTGAAATTGTAATGTCACCCAAATAACATCCATTATTTTAACGAGAATCATTCTTTAAAAATACTTTTTACATAAATTGATTTTTTTTAAAGTTAAGGAAGATAATATATGATTAACAATACAGTTATAAATTTTTTTTAAAAAAATTAATGTTTACAAGGTGTTTTTTACAAGGTATTTACCATTTCTCTATTCTTATGCAAAACAAACACAATCATAAGAAGAAAACAAAAATAGAAAAGAAATTTTTTTATGATTTTGCTTTATTGTTAAGTCTCGAAAACAGCCATTCCAATTTCTGTTCACCATAATTCTGTCTCTCGGAATTCTCATCTAAAAATCTGATGATTTTTTTGAAGATCAGATGTTGCAAACATCTTATGAACATGACTTCTAAAGCGCTTAAAATTTTAAGAATATATGCAAACATTCAAAAAGTATACAATGATGTAACTATGACAAATCTTTCCTAATAAATTTTATAGTTTTACAAGAAATAATTAATGATGCCTAAACATAAATAATAAACCTAACATAATTTAACTAAACATAATAACAATGCTTAAACATTTAACATGAACTAATTTTTAAACACAAAAAAAAACTTAAACACAAGCAAAGAGAACTAAACTTGAAAATTGTGCATACCACTTAGATTAGAAAATGAAAAACAAATAGTAACTTTCCATTTTTGTCACATTCAACTATTTATTGGCCATCTGACAGATTACTTATAGAATTTGTCACATTTCCTCAATTAAAAATTGTCTTAAAACAGGACTGAAAGTGAGAAAATCCACACTTTTAAATATGCTATTTTTACCATAAAATCTGGAGAATCAAGATGATAGTTTAAACAATAGTGGAATTTAATGACACATTTTCAGTGAGTTACGCTATTTATGTAATACTTTCATTTTTCTGAAAACAAATTATGCGGCAGAGACAAAACAACACAGGACAAAAGTACACTATTTAAAAAAAAATGTTTATTTTGTAGCTCAAGAATGAAATCACAAACTCCTACATTGCATTGCATTTTGTTTAGTAACATACTCTTTTATTGCTATAACATTTCAGAAGTATCATAGATTTCTTATGTGAAAATTCATATACATATTAACTATTAAAAATAACATAATTATGCAAGTTTGTTAGGAGTATATAAGTAAAATAATCCAAACCAACTGAATACAACTTCAAAAAATAAAGTACTTATATTCTAGATAAATTCACCGGTTAAAAAGAAAATAATAATACTTTAGATTAATAATCTCCAAATAAGTCTTCGTAAATTTTATTTCGAAAAAAAAATACACATCTTAACAAAGTCTAAATAATTAACTCTTTCAAAGCAATTTATAAAATACAATCTACACAACAAGATACACAATTTCATGTACTTAAGTAAAAAAATGTGAATAGAAATTTGAATAATACTTTTCCGTCAGAAATTTTGAATGACAATAGTATTATGAATAATTTTGAGCTTCTAAAACAAGATTATACAATTTAGAAATATAAAAACTGCATGTGACTGCTGTTATAGCTGGCAAAGGGGAAGAATTATTGCTCGTCACTAAGGGTTACCTTCATATTTCACAACCGATACAAAAATATGCAGTTAAAACTTTGAAATTCTAATCCACATGAGCACTGTGTTTGGTCCTACTGTACGCTCTAGGGCAAGGCTTCTGAAAAGCATTCTACAAAACTGAAAATCAGGTTGTTAGTTCAATGTACAGCAAATGTATTTTATATCTGGTTTTTGAGGCATAAGCATTCAATTAGATGGGGGTTAAACAATAAAATCTACGGATTATATACAAATGAATATCATAAAAACAGACAAAATATAGTGTTTTGAAAAATATGCAATATTCAAGGAGCAATGTAGTATTTATGCTCTCTTTTCAAGTTTTTCTCTCTCTCAAATAATATTTAGAGAGTTATTCCAGATACAGTAGTACATGAAAATTTATCGTTTCCTACGAAAATGCAGTTATGAAAAAGTTCTTTCCAAAAGGAATTTAAATTTTCTATAGCTATTAAAAAAGTATGGCTGCACTACAGCAGCTTCTAAAGATTTGCGTAGCTAACTTTAAAAAACTGTACATTCTAAGAATCCTTATATCAGAGTTTATAGTTTATATGTAGTAGCTATAACCAAAAGTAACTATTATGAAATTATACGATTGTGAGGAAATAGACTCAATAAAGTATAAATTCTATCAATATAAATTTTTTAAATTTTGGCAATTTAATTTTCCAGCAAAACTACCTTTTGAATTCAATGAAAAATTGACAATAAAAATCCTAAAATTGCTTGAAATACTTCATATACTGTAACTGCTCCAAAGTTAATAATTTAAAAACAAATGAAAATTAAAACTTTTAATTCGTGACATTCTTCATTCCGATAAAGCTCAACTCATTAATGCAGATGAGCAGCAGAAAGGAAGAAAATTGTATATCTCTTTTTTTAAAAAACAGAAATAATTTAAATTTTACTTGATACACAAGAATGGCAAAGAAGCTATTTTGATCGCAGTATTTTAAGTCAAATTTTACAATAAGATATATCTTTTAATTATGAGCTATTGTAGGAAAAATCCATTATATTTCATTATAACACCAGATCTTTTAATAAGAATAGCACTGCAACAGGACAGGAAACAAGATAAACAAATAAATCGACCGAGATTTTATTTTTCTCTCAAACCAATTACAAATTTTTCAATTCACAACCTTAAACCACCTTTTATTCATTTACTTTACAGAATACACACATAATTAGCTCTTGTTGGTGAAAAAAAATTATAATGCCATACTTAACAGATGCAGATGATACTCAATCTAATGAAATAATATATAATCTATATAAAAAAAACTATAGAATAATATGAAAATTACCAATAATTTCAGGGGTATGTGCGTCTATATACAAAGATGATATGTTACAATCTAAGCCACAGGTAAATTTGCTAATTTAGATTTCCAGGAATTTGCAATGATCATTTTAATCAACATTTTAGATGAACATACAAAGTTTATTTGTTCTTTTCATATTCTCAAGAGTTAAATACACTTAAGTTGTATCATGACATATTCACTTTATAAGAATTCACAATATACATAATAAGTTATTGGTATCAAAGCACATTAATACACAGAATCATCATACATGTTTGTTAATTTTGGGATTTATAGAGATGATCACACTTTTTTTTTTAAATATTTATTTTAATCTCAAGAAAATTCAAAATGAAAAAGTCTTATTTTAAAATATTAGTAATAAAAAAATAAATAATTAAAGACATAAAAATAACTTTTTAAAAAAAATGACTAATGCTTATTACTTGCAAGAGCACAAAACAGTTGGAAAAGAGGATCTTGAATTAGAAAACTAACTTGCAGCAATATATATAGATATATAGATATAGTATATATAGATTTATTTATATGTATCTACAAAATACTCTGATCCTTTCAGAAAGGACATGAATTAGTTTCAGACTTGGTCATCTGAACAAGCAAGGATAGTTATTATTGAAGGCCTCAGAGACATTAAAAGCACTGCCAAGAGCACCATAATGTTCACACAAATATTACTTTTTACATATGGCAGTGTCCCAGCTACTCATTGTCACTTTCCAAAACACAAAAAAAAATCTCATGGGACATACCATTTACTTCGAGTATTATCGGGAAATTTGTACAATAAATAAAGATTTTACTACACACACTGGACATATATAAAACAAGGTATGAGAAGACTTCTTACTAGCTTCAACAACATTCACAAGTATATTTCTGCACAAATTACATTTACAATGAGGAAGGGGGGCAAAAAGAAAAAATTTACAAGTTTACAGGATGGTTTTTATATCTGCAAAATAACTATGTGTATAACCAGCAAGAATTGGCTTAAGACACAAAACCATGCAGAGCTGAGGTTTCTTCAGAGATACACTGGATCCACAGTGCGCTCATCTTGGACTGTCCTACACACTGCATCCGACGCCGTGCCGTCCTCTGCTGGACACGTTTCACTAGCATTAGCAGAGTTTTGTACATCACAGTTTGAAGCGTCTATAGACTGATCACAAGTTCTACTATCGGTTTCACTAACTTCTTCTAAAGTCCTCGTTTCGGAGGGGAGGGCGTCTTCGGGCATTGGACTAGATGACGGGGGGACTTCAGTGGCGTCTTTTGGAATAGGGCTTGCACATGCTGATTCTTCTGATTTCTCTAATACTGCACACAAGAAAGGAACTTTTTTAATATACATCCAGTATATTCAGAAATTTCTTCAGGTATTATTTATCAACATACGACCAAACAGACACAGAGAACTAGATCTAAAATTGTTTCATAAATAGTATTCTTTTGAATAACAGAAGTGGCAAATTTCCATTAGTAATTTTCTTTTCACTCTCAAAAATCCTTTTCATTATATAAATATCCAGAAATTCTAATTAATTCAACTTTTCATTTATAACTGGCAGTTATTGGTTACCTTTTTTCATAATACTAGTCGTTATTGATTATTCTTTCTTTTAATCGAAAACAAATAATCTTGCATTCAAGAATTATATCGGAACACGTTATTTGTAAACATTTTTTGTGATTATTTAAATTGTGCACTTTTGCTAGTTAAATAATAAATGATTTTTGACATTGCCAAAGTCATTACTTGCACCCATCCACTTTAGTTTCCCATGGAAAGGCACACGCCAATCAGGTTCATCACATAAGTACTAAAAACGATACAAGGGGGGGACCGTTTCAGATAACAATTTTTCCGGTTAAGCCACGAGCATCCATTACTATTTTGTATCTAATTACTGTATGTAATTCGGAAATGTTTCGAGTTTAGAACAAATTCAAAACTCTCTTTGTAGGCTACACTTACATTCTTTATTAAAGTTAACCCTCCATTCGGCGCAATATTCGTATGGACGAGTTCGGGTACAACACGCCTGACAGGCACAGGTAAACAGTATCATAATTAATATTGTTAGTACCTATTAATTTTAATTTTAGCATTCTAAAATTAATCACTGACCTTCTTAGTGAGGCTTAAAAGAAAAAAGCAGGGATATTGTTGCAAAAAAGTCTCGCCTTTGTGATTATTTCAATGCAGTACATTAAGTCTCTTCTGGATTTGCAATTTCAGAAGCATTTCGAATAGCCCGGGTTTCGATTCACCGGGGTTTTACTATATATTATTGAATAAGATAAAATTGAACAAAAAAAATAAGAAATATGATTTTCTATTTAATTTTATGACCATTAATTTGCATGAAAAAGAACTGATTTGGAAGAATGCCTTAACTTTGACAGGAGGAAAGCTGAATCATCCAATTGTATTAAATGCTTTTCATCATTTCAATGTTTCAGCCTGAATCCAGATCACAGCATATCACTAAGTTAAAGTGGAAATGGACCTTGACAGCACAATCAATATCAAAATGGAATACAAAAAGTATGAGCAAAATTGAAATATCTCCAACACGATAACAACAAACATGATATTAAAGTGCAGTACCTGAAAACAAATGCTGAGACTCAAAAAATTCAGTCATGCCATCCGAAGCCGTTGAGGCAACCGACACGAAGCTACTGGGCCTCGAATGCATACTGGGCGATTGGGATTGCGTTACGCAGTGCCGATGAGCTTCGTGGAGCTGATGGATTTGTTCTTGACAACTTGCAAGCTCCTTGCGCAGTTCCTTTCTTTCCTCCTCCATATCTCTGATCATAACCTGCAAAATAAAATGCAGAGTCAATTTGTAAAAAATAACTGCAAAATCCATCTATTTTAACCTCTTAGAATAGATAATGGCTCAAACGAGTGCCTAACTAGATCATTTTTATCGTTATTTTTTCTTTGTGCGCGTACGTGTGTTATGTTCTGATCAATTTCGCTTATACTTCAATCTCATGATATACCATTTTGTAATCTAGATGGAAGGATCGCATTTTGAAATGTATTTTTCATAGTTTTGATTTGTTTGTTTTATGTACTTATTGATAATCAAGCATAAAAGTTTGTTAAAAAACACATGTTGTTTATGTTGCGCATTTTGTTTGCTGTTTAATAATGATTTTCACGTTGCAATTTTTTAATATTGTTTTAGATTAACGTACTCTGTACTGTTTTCCTACAGCTCAAATGTCATTATCGCAAAGAAAAATAAGCGGCAAAATCAGTAATGTGTATCTTCTGTTTTGATTTTGTTTTCAAAACTTTTTTGTGTCATTGTGGGTATATATATATATATATTTTTTTTTCCTTTTGTTGAAGTCCCGATTCCACGGGCAACGCCGTGCGCATACTGCTAGTTTAATATATAATCAACTCAAGAAAAAGTCTCTCAATTTCCAAGAAAAAATGAGTGTGATCTTAATTCTTTCAATTATTTGGGGGATTCAAAATCAATTCACTAGAAACTGTTAGCATAACTCACAAATAATAAGAAAATGTTTGGTTTAATTTATAAAACTTTCATCTAAAACCTCTAAAATTCATTTCATGAAGAAATGGAATAATGTCTATATATATCTATGCGGTGTGTTGCAAATCACACTCTAACTATAACATAGTTTCTTAACTCAAATTAATTTTTTCAAACATACATTTTTGCCAGTTATCAGATATGTTCAGACTGTTATTTTCCACGCACTGCTTTTAAAAAAACTATTGATGAAATTGCAAAGCAGTGCTAAGCATGGGGACATCTTTCAATGGATGTTCTCAATTCTTCGATTGGGATTAGTCTTGAGCTGCAAACATTATTTTTCATGTATCCTCACAAAACTAAATCTATCGGGATGAGATACAAAAAGTGCGGAGTCAATTCAAAACTCCTCCATTTTTCATTTTTTCATCACCTTTTGTTCATTAGAACCCCATCCATTGTAATGCAGAGATTCTACTGGAAGTATTACTCTTCATTCTGAAAAATAATTCTTCTAGTAGGATGGGCATCTCCTCCCCATCTTCGATGAAGGAATGAATCTTGAATGTGTGGCATGACCTATTCCTGTTGCAAGTTCACACAAATATCACCATCATAATATCCTCAAAGAAAAAAGTCCAATTAATCTCCATACCGACAATTTACCCTACACAGTAACGTCTAATAAGTTCACAAGGAGTTCCATTATCAGATAAGGATTATGAACTGATTTATGCAAAAATATCATTTTCAAGGTAAAAAATTTCAAATATAAAAAAACATTAATTAATTGGAATCATGAAACTCTCAATAGCTGACAAGATTCGGCATTTGTATTAACTTTGATATCCGTCATTAAATGATTATGTAATAGTTATTCAAAGTGTACATTCATTTTTTGAGACATCGTGTAAGTCATAAACACAATAATAGAATTTTTACATCCTGATCCAGTCATAAAATATTTCAATCCTTTCAGCCAATATAATTCATCCAATTCTCCAAATCAGCATAGTAATTAATATCTTCCCCTTATGACTCTCTTAAAAAACAGTATCACAATCTGTGAACTTTTATCTTGTTTACCTTGTTGTAAATAACATAATGTACTTCATCAGTGGCAAATCTAGAATTCGGATCGGGGGGCTGAGGTCATAAAAATTTTGTATCGTCAAGACGAACGTCAAACCTCATGGTTTATGTAAACCAAAACACTTGAACTTTACAGACTTTACCCACCTTACAATAACAATCATAAAGAACACTACAATAATTTCTATAATTTAATAAAAAATACAATGAAATAACTGGACAAAAAGTGTTTTCGACAGAGTCAACGCTACTAGTACGAGTGGAATGACTAGAAAAGTAGGAAAATTTTCGAGCCTGTCAAGCCAGAAAGCAATGCTGTCACGTTTTTAGTATTTTTTTTAAAAGAGAAATTAAGAACAGATAGTTATAGTGATTTTAACTAAAATCAAGAATTCTGGTTTAGGTCTGGGGGGGGGACTGCAGCCAGAGAGCCCCCTGGATTCGCCACCGTAGTTCATAATACATAAAATTACATACCACCAGCTGTGCTAAACTCTGATTGAGGGCTGTTGATACTGGCAACAATGATTCAAGAGAAACGCCTTTGAGCCTGCAGAAAGGAGCGAAAGAGGACGTCCTTTCAAGCGATGAGGTATTGTCTTGACTGCTTAGGTCTTCACAAGGTTCTAGTAAAACAGCAGAAAATGTAAAACACTGCTACGAAAACATATGTCACTATTTTAAGTTGGTGGTAATAAGCAAATGGCATTTAAATATAAAAAAATTAATTATAAAGAAATAGCATTTTAACATACCAGTGTCGATGATAGGTGGTGCTTCTTCCAGACTTAAACCTTCATTTAAAAATGATGCTAATTTATTACCTAAAATAAAGAAATAAATATTTAAAAATAAGGAATATTAAAAATTCGATTAACGTTTGAAAATAAGCATTTTGATGCAAAATATTAAGTCTTTTAAAAAAAAAAAACATTACATTAGATGATAACTAGTTTTACTTGTTTAGTAAGACGAGAGATCAATTTCAGTTTTGAAAATTTTCACTTTTAAATGATTTTTAAGATATCAAGTTAAAATGGAATCATAAGCGGTAAATAAACGCATTACTATGAAAGCAAAAAATATATCTACTCATTTTTAACTCAAAATTCATTTCATGAATATAATATTAAATAGTTGACGTTTCGTGAACTCGCTACTTCTACAGAATGTAAAATTGCACAGCACCTAAAATTGTGATGCATCAGTAAACATGCAATTCTCAACACATATATGGCAAAAAAGCATGCATATTTGTGAACCATGACTGTCATAAAGAAAAAAAATAGGTTATATATATATGTCTCTGATTCTCAGCGTAAAATATTTCCAAATTTATGCCAAATAAAGTTACAGTTTATGGTTCAGTGATTATCCCTAACTGCTCCAACACAAGTTATATTAAATAACAGTTTATAACACAGATTATATTATTCCTTACCTTGCTGTACAGCAACAGTTATCAAATCTAAAGCTGTCATTTCTTTGGTGTCTTCTTCTTGAATCTAAAAAGTTTATAGAACAAAAGATTAGAAAACACCTAGACACTATTTTAAATCAAATCAATAAGCAAATGCACATAAATAAAAAGCAGACATATTACAAATAATGACAAAGATTAAAAATCAATGAATGACAGGCATTCTCTTCCTCTTTTGAAAGCTGGGGAAGAAGTTTAATTACTATTAAACTATTTTCACACACTTGAGGATATGCTAACATAACGAATAATATCTTATGAAAAAAAAAATACTTTAAATATAATGAATAATAATAGCAGTTTAGTACACAAAAAGATTTTTAAAGCTGCAAACTCCTTAGTCTCACTCACAACAAAATCTTAGTAGGAATTTAATATGCTATAAAAAAAATTTCACATAAAAGATCATCCAATATAAGGTAAAAGCATTACCTTCAACAAATTGAGAGAAACAACACAAATAAAACTTTACTTCGTTTGAATATTATTCAATATAATCAGTAATAGCAAAGTCCAGTGTCAGTAAAGAAAATAAACTTCAGTAACTTTAGTTTATGACATTGATAAATTTAGATTAAATTCACAAATAGAGTTAAAATCATAAAAATTACTTTCTAATTGATTATTTCTGTAAGTATACTTCTTTTTAATCAAATACACTTCTTATGATTTCCTCACTTACTTCTTGTGGACTTTTCAACTCTTCTAATGGAATCTGAAGAATTTCAGCTGTTATCACCTCCTTTTCTTCAATGGCTTTAGATATTTCTAAATCTTTTCGTCTCAATTTTTCTACAATGATAAAAGTTGAAATAATATGAGTATACAAAACAAGAAATACAGAAAGCTTCAAAATTACTTCACAAAATAAACTAATTGCAAACAATTAAGCTGAAAAGCATATAAAAATTGATTCTAAAATAATGCCCAAATAATATTACAGTCACTAATAAAAATCACAGGACTGCACTAGATACGATAGCTCTTACTTAGGTCAATGAAAACACAAATAAGCATTAACAAATGTAGACACAATCCTTGCTGCAATATAACAGGCATGGCAGTCAATCGGGAATCTCTACTTAACATTACATTTATGGAATACAAATATCAGTGTTAAATATCAAGCAATACTTTATCATTGATTGTTAATAGGATCAAATCAGGACATACGACAATCATATTGGAAGGGGGAAAAATCTCTGCTAAATAAAGCTCTAAATGCGAAACTGACTACTTCCTGTGAACAATATCATATAATAATAATAAAACCTGTAATCAAATTATATAAACTTTTAACAACAACAATAATATGCATTTTAGTAAAATCTATTCAACCATTAAAATGACAGAGGAATGTCCTTATGAACTTTTAATAAATTTTATCGAAAGTCCTAAAATAAACATTGAATTTTAAGAGTATTTGCAAAATATTCTGCATAGGAGATCAACTTTTCATATAAATTTTTAAAGAAACTTCTCCAAAATCTTCCTTAAAATAAATAAGATTTTGAAATTCTATTCCAGTTTTACACATAAAAAAAAGTTTGAAAGGTTTTCAAATGATATAGGAAGCTTAATATCATCCAGTATAATTTTTCTTCAATAAACTCTTTTGTCAGTTTTATTGATATGAGCAGAAAAATCCAATTTGCTCTGAAATTCTCCCCAATCTCAATAAAAAAATAACTTGCATAACATTTTTATTTTATTTTATTTATTCATTCTTTAGAGCAACAACAAGTTTTTTTAAGAAGTTAATACCAGGCCACCTTAAACCTACCAACCTACATTAATTATTCACATTTATAAATTGGATCATGGATACAAAACACAAGTTCTAAAAAGTGGGCAAAATGCAATCTCTTCATAGAAATGAGCATTTACGCAAAAATACTAGGAATACTTTATATGCTACAAGGAAATTCTGAACAGGTATTTCATAAAAAAAACCTCAGAAAGATGAAAATATGATAAATGGTCGATAGTGCACAAAATTAATTAAACATATATAAATTGCAATAAAACAAAATTGAAAGCTACGTAAAGCACCTTCCGATTAAAAAGTTGACACACGTGAAGTCCTTTCCACAATCAAAAAATGGAATATTTACAAAGTGATAATGCAGTTAAAAAGCATGACAACAAATCTCGCTTGCGAGTCATTTATATTTCTTTTTTCGAATTTTTAAAAGGTTATTAATCTGAAAAAAGGAGAATGAAAAACGTCATATAAGTTTTTCACCTCTCTTTTGAAAAATATGTTGTTCCATTTCTGAACAAGTTTACTGACACATAAACACCCACTTGAAAATATTGTTTAACTAAATAACGAAACACATTTTCACTCACCAAATGGAGTTAAAACGGGTTCTGCAGTTTCACAAATAGCACCACTACTAACAATCACCTCGCTTGGTTCAATGAGCTGAGGACCTTCAGCAATTTCTAGAATTTCAATATGCTCCAGCCTCTTGTGTGGCCTGTCACCAGACTCATTTGCATCTTCATCATGCCTCACCTGCTTAGCTATCTGTGGAATTTCATCGGGAGGCTCGCTTGGGGGAGGAGCTTCTTCAGGCTCAGAAGGAGGTAGATTATTTTCACTCGAGGCAACTGGAGGTGTTTTAGTGTCTTCGTTTGTTTCTGTGACAGGCTCAATTCTGAAATACAAAAATGAAATAAGACAAACAAGGTAAAAAGACAGAAGTATTTGGGATATGTGAAGAGAGGTTTTCAAAATTACATGAATCATCCAACAATACATAGAAAAATTCATATTTTAAAAGCATTGTGAATTGACAATGATCACTTATTAAATCAGAATGAATTTCGATCTTTATAAATATTTTATTCTACTTATATACAATGGGCTTCCCCTTCCCCTCTTCTTACCATTTCCCCATTTTTTTATTCTACCTCAAAAAAAAAAAAATCAGAACATTTTTATAACATCTGAAACTATTTTTCACTCCCCCAAGCTTTTAAACTAAATCTTTCTAAGAATATTAATTAGCTCACAGAATTCAGATAAAAATCCAATTTAAATGCTGAAATCAGCTTTCATTCTGTCACAGATATATGAAAATTTCAACTAATTATAAATCAGTAATAACCATTTAGTAAATAAGGTACGGACAGTCACAATTTAGATTCACATTATATAAAAGAATACATTAAAAATGTTTATATAAACTAAGAATACTTTCTTTTGTTTATTATGCAATGGACAGTTTATTAGTATTAAACAGCTAATTAATCTCCAAGTATCATATTACTGCACCATCATTTTGTTTCCTTGTTCAGTTGTTATACATCCATATTTCTTGTAAAAGTATTTTCTTTCCAATACACGAGCTAAATGTTTTTAAATAACTTACTTACCAGACATTAGTTTCTCTTCCTATTAAATACAGTAAAAGCTTAACTAACCGGCATGCTCAGGAAATGCTGATTTCCGGATACCTGAAAAGTCTGGATAGTTGAGTGTGACGGGAAAAATGGGAGGGGGGGGGAGGGTAGCCTTTTTTTTACCACCGATTCTGTCCCTTAACTTTTTATTGTAGATTTCGTTTTCACATCTAGTTTTTCGGCGAAAGGTGAGGACCTTTTTTTTTCTTTGGTTCTCGATTTTGCTCCCCCCCCCCCCATAAAACAAGTCTGTGTACGTCACTGTACTGTATAATGCTTTTTTTTCCTTCTACGCCCCTCCGTGCGGAGTGGACATTGCATTCCAGAAATAAATTGTCCGCGTGAATGGAACAGCGTGCGCTAAATTTTGGCGCGTGGATGTAAAATTTTTTAGAAAAACTCATTTTCTAATTTTTTCCGGTTAGTTGAGCTTTCCGGATACTTGAATGCAGGATAATCGAGAATTTACTGCATAGCAAAAATCCTAAAAAGGTTTAAAAATTCTAAAACTTTTTATGGAGATTGAAATTTGAATTTATTAAATTAAAATAATTTTAGACAAAGCACAATTTTTTGGCACAATTTTTAGAATGTCAAAAAAAAGTTCAAGAGCATATTAGAATTTTCAGGGATGAGATTGGCAAAAAAGCAAAAAGACTGAAATCATACGCGAGCAAAACATTTGTACCATAATTTATACGCGAAAGATGTTTTAAGAAGTAAAACATCAGAACACGCAATATGATGAAAATATTACACTATAATAATTAATAACTTAATTATTTATAATTCAGTATGTGTAAATAAGAAAAAGAATATTAAATTATTATTAAATCATTCACATTAAAAGTTAACAAACAAGTTTAACACATCATCAGGGGCATCTTCAAATACAAAATTAGACATTAAAACATATTTACCACCTGTACATCACTGAGATGCAACATACACCCAACAGAAGTCTGAGAAGAATTATATTTAATAGCCTTTTGATAAAAGTTAGCTCAAAAAATAAATAAAAATAAGGACAAATAATTTCTTTTGCTTCATGCAATTGTGTAAAGTGCATTAGCTCTTTATAAATTATAATAATGTATCATATACTGATTTCTGTTTTATTTCTTTTATTTTTTATAAATTTTTGCAAAAGTAACAGCACAATGATTTTGCACCTTATAAAGCAAGGGGGGTCGAGATATTGTACAGTTACAATGACAGTTTCATTTAGCATTATTGCTATTTGAAACCCTTTGAAACATTTCCTTAATTGTTAAAGAAGTGGTTTTTTTCTGTTTTTTTTTAATTGTGTGGCTTTTGTTGGTAACGGATCTCCATTAACACGCTTCACCCCTTGTTTTGGAGGCCTCCTATCTTTGACAGATTTTTCTTCAATAACGGATGTGTTTGCATCCTCTGCAAGTTTATTTTCAGTAGAGGCTAAGGTTTTTGCACAGTCTTCATTAGTATCTCTCTGTTTAATTACTGGCATAGTTGTCGGGACTACACTATCTCTAGAATGCCTAGGTAAATCATGTTTTATTTTTTTATTTGTCTTATTCTCTGCTTTTTTGTTGCATTTGCACACAGCTTTTTAGCTGCCTCTTTTGACAGGAATTTCTTTTTTTTATGTAGTTTATTTATTTATTTATTTTATTTATTTATTTATTTTATTTTATTTTTTTTTTTTGCAAAATATTCCACAGAGGTTTTGTTTTCTGCAAAAAGGTGGTATTTAATACTTTGAATGGCTCTGAATATTGTAATGTTCATCCTTGTAGAGCTTGCCAATATAATGTTGATTCGTCAGTAGAAGATGAATCGGCTATTTTCCTAGCCGGTGGAGTTAAGCTGCACGGTCGAGCATATTTTCCCAGAATTTTCTTTCGAAAAAGGAAGATAGGAAGGTCTCTTTTCTTTGTGTGAAAGCATAATTTTCGGAAGAAAAAGCTAATTTTTGCGGTTTAAAAAAAAAACACGCACTTTTGAGAGAAAAAAAGACAAAAAAAAGCAGAATTTCTTCAAAATAACAAAAAAAGTGGAAATTCGAGAAAAAGCGGAAGAATCTCATTCCTGAATTTTGTTAAGTCATGCATGAAGCTATCTTTCTAACATTATATACAGCATCTAAAGCTCAAACGTGAATTTACCAAATCAACTTATTTGTCATCTCTTATTTAATAAGTTTTTTTTTTTACTTATAGTAAAGATTAATACTGAACTGTGTTTAAATTCAGAATTGCAATCGTTTAAACAGGACTTTGATATTATTAGTCACCGCCTAAATTTGGGTCACATAGAACACCAATGGAACAGCAAAAATTTTCATGCAATCGTCTTCTTTCAGAACATTCAATGTTTGTAACCAAAAATAGTTAAGAAAATTATCCTCAACAAAAGCATTTTATTAAAAAATTTGCTGAAAAACTTTTAATTCAGCATGAACTAATATTTCATTTTCTTAATTATTATTATTATTTTTTTTAATTTAGAAAATTTTAAGGCTGTAAGATTTTGTAGATGAAAAGGGAATACGAGGGAAAAAGTCTTATAGAACACCGCTTTACAACAACTTTTTTTTTTTTTTTTTTTTTTTTTGCAGATGTTCAACATTTGTTCTTAGGGAAAATCAAAGCTACAACAGCAAGGCTGAAATGAATAAAGCTAGGCGAGGCTTGTTTCTGCGAGTAAAGTCGCTTTCCTAGGGCAAGAAGGTGGTTTTAGCTTATGGATTATTCATGTTCTATCACTGAATCTTTATTAATATGCGTGGAAAAGATAAACAAGGATTGATAAGCATGAAGCTTTAAAAGAAAATCCATCAATTACAGAGGGATTTTTTATAAAGAATCATTAAGATGTTGAAATGTCAAAAACATTTTATAATTAACAGACTGTTGGATGTTGCGATGAAAGTGAAACTCACTCTTTTGGTTTTACTTCAACTTCTGTAATTTCACTAGGCACAGGTGCTGCTGGCTCACTAGGTGCAGGTGCTGTTGGTTCAGGAACTGGATGGGAGGCTTCTTGGTTGCTTTTGGCCATATTTCGAAGCCTTTGTTTTAATTCTTGAGCAGTTTTATCAATATAATTACACCAACTAACAAAGAAATTCAAAAGTAAAGAACTTTGCAAAAATACATCTAAATTAATCACATTTTTTTAACATATTTATAACAATTGAAAAGATAAGTAATAGAATCAGTTAAAATATTCAAAATATCAGTTACTTAATAAGAAAATATTTTAAAAAAAAAAAAGCAAAAAACAATAGACCAAACTGTCCAACTTGATACTTGTTTTGAAACAAAAAGTAGGATCATATATTTGAATTTCAATGAGGACAGTAAGACAAAAATTGATGTTTAATTAATATTAGTATTATAATTATCATTCTTCTTAGACATTACTAACAGACTTGGTTAAATTACTTATATAAAAAAATTAATTTCTACCATAAAAAAGAATATCTTTAAAAATACGTCTCGTTAAATATATACAATCATTGCCCATAAAAACTTTTATGCACTTTACAGAACATTTTTCGAATACTAAATAAATGGAAGAAAAATTAAGAAAGAAAACAACAGCAAAATTCAGTGAGATTAATAGCTTGTAAATTACACAGTAAAACACATATAAAGAGAAAACATATAAAAACCGTTTTCATATATCAATTCATGCATAATTTGACAATTTAAATAAACTCCAAGATTATTAGAAAACTAATCTCTACTAATAATAAAGGAGAATGCGTGCATGCCTGTGTGTTGGCACTGTATAGGGCAGACCGCTGGACCTAGAGCTAGGAAATTTGGCACGTACATTCTTTGGAAGGTGGGAATGTGCACCTCGGAGCAGTTTTTTTTTTTTAATTTTAATCAGAATCTTAATAACTTCCAAAAATATTACAACACAAAAATAATTTTTACACCATCTGAAAGTGCAAAAATTTACCTTTTCAATGATATCAATTATGTTGCCGTACAATCTTTTCTCTAATTTTGATAACCTTTTAAAAATATTTTTTGGCATAATTTACAACAATACTTTTCATCGTTGCAATGCAATTCAAACTGTTTCCATTGTTTAAACAAACATTTAATTGCGTGTTTCTCTTTCATTGTTGAAAGCTAATGTAATAAATATCCTAAAACATTTAGCTTTCATATTTTATGTCATTAAAATTTTGGGGGAATCTGTAAACCAAGCTCTCTGAGATATTAGGTATATCCCTTTAAGACCGGACGTATTTTTTAACGAATTGTTTAAATGCCGACTACAACTCAAAAATGGACGATATCTGCCATCCAATGAGAAAAATAGATCTATAGAAATTCTAGAAACAAGAAAAATAATTTCTTCTGACATTTATTGCATATAACTAACCAGGAACAGAAATATAAGCTAAAGCCTAATCTGCACGATCGTACGGGTTCGGTCTTAAAGGGATAAGAAGAAATAGATCCACTAAGCTGAATGATTATGGCTGCTATGTTTTCATTCTTTTTTCAGCAAACATACCGCTGACTATAGAATGTGTTGCACCATTTTAATGTTGAAATCAAATGCATATTTTGCAAGAGGAATAAGAAAGTAAAGATGACACTGACAACTTGCAATTAGATGTTACATGGCATGGTCAGTTATTTGACTCCATCACGACCTTTACTTAGACAATGAACAGAACAGGTGCAAGGCCACTAAAAGAAAATTTCTTAAATATCTACTACGATCTGCTTACGTTGTTAAGGGAGACATGAATATAAAGTTATTCAAGATTGAATTGAAATTATATTTGCGGCGAACAAGCTGGTCGATGAAGGCGGCTAGTATTTTAATATGACGGTTGATTAAACCATTATTTTTTATCTTACTTTGATCAATAGCAGAAAATCACAAAACAAATATTAATTCCATGGTGAATAAAGAAGTTTTTGTTTCTTTACCTGACTGCTTTTAGAAATTAAAGGCTTGCAATTTAATCAATAAAAATAACATGTACAATTAGAACAAATTTATTGATCAAGGAACAAGCTCACTTTCAAAAATCTGTATAGAAAAGTTTTACAGGATGACAAATCTGACATCACAACTTGCCAAAGAGTATTTAAAAAGGGATATAAGTATCCCTAACATAATACACAAGGAAATTAAAAGTATTCTGAAAAATATTACAAAGGAGGTAAGAATTCTATATGTGTATAAAATACTCACATTTTCTTTTCAGATGCAGTAGCAGCAACAAATTCATAAATTGCGTGCATTTCAGAAGAAGATACAATAAAGAATGTTCTTTTGTCTAAAACAAAACATATTTAAAATTAATACTATGCAAAATGCTATCAAAGCAATTTATTAATTTTAATAAAATTTTTAAATTAATAATTATCTAATTAACTGTGAAAGATAAAACGCAGTCGCAAACATTTTTTTAAAAAAAGCAGAAATCAATCAATCATTCTGCACAAAAAGATTTTTTTAATCAACTTTTTAAGATTATTCCTAACTATACAACAAATTATAAAAAACATTACTGAAATCATAATTTTACCTCACAACAGAAAAACTTCATAAAAACAAAACTTTACAATACTCATTTGAAACTGCACTCTCATTTTGCTACTGTATAGCAATTCTATTCTATTCCTAAATAACTGCCTAAAATTAGAAAAACTTTAATTAGAAATCTTTTTTAAGGAAAAATATTCCTTCCATAAAAATTCAAATCTGAAAAAAATTAACTTCAAAATTAAAGAATTTTTTTAGAAATTTGAAAATTACAAAACATAATTAATAACGATTTCATTTTCATCATGCTAAGTTTACAATTAAATTTATAAAACAGGAATATAAAAATTTCAATTATTATCATTATATAAAACAAATTTATAAGCTTCATCCATATTCTTGATTTGAATGTTAGGATTGGCTATATTTTGGAGTGGAAGAGTGGAATTTTGAGAGATTTACCCTTCTGTGGGAAGATTATATCTCATTCAAAAATATTAAGAGTACACACACTAAACACAAAGATGCATAAGAAGGTTATTCTTGAATGAAATTATAAGAGGGGGAAATGCTCCAATGTTTTTCATAGCTATTAGAAAAATAGAGCAAAATACGACAATTATCCAAAATTATTAGATTTCATCTAAATAATAGATTATAGCTCTGGCTTTAAACCTCAATCAGAAAAGGAGGATTTGAGTCTCATACAAAAGAATACACAAATCAGATCTTGCTCCATTCCGAGTCATCCAAAACATCAACTGGAATTCAGTCACAATGATATCCAAAGATCACCCAAGAAATATATTCTCTTACAAATAAGATTTCAAGAAAATTTATAATTTTATTTACAAAAATAATTCATTCAACTATGAAAATAGGGGGGGGGGATAAGATACCACACAATGTTAGGATTTCAGAAAAAAAATTTAAAAAAAGAATCATCAAAACTTATTAATTCAAATAATGAAAACAAGACTTATTTTGTATAATGATTTTAGTACTCATGAAACAAACATAATGCAACACAATAATTAACATAAAGAGTTTAAAGAAATAGTCTTGAACACTGACTGATAATGCTTTAATAAAATAATGGAAATTAAATTATATTAACTTAAGTACCCACACAAAAGTCAGGAATAAATTATGGAAAAATTCATTAATCAATTAAAAGACTAACAATTTTTACAGCTACCATGAATTTGTACTTAGAGTGATGTAACGAATATTTAGCCTATTTGGCCCTTTTACCGAATATTCGGCAGGCCAAATAGTAAGCAGATATTCGGCTGAATATATTCAGGATAATTTTTTTGAATGTGCTTTTAAATACACATTTAACAAAGAATATTGCAGAATTACATTTCAGTATATTTATTGTCAAAAAAATCTCCTAACATTTACCTAATTTAAAGTTATTAAAATTACATAACCTGAAATTATTATGCAAGAACAATAATTTTTCAGCATTTTCAGGGGCAAGTCTGTTTTGCTTTTTTTCATACACATACAATATCAACTAGGGATGTAGTGAATATTAAGTATTAGGCCTATTCTGCCCTTTCCCGAATATTCTGTCTGGCTGAATGCTAAGCAGATATTCGGCAGAATAAATTCAGGATAATTTTTTTTTAAATGTTGTTTTAAATATATTTAATAAATAATATTGCAGAATTACATTCTGGTACATTTATTATTTTAAAAAAAATCTAAAATGTATCCAATTTCAAGTTGCATAGCACATAAGTGTATTTAATAATGTTGCATATCATTCATAGACGTCTGTTCCATATGTTTTAATATATATTACCAGCTTCAGAAAATAAACAGCCACTATATATTGCTTGCAGGTGCTGAAAGATATCTTCTTGCTAAATTTACAAACCTTGAACATTTTTTTTTCGGATTTTTTTTAAGCCAATAAAGTGGAAACTCCATCCTACCTATTAGAAGTTCTTTATCAAAATAGGAATTTACTTCTAGTAATTTTAATTTATCCATTCAAATTTTCTTCTGTGTTTGTCATCGTCATGTTCTGCAATGATGACTCTTTTATTTCTTTGAAGCAATTCCAAAATGAAGAGTTTCACATTTCTTATTATCATAATTAAGATATTTAAAATATTACATATATATATAAAGATATTAACATTTTTAAATATACAAATAATAAAAACTCAATTTTATTTAATCTTTAATATTTTTCATTTAAAATTTGAAAAATATTTCGTTTACAATCAAAAGCGAAATGTTTTTAAAAATCTGGTATTCGGTCAACGAATATTCGGTATGAAATTTGGCCGAATATTCGGTATTCATTACATCCCTAGTACTTATCAGCTATTTTGTCATATAAACAACATATGGTAGAGATAGAAGAACTTCAATTAGTAATTAAAAATTATTGAAGAAAAGTGCAGTTTAAATCATTAAATGTTTAAAGATATTTTATACAATTACTTTAAACTTGATTGCTATCGTTTATAAAGAATAAACTTCTCTTTATCATTTTTCACATATTTGATAAGTACATTTAATGGAGAATAATTAATAGCATTCACAACATTCATTCACAGAGTACAGACGCAAGCAACAGATACAAGATCAAGCAAACAACCAAAAAAAAAAAATCAGAGAGGAACTATACAGGAAAACAACAATGTAGCACAGCAATATACGATTTTTGCTTCGGGATGAGATTTTAAACGACAGACAAAATTCAACAATCAACCTATTTTATTGTTAAAGATATGCAAAAATAATTTCCTTTTTTTTTTTTTTTCTATCACATGTATGTATGTAGCAAGAGAGTTCCAATAAAATTTTACAGCTTTCCATAATAACTTAAGCATGAAATTTTTTTTTAGATATAAAGTAAATTCTCATAATATGACATTCCATTTTAATTGACATTGGCTATGAATTAATTAAATACCATAAATAAGAAAATGTACTCTGTAATTTTCACTACAGTTAGCATCGTAGATTATCAAGAGTATATGTTTCATTAATTGAAGAGTGTCAAGGTCAGGGGAATACATGAATGATCATTCAAACCATTCAAGAGTAATCTTATACAGTGAAACCTCTTCGAATGGCCACCCCTACATAGCGGCCACCCCTCTTAACGGCCAATTTTTCATTGCACGGATTTTTTGGCCCATAGACCTAATGTTAAAATAACCCCTAGCAACGGCCACCCAACCCCTCTTAACGGACAATTTTTCGTGGCACGGATTTTTTGGCCCATAGACCTAATGTTAAAATAACCCCTAGCAACGGCCACCCAACCCCTCTGAACGGCCGCCAGGAGGGTTCGCCTATCCCATTTAACAAAAGCATCGGTTAGGGATTTACTTTTTAAACTGAAAAATGAACATGAAAAATTGGTTTTTTTCCGAGAAGGGTAAAAACTTAAAACAGTCACAAGTTGTATCCTTTTTTTTCAAAAAATGTAAAAAATTATTAAATAAAGTACTATTTTCTCTTTAGATAAGTCTCAAACTTCATTTTAAGTAAGAAATATGTGTCAGACTTGTTTATATTATCAGTTATAATTAACAAGATTTAACAAAGATATTAACTATAAATTAATTAGTCAAAAATTAATTTAAACTCTTTGTAATATATAGAATGGCACATATGCAGCTATTTCTAATATAATGCAGAAACAAATAATAGAAATATAAATTAAAAGGTAAAAAAAGAAAAAAGATACAGAAGATTTAAACAAAATACGATAACAATACACCTTTTTGCGTGCTCAACACAACAGCATTAAGTAAGTTGTTTATATTATGTATTATAGCAATTATCTTGTAATTGTAACGAAAACCCTTCAAAGCGGCCACCCCCTCTGGGCGGCCAATTTTTCTCGGAACGGAGGGGTGGCCGCTCAGAGAGGTTTCACTGTATTCCTTCAGAATGATCAAATTGAGTTTTGTAACTTACGCTCAGAAAGTTCTCAGTAACAAGATTTCTGTTAAGGTCATTGATTAACTAATATTCAAATCACTAGCTAGGCATAAGAAAACTGGATTTTAGGAACATCTTTTTCAAAGTAACACATGAAGAATCACATGAACCATGTTAAACAAATACGGAGAGAGTTCCTAGGACTAATCTGGACAAATGTAATGATAATTAATATGAAGCAATGTACATAACGCAACTATTTGTTCCATTAAGGAAGGCATTTCTTACAAATAATAATGCTTTCACTACTGTTTGTTATATAATGATTGTTAAAAATTTGTTTATCTCATTCTCTCATCAATTTAGTTTTGTAAAGAATACTTTTTAAATATAACATCAAATAAATCAGTTTATTTGAGTAAAAATATGTTTGTGCTTCACTTTATAATGCTGACCAAAATTATAAGAGATGTACACACGAAAGAAATATTACAGGAATTTTGAGGTATTCATGGAAGTTCTCAAAGAATTCAAATTTATTTCTGTGTCGACTCACGACACACGGATGGCATTTTGAAAATTTCATATTTCATTTTCCAATAAAATAGGGATAGTACCCAAAACACAAAACCAATAGCTGAAAATAAGCAAATTCAACAAACAAAAGAAAAGAAAGTAAAAGAAAATATTAATGTTGAATTATAATTTAAACAATATAAACTGTCCCTGCCAGATGCTAAAATTTGAAGTTCATTGTTAATTCGTGTGACAAAAAAAAATCAATTCTTTTCAAGTAGAAGAATAAAACTAGTAAATATTTTTAATTGATGCATATTTATGCATTGGAATACCATCAAGTGTAAAAAGCATTCAAAAACAAAAATTAAGCAACTGCTAAAGGACAGCTAGACATAAAATGTAGCAAATACATGCATATTGATGTCACTCAATTAAAATCCAAAAAAAATTAACAAATAATTTAACCTTCCTGAAAGTATCTAATAAGCATTTTTTAATAACTAAAACTTTCAGTTAAACTTTCAAGGCCTTTTAATACAGTTATAAGGTAAGGC
The DNA here is from genome assembly GCA_013235015.1 of Araneus ventricosus. Taxonomy (NCBI): domain Eukaryota; kingdom Metazoa; phylum Arthropoda; class Arachnida; order Araneae; family Araneidae; genus Araneus; species Araneus ventricosus. The sequence goes on along the minus strand of BGPR01000434.1, from coordinate 63,344 downwards.
CAAGTCAATACATTTACCTTTATAAAAATAAAAATAATAAAATAAAAGATGACTCATTTATACTTCAAAAAATATTTAAAACAGGAAATAAAAATTTATAAATGGAATTATCTAGAAAAGTATCAATTCAATATCTCACCTGTGGCATTTTCACGTGAAAATATATTCTGGACCCTGAGAATTGGACTGTGCATAATTTTTGTATCTTCTCGCCCACTAGTTAGAATAGTGTTATGGAATTTTAAAATATACTTCTCGTCCTGTTTTTGAAAAAGAATAAGTATGTCTTCCATTAAAACTACATGCATCTCAATGTGCTTTTGCTTGCTATGACGCCATAAAAGAGGTCCTTCATATAGCAATTTATGAGATGTCAAATCCAAATGCTGAAAATAAAAAAAAAAAGAAAAACATTCAAAAATATTTCTCGGGTATTTCAAAAAATAAATACTTGATGACAAAAATATGCATGAAAAGAATTATAATGAAATTCCAAGAAACTTACATGTCCACAAGTAAAAGGAAATCAGTACAAATTAAATAATCTATAATTAGTAATTATTTTAAATATCAACTTCATCAGAAATAGATCACTTGATTAAAAAGTAGATCATAATAATTTTTTCTTGTCCGATTCTAAATAATGCATTATTCCCACCAGGTGTCATGAGATTTTAGCTGACAAGATTTTAATTTATTTTCATCTACAGATTTTTAAACTTTATGAGCACTAGAATTCAATGCATCCATAGCATCACTAACTTCAAGATCTATACATCTCCATTTCAATAACTAATATTATGAAAATAAATTATATTAGAATTTACTTTTTGTAATCTGTAAATTGAAACTTAATTTTGACTGATAATTTATTTAAATTTTCAAAATTTCAAATATGTCATCAAACATAAAATAGAAACAAGTAAAAAAAAATTTTAAATTTGCTAAAAACTATTGTTGACATGAACAGTTATAATTAATAAAATTTAACTATAAATTAGTCATAAATTAATTAAAATTCTTTTGTATTATATATATACAGAAAGGCGCATATGCAGCTATTTCTAATATAATACAGAAACAAATAATATAAATATAAAACAAAAGTACTTTTAATAAAGACTTATTAAAGAAGAATTAAACTTAAATGAGAGAAAAAAGTTTAATTCTTCTTTATTAATAGCTTATTTTAATTTTATTTGCTATAGCTGTTTAAATATTACTTTTTTTCTTCTGATCAATTAGTTAGAATTTTTCTTCATAGATGGAGCTAGCTTGCTAGCTTCCAGAAAATTTTTTTACTGCTTTTGCCATCATACAGTTTGGCTTCTCGTGTCTTCATCATAACTTCGGCAGAGAGGGTTAATTTATTTTACACTCTCTAGTTTCTGTTGGATTTTTATTAAGGATTTTTTGCCTCTTGATTTTATCAAAATGTTACTTGTAATGAAGTCGGACAAAATTCAGGCTACAAAGGGTATACTTTTGATTTATAATCTTACCCTCGACAGAAAATTTTGTCCATGTTTAGAATTTCAATGGCGAGTGGTCTTGGAGGAAGTTCGTCATTCAAGTTCTCATTCATTCCTTCCAATTTGAATATTTTTCTTTTACATTCTAAATTATATTTTATGTTTTTTTAATATTAATCGTTGTAATTTACTGTTGATGCAATATCACTTGATGATGTTGCGTTGAGCACGCTAAAAGGTGTATTGTTATCGTCATTGTCTAAATCTTTTGTTTCTTATCTATACTCTTTTTTTTTACTTTTGTTTTATATTTATATTAATTGTTGACATGAAATTATTTCTCAATACAAAATGACCGATTACATTAGCAACAAATTTTTTTAAAAAATATAATCTGAAACACTATTGTTACTACTGTGTAATACCATACCTTAAAACTCTGCACTACTGGATGGTCAATTTTTTCAAATGCACTCTTGTCCATTTTCTTCTGGATGTCGAGCAACCTGTGTCTGTTTTCTGCTTCTTTAATTGCTGTATCAACATGAACCAGAATTTCTTTGCTACATTCTACAGCCCTCTGCAAATCTGCTAGCTCTTGAGTATTTGCTGTAAAAAGAATAGTTAGGATAGTAAAATGAATATCCAATAACTATATACTACTCTTTAAAAATGATGAGATCAATAACTATAATCATGGTGCAGAAATGACAATTTAGTTTCGAATCATCTTAAAAATTTTTAGATGATGTTCTTCAACAGCCATGAATAAAATTACCTTAACCATGAAAATCTATATGAACATGCATTCGGGAATTATAAGAATATTTTACCATCACTGAATAAAAAGAATATCATGTCATGTGTTTTCAGTAGAGGCAAATACGATTTAATGTTGTTTCATATTGTTTGTTACCAATTGTTTTTTTATCCTGACTAATAGTATATTAACTCTATTGATATGGGACAATCCCATACGTCCCTTCAAACCAAAGACGAGAGCCATCCAAATGTCACTCTGAAATTTCCACCCCCTTTTGTTAAGTGTGATCGATTTCACGCCCACTTTCTTTGTTAGAGTGGCTCCCCCAGATGAGTTTGGGGAAGAGGGGAGTTTTCTTACATTTCGGACAATGCCAGATGTCATTGTGGATTTTGAGGGGGAATGTAAATTTCCGTCATCTTCGACAGAGGAACTCGGATGTTCCCGTATTTTGAGGTCCCTTTATTTCAATGGCCTTAGGAATCAGGGGGTTAAGTTTTCTTGATTGCAGAGGAAATGTTATCCCATTTCAAATTCATTTCCCTTTAATGTTTGAGCAAATAACATGATTACATTACAATTTAAAAATATTTTGCTACTTATGTGACAAAAACTGAAAACTAAAAGTGGTAAACAAAGTGCCAAAAACATATATTACGTTAGAAAATTACAAAAAGAAAATGGTCAATCAGCCCATACAGGCTCGTTTAAACAGTTTAAGAGGACTGCCAGGCATTTTATCATTTATAAAATTATAAGGCACTGCTCATTTTACACTAACGTGAAAAGAATTGTTTAAATCTTTTTGGCATTTTGAGTTTCTGTTACTTATATTTTATATACAAGATAAGAGTAGATGAGTGTGACAAATTTTATAGAATATAACATACAAAATAAACATTTTGTTTAATATTAATGTATGTGCAATGTGTAAGCACACACACTACAACTACATGAATTTGCATGTTAAATAAAAAGATAACATTTCCAATGTGCAATTTACGAATCAAAGAATCATCTACACGGCAAAATTAATCAAATTCAAAATCATGTCATTTTTATGATTATGTAA
>BGPR01000434.1:20873-51258 GCA_013235015.1 Araneus ventricosus | reverse complement strand
TGGAATGGAAGGCACGCGTTCACGAAACACAAACAGTACGAGCGGCGTTCAGCGGCGTTATGTTTGTTACCACAAAAGCGCGAAACAGCGCCATCTGCGAGCCGCAGCAACACGTCAGCACAACCAGCACACAACGCCACTGTACGCCAGCAGGCGCGGCACGCCATGTCGCCGTCGCGAAACGCACAAAACGATGAAATATGTCAGTAAAGACAACGCCGATGAGTTAAAACAGCACAACGAGATCAAAGATATTGAAAATGTCGCCCGAATGGCTACACAATGCACCGCGTTCGCCCAGTATCATGAGATAAGACGGCAAGAAACAAAACATGCACCATGAGCCGCCAACAACGACACGGTTACGAAACATGCCATAACGCTGGCACAACCGCGAGCACGCACCGCAGTAAATACAGGCGAATACAGCAAGAGTCAACAGCACATATGGAAACCATGAAAACAAACGGAAAATTGGCGCTGAAGGCGGCAAATGGTGCGGAAATGCCACGAGCCGAAACAGTGCTGCGGCGCGCCGCGGCACAGCGGCATCACGCACCAGCGGTAATCCTGTCCGATGTCACATGTTAAACATACTACGCCAATACCAGCACGCGCGTCGCCAACAAGCAACGAGGTCACGCGCGAAACGGCGATATAATAAGAATATACGCCGAAATGAGCGCCGCAACACGCGCCATGACAGACAGAATATTAACCAGTGACACATAGAAATGCGCGTTTGTCCACATCGCAAGACATCAAATGAGTAACAAAACCATTCGCCTATGTCACTGATATCACGTCTCGTTACCAAACATACACCAGTAAAGGTCATGAAATGACGATACGCGATGCCAACCACAACCAAATGCCACGAAAACGCTGACCGTTAAGCACAAACAGCTACCGAACCACGCCCAAACAGTACCAGCGATACGGCAACAGCGGCAATGCCGGTATTGATTGTTGAAGGTTATCGCGCACAGAACAGCACGAAGGCAAAGAGAACAGGAAGAGGGCTGTACAGGAGCATGAGGAGAGCGTTAGTGAAGAAATGATCGCTATAGTAACACAAGAAGTAATAAGAGGGTTGAAGAAAATATAGTATATAGCAGGAAACAGTCTGGGACACAGAATAGAATACCATAAATACATATAAGAACAACGACAGCACAAATGTTTGCGCTTGAAATGGCACGGCGAGCACCAAGAAATACCACAAATAAGAATGAAGAAAGCGAGAATAAGAAGAAGAGAGCAAATACATATATGCTACATATGACATATGCCGGCCATACATCACAGCACAGAATAGCGCCATTATAACCGCGCCAGCAATAGCGAACAACACATACGCATGAAATGACCATAAACAGCACCACAACAAATATACAACCAGCCAGCAACGCGTTGTTGTCAAGATTCACAAGCAACAACAGAGAGCCATGTTTTACGACGTGAAGAAATGGCATGGCCAACAGCAAGGCACAATGAAGACAACCAATACTACGAGGAATACGGCGTTTGTTCACGAGCAACAAATGAAACAGCTATGCCTGGTAAACCGACGTTATTATGAAGTGCCCATTACGCCGACAAACAAAGCAGCAAAATATGAGCGAAGAAAGAGAAATACAATGTCAACACAGGAACCATGTCTGCTGAGCCACATATAATCAATGAAGCATACATATATAACAAAGAGGCCATGAAATATTAAGAGTAACAGGCACATGGCACATGAATTAGCGTTTAGGTTATTGCATATGAAATTACAAGATAAGCACATAACCATGACGTTGATGTTATCGCTGATATAGTTCAAAGAGTTGCAAAATGCATAGAGATAGTTAATGATATAATGTTCATATAGTAGTGATGACATGAAGAGAAGAAACAGTACAGAAAGGCATGAGGAAGAAGGCACAGCAACGCCAGTGGTTATAACAAGAAACCAGCTCAAAACAACACATACATGATGTCGAGAATATTTTATTTATTTGATAATACACGCACATACAGCACAAGAAGAAGATCCACAAGAAATATTATAATGAGAAATAGGAAAACGCCACATAGCAGGAAAATGCTACCAGAGAAGCGCATATACACAAGCACCACGTCATATCGACAAGAAGGCGAAACCGCACGACAGCACCACCACCACCAGCGTCATGAATATCGACCATCATCCAGCCGCACATATATAGCCACCAAACGCATATTGTATTACAACGACGCACCAACGCACCAGCCAACGGCATGCCGGACAACGTTATAATGGCTGTTGCCCGTCGCAAGGTTCAAACAACGTCGCGCGGCATACTTTAGTCACGACGATGCCACGCCGCCACATAAAACGTCTTAAAGATAAGAGAGGAACATGTCTGATCATCGCCACACGGACCGATTCAATAATTTTTATTTCATATGGAAGTTCCTCCCCCCCCCCAAAGCACCACACGCTCCATTTCCGGAGAAATAGAAAAACACTACCCACTATACATTCTCTACGGGGAAAAACATTAAGATAAATAGCCCCACCATCTGACGGATTTCTGATAAGTTTTATTTCATATGACAGCCAGACGTCTAATATGTCATCAATGGTCGCCTGCCCCACCCCACCCCATTTTCAAGGGAAATCGAAAATAAACATACCCCACTGTATGCTCATGAAAACCTGACAGATCCCCCCCAGCCCCAACCACTGGACCGATTTCGACAATTTTTATTTCATACTAGCTGCGTGGCCCAGCATTGCACAGGCTATATGGAATAATATGATTGCCTGGCGGAGAGAAGTGGGGTCATGACAACACTGTCACTTACTTTCTCCAACAAACGATACGAGGTTAAACACCGTAAGGTAAAAAAATAATAAAATGCAAGAATAAAAAAAAGAAAGGAAAAAATTCAAGAAAACGATTTCTTCCGATGTTTATAAATCAACACACGGAAGGTCGATAAAATGAAAAAATAAATATTTTATACAAAGCAACTTGCCGTTAAATAAAAAACAGAACAATTCGGATATGGTAAGTTTAATAATAGAAAAAGAATTGTCTCTCGCAACAGATTGGCAGCACGAATTCGTTCCATTTGACGTTTTAATATAATATTTTGGATTATTTCCCATCTTTTGGTACTTTCGGCTCGTTTCTGAGTTCAGTGGTTCGTGAGAAGATAACCGGACACAGATACATGCATTTGTTCACCTTCGAATTTTAACAGTGCAGATGAAAGCCTATGATGGTTAGATATGTCATCAATTGACACCTGCACCCACTCCTTCCATTTCGAGACATATCAAAATAGCAATGGCGAGTCTCTCAGCCTCTACAACAGCCAATTCGACAATTTATTTCGCCAAGTCGCAAGCATAGCTACAGGCTATTAATATTACGGACAAACAGCAAGACACCGAAGGCGGCTAGCAAAGGATAAAATTGCGCAGCTAATTTTAAGCTCATAATCCACATAAATATTTATTATAATTAGTTTTTGACATATATAACACTCAAATTTCAAACAGAAAGGAAATACGAAGGGCGGAGGGGGGCTTTGACAACTCATCTAAAAACATGTTCTGCAATCAGATGTTTACTTAACGCGTTAAATGGAGGTCATTAAGTCGGCAAAAAACAGTGGAATTTCGCTAAGTCGAATTCGTCAGTAATTCGAATTTTTAATTTAACATTCATTTTTTTTTCATTTTTCTATTAACAAAATGTTAAAAGATCGTCTGTGGTAACCAGAATTAATTTTGGTAATTCGAAATCAAAACTAAAAACTATGAAAAACTGTTTTTATATTTGTTATTTAAATATATCCATACTCGAAAGTGAATTAATATTTTTTAATGTCATTTATACTTTAATTCAGAAGTTCAACTATGGCTAAGACGTACCCCTGGGGATACGCGAAATCAAAGTTGGTAATGGCGGAAACAAGAAAGCATAAGGAATTTATTTAAAAAATTACAGACTTTTGTTTCCCCAAGTTAATGCTTGCTATTTAACTATACCACTTGAAGTTGATTAATACGGAGTGTAGTTTGGCCATCCTTATAAGATAACGCGAAATTATTTACAAATTGATTTCTACGTGTTTTGACTTGATCTACTATTGTAACTAATACCTATAAAAATGCAATAAAATGTAAAATAAAAAATAAACCAGCAAATGTTCTATTGAGTCATTTGGACCTTGCTTAACCTAAAGACCCTAAATTATTCACAAAAACTGCTTTGGGGGTACGCGAAAATATAAAGATAAATCAAGGGGTACGCGAGGGAATAAAGGTTGGATAACCCTACCTTTATACAACTATGAATACGTCATACATGAATTACACTGTTTATTTTGAAGTTTCATTGCGCAACTGTATTAAAATTGCTGTATACTGTTTATTAATTAAAATCTCTTACCTATTAAAATTTTAAGATTTTTTAAAGTTTAATTATTGTCACTTTATCTATTATTTATTATATATAATTTATTAAAGCTCTTAAATTTGAAAAATAAATCTTTACCGCCATTTTTTTGTTTAAAAACTGTTTTCCCTTACAGTACTCATTTTCGGACCTAATTTTTGGTAAATCAAATTCTCAGTAAGGTCTCCAATCAGCTCCGAATTAGCCAAGTCCCAATGAATTATAAAACAACTCTAAACCTGGCGCAGAGGAAGGGGAAAGCTTTCGGATGCCTTTCGAATGTGTTCGCCAGATGTAAAAAAATATATGCGGAACGCATTTAACGCATCCAAATACTACCTTGGTTCTCACTTTAGCCTTCAGAGTTTAGAAGCCAAAATCGACTGCTAGATTTTTAAGTGAATTTAAACGAGGAACCAAGCGAGCGAGGCCGGAAGTATTTCCCAGAAGTGAAGAATTGCGACGACATTTAGTTTGGTGTCACCCCTTATAAACTTTTCGTCTCACTCGAGGAATTCGTTTAGAAATTGCGCTTCAAAAAAGTCAAAATTAATAAAATTCACACCTGTGTATATCAAGTTCAAGCGGACAAAAATAACAGCTTTTAAAAAACTGGATTATCAGTTCCAAATTTTCAGCTTATTTTTTTTCTGAAGATCGCGTTTAATATCTATCGTTCAAGAGGACAAAAATAACAGCTTTTAAAAAACTGGATTATCAGTTCCAAATTTTCAGCTTATTTTTTTTTTTCTGAAGATCGCGTTTAATATCTATATCAAGTTCAAGAGGACAAAAATAACAGCTTTTAAAAAACTGGATTATCAGTTCCAAATTTTCAGCTTATTTTTTTTCTGAAGATCGCGTTTAATATCATACGTACAGATATTATGTTTAAAAACTTTATAATTGAAGTCCCTTCCCTCTTTTAACAAGAAACGTCCGTTCGGATTAACACAAACAGTTAAAATTTTCATTTCCTAAAAAAAAATCGTATTTTACGACTAAAAATCTTAATATGTTGCTTTCAATAATCTGATTGTCAATGAAAATTTTACATTCCATAGAGAAGGTCACTGAGGATTTACAATCCCCCGCTATGAAAATTTTTCGTTGGTGTCAATGATGTAATCCACACCTTAGTTATATCACTATTCAGAGAAAAGTTGTAAACCCATAAACGTGCAAAATTTGAAAGATTTTAAGAAAACAATGGCAAGCTTAATTGTGAAATTTCAAAAATATCAGTACGGTAGTCACCTAATTTACAAATCCTGGAATTTCTACCGTTGAGTCGAATATTCTTTTGAAATTTATTGGCCACAAATGTTTCCTGACGCCCAAACAAACCAAAATTGATCCCACAAGCTTTGAAAGAGTAAACTGGCACAAGAAATAAGCTTGAACTATAGTAGAGTTGTTGTTTTTAATCCATCACATCTCTTGGTTTGAAATTGTCACAATCCTTATTTAGAAATCTATATGTATAAATTATAAAATAGCAATGACACATAACAATGGATCCCAATAATTATTTATTTCAGTGCTTCTTGCATTAGGGATACCGGCCCCATATGGGGTCACACAAAACAAATTTTGGGAGTCGCAAAAACATCTGTTAGATCCTATGTCAATAGTACGCCACAGAACATTTCAGAAACAATCTGAATATGAAATATTTCATTAAATTTTTACAAATATAAACATGTTGATTTATTTTATAATAGCTGTTTAGAGGAGAGGCGCATTTTTATTTAGCATTCTTGGAATGGGGTCGCGGAATATTGCTGCAGCTGAAATGGGACCATGAGTTGAAAATGTTTCAGAAATCCTTGTTAAAGTCAATGTTGTTTAGAGTAATTACATCAAATTTAATATCTCATTTATTCATATATATTCATTCTTTTTTTTTATTCTTCTTAATAAGGATGTAACTGATTAAAATGAAATTATGATATCCACTTTTCTGACGATCATTAAGCAGTAACTGATGCAGTAAACCTTCTTCTGTTCTCATTTAGTTGCATAAACTTGGATCGGCCCCGAAGCCGCGAGCTGACACTAAACATCAAAAGAAATTCGTCAAATGGATAATAGAAACTCCGTTTTCACCAAAAACTGTACCTACATAATGATTTGAAATCCTCCATAAGCAACTTGTTTTTGTCTATTTTCCAGCAATTTTTATGCGTTTTTAAATAGCAGGACACGAGTGCGCGTGCTTTTTCATTTAATTAATTAGGATCAGGAGAAAATGATTAAAAAATCCTTTTCAGATGTAAACTTTACCTATATACTTTGAAAAGAAACTCTAATAACGAGTCGGAATGTTATAATGGGGATCAAGTCGGCGACCATAAATATTAAAACTGCTTGGAAGGTGTTTCTATATTACAGAGAGAAAAATCGTACTCATGAATTCCCCATATGTACAAAAAATAATAAAAGCAAAAAAAAAGTCATAACCGAACAAAAAGTCACCATGTAAAGTACAATATTTATAATCCGCAAATTCTTATCTTTTTACAAGTATATCATTCAATACAGTGTTTGTGGAATAATCGGCAGTTCTAAACTTCGGTATTAATAAGAAAAGACAAAATATTTCTTAAAAAACTGAGTTCCGAGATTAAACATTTTTCTCCCATTTTATTAAAGCTCATGCTTTACACTACGATAACTCGACAGAATGCCATAACCAAGTGCCAGCGTGCGTTTGAATGTAGCAGTTTTAATCTGTTATGCAACATCTGTATAACATATATATGCTTAGTTTAAAACGACTTTTAATCCTAAAATGTTTGAATATCTTTTTTCCATAGAAAATTAGATATATACGTGAATTTAACAGATACAAACAAAAAAAGAAGATGAAATTGTACTGATTTCATACATTTAATTTTTTTAAAAGTTATATGGTGCCATTTGAAACATCTCTTTATACTAGTATTTGATACAATCGATCATCCAACATTTACTTCGAAGCACTTAATGAAGGAGGGAAAATATATTTTATGTATTTATTTATTAATTTATTTTTTGTTTTTGAATCTTTAAAATAGAATTATTAGTTTTTAATACAAATCGCATTATTATTCTATGCGTTAGAATTTTTCACTCCCTTCTCTATGTATTTCTTTTCGAAAGAATATTATAAAGTTAAGCCTAATCCTAAACAATGCTCCCGATTCTATTCTTACATTAAATTTCATTAACAAAAGACTTATTACCAAATGGCAGAATTATTATTTCATCTTCTAACCTTAAAATTAATTTTGTGAGCCATGATGAACCTTTGTGGACTTGATATAATGGGTACACAGGGTATGCTGATAATTTTCGATTAAATTGGTCGTTAATTGTTTGGCTACACTTATGTTAAAATTCTGCGAATTTTAACAGATACATTCCATTTCCAGGAGCAGAAAAGAAAAAGGAGGTGGAGAAAGCAGACTCACTCAATGATTGTAACTGACGATAAATCACCCGAGTTAATGTAACCAGCAAAAAAAAAATGGTCAGATATCAATTACTTATGCAAGAAAGTTAGACGACTAATCAAATAGAAACGCAAATATAAATTGCTTTCCCGTAGATTTCGAGGTCTAGATATTATTCACGTAATCTTGATCGATGTTTAGTTGTTACCTAAATGAATTTAATCTCGTCATCATATTTTTTTTTTGTATAACACTTACAGGAGAAAAATGCTCACTAAAAATCTCAATTTTTTTAATATTTCATAATGAAATATAATTAGTGTCGACATACAGTCGCAGATAAAACTGACATAAATAATGACAAAGATCACGGTCAGCATAAAAATCATAAGCCAGTGATTCTCAAAATACATCAGATAACACCAGGCCACTTTTAGTGCCATATAATTTCCCTTTATCTAATGGCGTGACCGTGAGATAATCACGGCCCACAACATAAAAGGACAGTAGATAATGACCAGTGGGATAATAATTTTACACACTGCATTACTGGTAAATATATACGTGATGATTATTCGTTGCAACTGCATAAAGTTTGAAAATCAAACCCTTCCAAAATCAAAGGCGCATTTATGAAATTAGCGGTGCAAAAAGCTGATAAAAATAATGGAGTAACTTATTCACGCAGAAAAAACATGCAAGAATTAAATCGCGGAAATAAGAAAAGCGAAAGCGAAAAAAAAACATATAAGCCTATGTCGCCGCTTCAATCAGCTAAAAAGGTTTAACACTCGCAGTTCGGCTTCTTTAGGGCATCTGGTGGGCGGACTCACTTTTCATGGCAGGGGTGTATGGCACGCTTAAGCCTGCAGATCGATATTAATGTGTTTCTCTCTGTCTCTCCGCGTTCTGACTCTCTAATCCTTGTAGGCAGGGGGAGAAAGCCAAAAAATTGGTGAAAGAATGCGTTAGTTCTCCTTGTTAGCGACATTCTGAAGTTTTAAGCGCCAATAAAGGACTCTGAGAAAGAAAAGTTTGGGAATAAAACTTAATGATGTGAAGGAAAACTTTGGTGAATGGGTTTTATGTTTTAACTACTTTGAACTTATAGGCAGAATAACATTTTTACTACTCATTAGCAAGAATAATTATTCTTAATTGCTCATTTTCTATAATGATCCAATTGAAGAGCAGTCACAGATATGAAAAAAAATAAATAAACTGCTTTAACATGCATTTATAAATAAAACATAATTCACACTTTTAGTTTTTGCACATGCTTTTCTATGGAAAACTGGATGGCTACAGCCTTTACGTGCGGCAATGCGTTAAAAGGACCAGTAACAATGTTTTTTATGTTCTATGCTAAATCAACAATGCGACAGATTAAAACAATTCCAAATCTATAAAATCTTGTCTATAAAAAACGTCTGTTATAAATAATGAAACGCTAAAATATAAAATGCTGAACTTCATATTTAAATGCACTCACAGAGACCTGAAACAATGACTAAATTTCAAAAATAAACCTAACATTCCTTTTAAAATATTTTAAATGAATATGAACACAGAAATAAAATAAAATTATTTTTCATTTACAGCAAGCCTATCGTGTTCAAAATTGAAGCTTATAAAAAAAGTAAATAATTACAGAAGAATCCATATTTCGATTAACAGCCTCATAATTTTGGATTAATTCAAATTTTCTAATAAATAATACGAAATCAGTACATATTCTGCAATGGTGATAAATCCATGCAATCCACGTAAATTCATGTTTCGTGACGCCATTTTTTTCCTTGTAGCTCAAAGTTGGAAAATAAATTTAATTAATGATCATTGAGGGGATATTTAACGCCATATCGTTTTCAACAAATTTAATATAGATTTATCATCACACTGTAAATATTTGTATTTAATCACTAATTGATTTGCCACATCGATAAGCAAGAAAGTTCCATACGTAAAAAGGAGCAAAATATTTAATATGAACGATTCAAGTTTACCATTCCTTTCGACTTTTTTAAGTAACTCAATAAAAAACAATTACAATAAAATAAATGCACATGACTTCTAGATGCAGTTATTATTCTTACATTTTTCTCCAAAATAAAATATTAAATTATAATTTCAAATTAGAAATAGATTCCTATCTTCTAGTCATATATCTTACAAGAACTAACATAACTTAGTTTTTATCTAGTCTAGACTGAATTATCTTTTAGTTTTTAGTTCATTATGGTACTTTAAATAAATTACACAATTTTAAGATAATTTTATGTTTAAGTATTCAAGTTCCACTTATAAACATAAAGAATAAATTAAAGAATAACAAGAGAGTGCCAAAAATGAAAAGCTTGAGAAAGTAATGAGACTTTTTAAAAACTATTCTAATAATAAAATATTGATCTTAAAGCTATTAAATGTTCAAAAAGGAAATATATAAGTGAAAGGAAAATTAATCAAAAACAATTACCACTACTATGCGAGCTAAACATATTCGTTCCCTGTTAACATATGGTCAATAAATAATTGATCGGTATTTTCAATACTTACTGGAAAATATAATGACGCATTCTAACGGTTTTCGAATATGCAAAAATACGGTCAGGTAACGGAAGAAATAACATTCCACAGAAATACAGACACTGGTAACTTCGAAACGAAACAATTCTAATTCAAACGAGTATTCCAAAAAAAATTTCCATTTATCTGAGTGAGTCTTCGCTTCTAATTCACAAAACGAATTAGTTACTTCATTCCATGCGCACAGACATAGGAACGTCAAACATCTTCCACGATAACGCTACGAATTTCGTCTCACCAAGAAACACGAAAAAAAACCGCAAGACACGAAAGAATGGTTTATTTTTTCGGCATGCTAACCTAGCGAAGAGCATCGAAACAATTTTGGAAAACAGACTTTTAAAAAAAGGCACGTTCCTCACCTTCATAACCACGAAGCTCGACAAGCCAAGCAGGCTCGAGCACTGCAAGGAAAACACGGGAACTCTTCTTTCAGCACAGTTTCCACTCTGCACTATTGCCTTTCTGACTAAAAGGGCTTCTTGTCTAGTGGTAAACACGCGATAACCGGCTTCCCACTTGATCTCCTATACTCTCTGGCGTCTCCAATGGTTTTTTTCTCTTTTCTTTCAACTCTTCGTCTAAGCGAAATACTATCATGACTTCAATCTATTTCCTTTATTCAAATGTGCTTTAAAATGAGATTATGGTATCTATCGGTTCGATCACTGCCCAGTAAAGGCCAAGTTTTGTTTCATTTTCTTTTACTTTTTTCTTAATTCGTCATTTGAAATTTGGACACTCGAAAAATTTCTATGCTGATAGATGGAATTTTGAAACTAACAGATTAAATTCTAAATTTTATTTTATCACTCGCATTTTTTGACAAAATACTTATCTGTCCAGTCTCATTAAATGTAACAAACATTTAAAGAACACTTTATTTGGCTCTTACATTTATTTAGGAAAAAAATATAAATTAAAAATCTTTTGCATAAGATTACATATTCATTATCAAAATTATTTCAATGAAACCAAGTATCATTTCAAAAGAACACTATAGAAACTATTCACTATTATTTTGAAAATTATATACCAGGTAAATCTACAAAAATTAACAACACACAAATGACAGATCATATTGAACAGTGAGCTTTAAATAAGATAACGTACAGAACTGATAAGACTCTTCAACTAAAATTATACAGTAAAGCAAAGAGCAATAAAATTTCTAACGACGAACGAATCTTTAAAAGAAGTACATTTCATTTATAAAGTACAACTAACATTTACTTATGCATACGTATCTAGTATAAGGGTAGTATCTAGTATTGGGTAAAAATTAAAGTATTTATGACTTTTCTCCGTTTTACTAAAACATTATTGAACATTCACCACGACTACTTACCAAACTTACATGATTTTCCCCATCTTGCAAATATTTCCATTTCCTTTACAGCGTAAATCGTAGACGATATAAAAATCTCAATTTTCAAGACAATACTTTAAAAAAAAATTGCTTCGCCGTTTCACTTTTAAAATTTTTTCAATTCCTGAAACTGATATCTATTGAACTGTTTTCGAAATCATCCCATAAAACCTACAAAATTAAGAAAATAGAATCATTTTGATAAAAAGAATTGTTAACTGTTCAAACGAAGTATTCCCCGCAGAATAAATATTTTGAAACACGCGACTATGAAAAACCTAGTTGGCAGGATTTGCTGATCATTGCTTCATTGTTGTTGGCAGCTGTTGGCGTTCTCTCTCTCTCTCTCCCTCTTTATTTTTTATCTTACAGAGATGGGTACACACCAAGGTTCAAATAGGCGCTAACTCATTAGCGCGGACGTTACAAAAAAACACGCACAAAAAAGAAAAAGTGTAACAGATTTTTTCAAGGAAGATTCCCAAGTCCTTGAACAATTTTTAAAGCATGTCACTGAAGTGACACAATAGAAATATTTCCTTCCTTTCTAACATATCACAAAGAATAAGAATGCCTATCCCAACTTACTAGGATGCCAGAGAAAGATTACCTAACATCTTCATGGTAGACTGGCTTTTAACTACAGACAGACAACACATAAAGAAAAGAATAGTTAACAGTAAATTGAAAAAGAATTGCTCGTTCCTATCGTGTACGAAAGTCAAATATAAACGGAGTGTAGTTATCAAAAAAGGAAATGACAAAAAGGCCGGAAGCTTTTTAAAAATGAGCAAACTCTAAATTTCTCTTTCGATTCATCTCTACAAGCTCCTCTATGTCTTTCATTTTCAAAATTGCAAGTGAAAATGTTACAGCAATTTTTATTTAAACATACCGTTTGGTTCTCATCCCAAATGAAAATACTATTAAACGCTTTCTTAACTTTTCTACCTTTATTATTATAAATTCCGTCTTTATTGCACCATTACTTCTATCTTGATTAGCTTCAAATATTCCGATTTAATGCTTTTTTCATGGTTTATTTATTTATTTATTGATCGATTTATTTTGTTAATTTACTTCAATTTCCATTTAAGAATGTTTTTCATACACAAAGAATATTTGAATTCCCTTTTACTCGATTCCAGAACCAACCTGCACAGCAAATTATTCCTTCTTCCTTTACTGTCTCTCTCTCTTCTAATTAAATAATAATGATGTTCCACATTCATGCATTTAAAAAAGGTAGCAAAACATAAAAAATTTTTAAATAGGCATGATTTACGAAAGTATAGGGGAGAGTTTTGTTCCTTGGACCGATTGTACCTTTGACCACTACAGTCTGTGCTGGCAACTAGGGACAAAATTTGGAAGTTTGTGTTTTTAGAAAAAGACCATCCACAAATTGCTTAGTTTAGCTCGTTGCTGCTTGAAAGGAATACTTACTGTGCCGAATAAAAATATTTATCTGATTTCAGCACTAAAAAGTAAATATTGCAGACATTACTTTTTGCCTCATAACATTTTTGAAACTATTAAGAAACGACATTAGGGTACTATAGACAGACTAAGAATCTTATTTTGTGCAAACTCTGATTTATCTATTCCCAACCAAAAATAAGTTACAGAGGTTTAAATGTGAAACTGTACCATGTTGGTTGTACTTTTGACCACCATGGTGCGTTGGTCCTTTGACCAGGTCAGAGGTACTTCTAAATACTTCTTATTTAGGGGAAACTAGGGATATAAATTTTTCCTAAATTATATAATTGAATACAAATTGGTAGGTCAAATCAAAGTTTCAGTATAAAAAAGTGTTTTATATTAAAGCATTGATTATCAATCCGTATTTATTTTTTAAAAAACTATACAAATCTACAGTAAGGATGGTTTTAGGATAATTGACAACACTGGAGTGACAAGAAAAAAAATCAAGAAGACATGGATGCTGCAATTAAATTTGTTCAGGAAAAATGATGATACATTTTTCAAATTACACAATTGAATAAAGATATTAATTTAATAGTAGCATAATAAATATATTTTAAAATGCATGAACCTTTTAAAAATTATGGAATCTTGTAAATAACTTGTACAAAAGCTTGAGTTTTAATCAAAAATAACTATCTTATTGTTTTATATGATTAAAAGTCAATTTCCCATTTATGTTAATATGCTTTCATAATAAGTGCAGGTCAAATACACAGCACCGCCGGTCAGAGGTAAAACACTATGTTGTTCTATGTTTTTCACTATGTTTTCTTAAAAAAAATCAAAAAGGTTAAAATTGAAAGTTTTGGTCTTTGAAAATATCTAACAAACGCAAAACAAAGCAGAGTTTAGGTTCGTACTCGCAACAGAATAGTTAGCTTACAAATGAAGCCAATAAAAGATAATACCGAAAATCGGTCAAAGGTACAACACTCTCTACATGATATCACTTCATCTTCGGAAATGCAACTGTCAAACAAATTTCAAACATGTATTTCAAATCCAGCAAGTAACCAGCGGGAGTGGCCTCCCCTAAACTTTCTCGTATACTTTTCAAACATTTGTCATTTCCCTTCCCCCTGCGTTGATAAAAAGTTCGAACCAACTGTAACCCAGAATGCAATGACTATCAGAAGGTTTTCATTGTTGATTATAGTGATAGTAAAATATTGAGGTGAAGAATCATATTCAAAAAGATACGTATGTATTAAAACTTCGCAATATTTATTTTTTTTTTTATCAAACTCAAGCAATGCAAGTTCCGCGTGCGGAAAAGAAAACAGGAGAATAGCTTGCGCATGCGCAGAGATTGCTTCCAATACGGAAGTAAAACGAGACGCCCTAAATGTTTGCTTCCTTACAAAATCTCGCCGCCAGAATTGGTTTTTGGCAAACTGCCAAGTTTTCGGAGTATCCCTTCTTTGCACAGGCATTTACGCATGCGCATGGAGTTGAAAAAGTATGCTATTATACAGACCGACAGACAGTCAGCCCGTTGACGGATTTGGCCCAAAATTTTATACGGACCTGCATTCATGACGATGAAACAGTGCACCAAATTTTACCCATCTAGCTATTCAAGGTTTTGAGTTATAGTGTTCGCATGACTTCGGACATACAGACAGACAGACTTCCCGTTGACGGATTTTGTCCAAAATTTGATAGAAACCTACAAATTATGTTTAAAGACCACATACCAAATTTCATCCCTGTATCTCTAATAGCTTTCGAGTTATCGCGTTCAAAGACACACACACAGACATAATTCCAAAATTGTGTTTTTCGGATTCAGGGAGGTCTAAAACGTGTAGATTCGTCAAAATCTCGAGTTCGAATTTTTTGACGATTACAATGCTTTCTCTTTGTATACTTCGTACACGAGAAAGTAAAAAGGAAAAAAATAAAAATATAAATAAAACCACTCTTCGTATTAACAGCAATTTGTAATCTGCTCACATGAAATTAAAAACATTCAATTATCAAGAGGTAAAGCTTTTTTTGACTATCTCCACAATGGCTTACAAAATAAAAGCTTTATATTTTTATTTTTAATACCTCACTTTTTTTTTTACATGATTCTAAATCGAACTGCTACAGTAAAAGATTTTCGAATTACGGCAACGACATTAATTAAATTTATTTATGTGAGAACTCGTCTCTCAGAAAACATCGGAGGCGGAAAAATAATTTGACATCCTTCGCTTCATCCGAATAAAACTGACTCTGAAATTCAACCTCCATTCAATCGAGGGCGTCTCTATTATTAATAAATAATTATCAAATAATAAAAGAATGTTAAAAATACAATTTTATATAAAAAAATCTACCAAAAACTATAACTAATTTAATGGCAATATTTTTGAGAAAAAGATAGTTTTTATCCTAAGTTTTTTTTTTCCTCCGCTTATACTCAAAATAACTTCTAACACCTCTCTTAAAAGCAAAAGAATGCCTACAAATTAAAGATTCGTATGTAGAAAACAACAACACGGCTAAGAAACAGGACATACACATTACATTACACTACACTACGATACACACTCGACTCCAGGGATAAAAAAAATCTCCGCTTTGCAGTTTTGATGGGTGTGCGTAGAAAATTTATTGAGAAAAAAAATTAGATAGAATAATAATAATACATAGAATAATAATAAAACAAAAATATATAGACAGTCATTCTGCACTATGATGTAACAAATTAACTTCTCAAATAGGCATTTTAAAGTATGCCTCGTATTGCGCAAAACTAACACAATATAAAGGTAACGATTTCTATTTTAACTGATTATCATTTCGTTTCATGTTCAAAATTCAAAAAATTGACAATCCTTTATTTTGCATTTCAGTTACTATCTATTTCCTTATTTATTTTTGAACGTAGGTTTAAACATTTTCTGAAAACGGTCCATATGACACCGGCAACCTACATTAATACACTATTTATTTATTTTTATTTATTTTAAATACACTACTTTATGAAATGGATACAAATCAAGAAATACATTCACATGAGTGACCATCTGAGCAAGGAAAACGCTTTTTCGGCCAGAAAACGTATTTCATGGGGAAAAAAATTCAGTGACGAATACAGTGATTATATCATCCACTTTTAACAAGAAAGGAATTACGAAATTTTAACACATAAACAATCATACTATAGGCTGAAAATAACTATTCAAGCCGCATTAATTGTAAGAAAGAAAATTTGTCATTTCATCAGAACAAACGAAGAAACCGACGGCATATCAGCGTTCTATAAGAATGCTTTAAATTAAATAAAAATTAAACTATTAAGTTTAATAATAATAAGTATAAAATATATAGTTTAATAAATAAAACGGAAAAAATGAAAAACAGCTAGTTTAATCGGTTTTGAACAGTGATAACAGATACTGTCGTCAATATATTATATACTTGTAAAGAATTTTAAACTTTCTCGGTTTTTTTAGTTTATGCTGCGAAAGAGCACTTACTGACTCAAGGACAGACATTTGCATAATTACAAAATTACTATGCAATTCGAACTCGGAAACAGACGAGATAACTATACAGAGAATTCTGTTTCAGAGTAGGAACTTACAGACATCTTTTTCAGAAGAGTCTTTGTATACTTGATATAAACTCGTTATGGGGTACAATTTGGCAATGCAATTCGACCTAGGTTCAACTGCTTGTAGTAGTCTAGTAACTATCGAATTATATACATTATGAAGCAAAGCAAAATGATGCTATCAAGGTGACAGTTTTACAACTTAAGATGAACACTGATAATATACTTGTCTGGGCACCCCATGTTTACCTAACACAACAATAACGGTATGTGTGAAATTTTTTTTTTTTTAACTGTATGTTTTCTGAGAATCTCCTTAAAGTAAATATCCCCAGAAAACAAAACAGAATCTCATATTTTAATATAAACATTATCTTATTACTACTAAACCAATGGAAAGTGCTGCGCTAAAGGGGGTGGGGACTAATGAGGTGAAATTTAAGTTCAATACTAGATCGAGTTTGACTCATTTGCCTTATTTTTCGTACACACACAGTGCTCACTTCGCTATTTTCTTTTTTTCAATGCATACAATTTGGTATTTAGAAAATCAAATCAAAATACTTCTTCTAAATCCTCATAAATTCATGAACTTATTTATCTCTCGCATAGTGTAATCACGTTATTTTTAAAATACACCCAAACAACTCACGAAAAAAATTACACGAAAATTAAAATACTGTTCCTAGCGTTTTAATTCGAAATGGGTTTAACAAGGCATAAGAATTTAGGCACTTAAAAAACATCCAAAATTAATTTCTTTCATATCTCTCATCCTTCAGTCATAAAAACATAAAAAGGAATAAGCAGGAAAACACTATACAGTAACTTTTACTTCATTTTCAGAACATCCTATTTCGGTATCTTAAAGAAAACTACTACAACAAAGAAATGAAATGCAATTAAATACTTCGGATCTCACCTTGCGAATTATTCCACAAAAATTCATTTCACAATAAACTGTTTGTAAACATGGGTATCAAATCAACTGCGCAGGGGACTCAATCTAATATCCAAATAACTCAGTTAACCTGTTTTTTTTTTTGTTTGTTTTTTTCCGCAAAACAACTATGTGGTAGCATTTCAAAAAGGATGTATAAACAACATTTCACAATGTATTGAAGATTAATTCCTGGTTCAAACACGCATTAAATAAATATGAAGATCGTTTGGACTTCACATTTGGAAGAGAAAAATCCCATATTAAAGCCATATAACTTTTCTCCTAAATATCAGTTTTCCTCTTCCCTGCACGAACATCAAAAGACAACTTCAATAACTAGCTAAATAAAATTATTGGTTATTTAAAGATAAACTTGAACATAATTTCAACAAGTTTAAATTATTGTCAGTTCCAGCTAAATTCGATAATCCAAATTAAAATTAGATTATATAATCAATATTCCTTTTTTTTTTTCCCCAGCTTTTCCATCCCGTAACTGAATAAATAATACCAGCATTATTTTATTTTATAAGATCTAGAAATTAAAATGACTTTTTTTAAAAGAATAATGCAGTTTCAACAATATTGGTAGTTTATTGCCTATGGAACAAATATTAACATTTTAGGGGGCCGGCAGAACTATTATTTTATAAAATAACGATTTCACTATTCCTATAATCACTGTTTTCGGCAAGTTAATCTTACGCTCCAAGAAAATGAGATTTTCGATGCGAGCTTTTAGTTATGAGAAATGAGTGTGAAGAGGGAAGAAACCTATACTTATAAAAGGCAATGTTTGTGCGTGTGTGTGTGTTTGTCTACGATGTCCAGACGAATCTATCGCACTTACAGCCATGAAATTTGGCACACAGGTAGTCGTAATGGTGACTGAATGCACCTCGAAGCCGAAATTTTAAAATTTAATCTAGATAAATTTTTATTTAATGTTTTGTGTTGTTTGGGTTGATTTTTCCCACTAATTTCTCAATAGAATGGTTTTGAATAATTTTACGACAAAAATAGATACACCATCGGAAAGAGCATGCGATTTCCGTTCTAATGAAGTTAGCTTTGCATTTTTAACGTAACTTACTGAATTTTGAGAAATTTTTAAAAAATACCCAGTTTCGCCATTGCAATGTTACTTTTGTTTTTAAATTTGTTGCATCCGACTTTCTAATAACATTATTATTTTCAATTTTTTTTCAGCTTATAAGTAGAACGGTTCTGTCGGATTTAAAACAACAACGGTTAAAATATCTTTTCAAGTTATTTTTAAATTAATTTTTTTTTCTGGGCAGTTGAGAGTTATTTTTATGGAGAGAGTTCCTCGAGCGGCACTTCTTCAGGTGCAGATGGCTATGTGATTGGTTGAAGGGGAGGTGACGTCATAACCTTGAATTGAATGTCTGATTATTATTTTCAGCAATATCTTAACGTATTTATTCATCTCGCATACTTAGCTTGCAGTATAATAATTTTCACGTTGCAATTTTTTACTATTGTTTTGGATTAACATTTCTACAAATAAAATGCCATTATCGCCAAAAAAAAAAAATAAGCGGGAAAATCAATAATGTGTATCTTTTGTTTTGTTTTGCTTTTCAAAACTTTTTCATGTCATTGTGGGCGGTTTTTTTTTTTTTTTTCCCCTAAGCCCTGATTCCACGGGCAACGCCGTGCGCGTACTGCTAGTAAATTATATACAAGAAGTAATCCGAGGTCACAAAGGCTCTCAGTAAATCATGTATCACCGAAAAGGAATTGAAAAAATTGCAGACCAGAGTTTCAAATTTCACAACTAAGTTTACAAGAATAATGTAAGATTCAACTGATAACCTATTAAATTAGGAAGGAAATGAATTTAAAAACAGAAAATACCATATTAATAGTTTCTGTCATCTGCTTCAAATTAATCCTGTCCAAAAATACAATGGAGACATAATCTGCCATGTACTTTCGCATATTCCGACTTTGCACCCGCATGCTAACAAAATAAAATCTAATATCCTTCATCATGAACACGGAATAATTTTCAATTATTATTCACACTTCATTTTTACTCAGGTGAAAAATCAAATACATAAAAAGAAGTTTGATTACGCGAAAATTAATGAGATGAGATATGATGATGAAACAAAAAAACAGCGGGAGTGGTCTCCCCTAAACTTTCTCGTATATATTTCCCCCAAAAGGTGCGGTTTCCCTTTTCTTCCCCCCCCCCCCCTCGCGTGGATAAAATTCGAACCTACAGTAACCCAGAATCCAATGACTATCAGAAAGTTTTTTCATTGTAGATTATAGTGATTGTACGATATTTAGGTGAAGAATCATATTCAAAGAGATGTGTGCCGATAAAAACACACATTGCTTCCACTCTTGCAGGCTCAAGGACAAAGTGACGTAATCCTTCCGCGTGCACAAGGATTGCTACCAGTACGCATGCGCATGGAGATAAAGAATTCGTTTCAAAAGTAAACAACTATGCGATTATACAGACCGACAGACAGTCAACCCTTTGACGGATTTGGCCCAAACTTTTATACGGACCTACATTCCTGAAGATAAAACTGTGTACCAAATCGTATCTATCTAGATATTCAAGTTTTTGAGTTACAGTGTACACATGAACGCCGAAAGACAGACTTCCCATAGACGGATTTTGTCCAAAATTTGATAGAAACATACAAATTATGTGTCGAGATCACATACCAAATTTCATTCCCGTAGCTCTAATAGTTTTCTACTTATCGTGTTCACAGACACACACGATTCCAAAATTGTGTTTTTCAGACTGGGGGAGGTCTAAAACGTGGAGATTCGTCAAAATCTCGAGTTCGAATTTTTTGACGATTACAATACTTGACGTATACGAGAAAGTAAAAAAGGAAGAAACCTAAAAAGCAACAAAAGAATTACTAACACGTTCAGTTCGGGTTTGATATGTTCGTGTTAGGAACAATTTTCAGTTCATTCCGAATCTGGATCATGCCTAGAAGTACACGAAATATTTTTAAAATTTCTACGATAAATTTTTGAGATTATACGAAGATCTTTAAAATGTTACATTTGTGGGAATCTTCAAAAAATGAACCAAAAGTTTTAGCGATGTAGAATTCGAAAACTGCTATTAGTACTAGAGTTTTTAATCAAAACACCATTCAGTCTTATAAGTTTTGTCTAATTCCAAAGCTTAAAAACGGGAGAGTTTGCAAAAGACGCTTATATAGTAATAACAATTTAAACGATACGGACATATTTTAAATGCAGCAACTAAATACTGAATTTAATAATGAAGACAGCAAAAAAAAAAAGAATTTGAAAACTAAAAAAAAAAAAAGCGGCGAAATTAAGCTTAAACAATACATCGTAATTTCTTTTTTTTCTGCATATACGAAGTATAAAGAGAAAGTATTGTAACGTCAAAATCGAGATTTTGACGAATCTCCACGTTTTAGACCTCCTGACTCGAAAAAACACAATTTGGAATTATGTCTGTCTGTGTGTGTGTCTGTGAACACGATAACTCGAAAACTATTAGAGCTCGGGGATGAAATTTGGTATGGTCTTTAAAATCATTGTAGGTTTCTATCAAATTTTAGATCAAAATCCGTCAAGCTAAGTCTGTCTGTTCATGTCTGAGGTCATGCGAACGCGCTATAAATCAAAACTTGAAAAAGCCAGATGGATAAAATTTTATACACAGTCGTCATGAATGTAGGTCCGTATAAAATTTTGCAATAAATACAAAGGTTGACTGTCTGTCGGTCTGTATAATCGCATACCTTGTTCAGTTTTGAAACTAGATCCTCACTTGCGAATGCCTCTGTGGCAATGGCAAGTGAAGGACGTCTGAAACTTAGATAGTGCCAAAAAAACAATTCTGAGAGATTTTTAAGGAAGCAAACATGAGTCGTCTGTGAGTCCTGTTGCGCAAAAAGAATGAGCAGAGGATTTGAATTTGTTTTGATCCTTCAAACCACGCGTGGTTCCAACTTTGGTTTACTTATGACGGAAGTTTATTTAGACGCTTTTTATTATTCTTCCTAGTCGTGTTAGGAGTATACTGAGAAAGTTTAGGGGAGACCAATCTGCTGGTTTTATCTGCAGTACAGATATTAATGAACTGACAGAAAGTTTGTAAAAAGAAAACAGGGGAGAAATTTATGGATTTTAAAGAAAGACGAATTAAAATATACTTTCGACTGTTCCACTTACAAATTAGAGCTGTTTTGAAAGGAAACATTAGCTCTCTTAGTTTCGCGAGCAGATACGCAGGTGGCTTCTTTCCTGATGAAATACATCGTTATCAAGACATTAGAATGTTACTGCTGAGGTTTATGATATATGATAAAACAGATGAAGTTAGTTTCAGGGATGAAATATAAAAAAAATTTAAATTTGTCTCCGAAGTACAGAAAATTTGAGAAAGAGTGAAAAGTTGTGCTCTGCTAAAATTGAAAACTTAATGAAACTGTTTAAAAATAAAGGATGCGCTCCTCATGACAGTATTTGAGTGCCAACATTAAAGGTATAAATGTACCATGCTGAGAACTAGCTGTTGCAAAAAAAAAGTTTTAGACACACAACTAATGAATTTTTTTCACTTAGTCACTCCTTTTAATTAACACTAAGATCATAAAAATTGTTTTACGCGTCAAATACGTTTTGTACATCCCGAACAAGACGGTAACTTTGTAAGTCACGATGAAGATTTGTTTTCAAGAACGACAACACACTGAAAGCCATTAAAGATGTTCTACAAATAAAACTAGTGAAAATATAAAGTAATGGCATGGAATTTTTATTGAAGCAAATCGGATATATTTCTCAATATTTCGATGCCGAAAAGAGAAAAACAGTTTTAATCTTAATTTATTTATTCTTAAGTTACTTTCTTTTTGAACAAGTCCATGGCTCGGTAATGAGTTCTTAAGAAATAACGCTAATTTTCGTCCCTTTTTATGGAGCAAAGTTGAATATTTTTCCTTTCGTTTAATGCTTTTTACACCACCACACTAAATAATTATATATCGAGATGTTAAAGGACATCATGAAATTCGTATATATTATCAATGGAGCAAGTCATGTTACTGGAAATTGGAGTTATCACTTTAGCTGAATTTGGAGTCAATATGAATCTTCATCTCTTCTCATGCAACAAATTATGATCAGTCAATAACATTATTTTTTAAATAGCTTCTACTTGTTACTACGTTATAAGGTCACCTACCCAAAATATCTTGAATATAAAAAGAATCTTCTATATAAAGAAAAAATTTCAGATGAGGGCCGTTCAAATAGTGTTAACTCAAGGGGAGGGGTTTGCGGATTTGCTTATTTTTGCTGACAAGGGGAGGGGAGTATGAGTGATGCTTACGTAAGACATTAAAATCACTTAATTTCCGAAAATCTCTTGTATCTTGTACAAATAATTTAATTTAAAAAAAATTAAATTTGAAAGTTAATTGGTAAAAGAAAATTAAACTTGATTTTTGTGTTTAAACTTAAATTGTGAAATTAAACTTACATTTTTTTTGCCATTTTACGAATTAGAGTTTTTATTTGAATTAAGTCCAAATTTTTTTAAATTAGATTATTACTGTATACGTTTTGTAAAAAAAAAGAACGGGGGGCTGTATGCTGCTTACGTAATTATAAGGGGTGTTTGCGATTTGCTTATTTTTGCTGACAAGGGGGGGGGTCAAAAATACCAAAAACATGCTTACGTAATATTTGAACGGCCCCTGAGGGCATAAACAATCAATATCCGATTCCTAATGCTGCATTTTCTCCCTTTGATGTTGTTCAAGATTTCAAGATTTGTCCTTTAAAATGCCCCCAAAATGTTGCCAAGATTACCTCGATTCTTTGAGGTCGATTGACAACTTCAAGATTGACTTAAGAGACGTAAAGACTTGCTAATGAGTTGAGAACATCAATATAGGAAGAAAATAATCACTGTAAATTAGCAATATATGCAGAAGGTTAAGGCATAAATTAAATTTAGTATTTAAAGCATAAAATGATTTCAAATATTACCATTTAAAACGATATGACGACATAGACGAGTTCATACGAATATCAACATTTTAGCGTTCAAAAACTAGATCCTGTAAAGTGTGGAAGCTTTGAAAATGACAGATATACAATTTCAAAGAAAAAAAAGTGTCTGGTCACCAAAACATACAGGAATACTTTAAAAATGCTCAACAGAGAGATATGCTTATTTTAGCAACCTTGAGATTCTATTTCGATTCAAAATTCAAAAATGCATTAAAAAAAAAAAACGGACCCAAAATATAGTTCGGCCCCTATCCCAACCCCAAAGAAAAAGGTAAGTTTCAGTCAAGTCGCGACCACTGACAAAATTACCTCGGACTTTAAAAAAAAAATGAGGTAAAAACAACAAAATATTTGAATGATCACAAAGGCTCCATATCTATATAACAAATCAGTGAAGTATTCAACGAATACACGTCGGCTCGTATTCGAAAAAGATGTAAACAATTTCGGACATGATGTATGGCCGATCCACAACACCTATCCTGCCTTAGCTACCTTTGTGAAGGTCATATCTCTGTGAATACAGCCACTGATTTGGAACATGCAGCTCGATAATGGTTTGGACGGACTCGCAGGGGAAACGGAATTTTGGGTAACGTTTTCTCTTCCGCTATGGATCAATAATAGCACTTGCATTTCTAAAAATTTAATCAAAACTTCCGCGCTGCAGTCTCTTCCTAGATAGTCTGAGGGCAATCAGATGCTCAAAAATTCCTGTTTTAGGGATTCAATAAATCGGAAAAAGAAAAAAAAAACGAGTTATGAAGTCAATTTTCAGATGCATACAAATAAAAGAAAAGAGGGTAGCTCTTTTTTTTTTTTTTTATTCTTCTTCTTTTTCCATTCTTCTTAAGAAAAGCTATGTTAAAAAACGACTTGAACGCTCACAAAAATTTCAACAAAGTATAAATAATGCTACAGAGGGTTTTAGACCGACTTATTCAGAAAGGTCTTTCTGACATATAATGAACTGGATGAAGTAATGCAATTAGAAACTAACTCCAAAGAACACATTTTGAGATTTAATCTTTCAGCTGCTTGTTTCTAAAATTAATGCCGTCTGCTATGTATTGGATTGGGGTTTATTCAATTCAGATTGAAAAATTACACTCACTAAGGTACAGTTTCCAATAGTTAACCCAAATCCATAAAATGGTAGTCGTTTCCTAATTGCATAACCAATACCAATTGGAAATTAGGTTACCCAACAAAAATATATAAAAAAGGATATCAATGAAAGACAAAAAAAAGTGTGAAAAGGGAGATACAAAGCTTTTCCAATATTGATTAAACGATTTAATTCATTCTACACAATCTATATTTACTTACTATGAAATGCGCAGGGGCATTACAAATATATTATACGAATCGCATCGTATATTAATAAAATATTTTTTTAAAAATACTTTACCTGTTTACAAAACAAAATACTTTATTCAGAAACAATAACAAATTAAATAATACACTTCTGCTCTATATTTTTCAAATATTTAGTTACAACAATGTTTGGTGTATATTTTTAAATATCAACTTAATATAAATTACACTTCGCATGCATTACTTCGCGCTATACAACTATTAACTGTTCACAATGTGCTTTTAAGTTTGGCTAGGAAGGGGGACAATTAATAACACAAAAAATTATATTTTATTCTCAGGATCTATTCCAAATATCAAAACGGCTGCAATAAGCGGTTTTACAAGAAACCATTCAAAATTTACTTTACAACACATAAATAATTATTAGAAGCACTTTTTAAGCTATTCAATTTTTTTTAATGAGTGTTTAAGAAAATGAGTAACTCAATGTAATTTATATAACACTCAAATAAGCTTAGAGAATTATCATCAATCAATCAATTAATCAATAAACTTTAATTTAATAACAACTTTACTATTTTACTCGCAAAAAAATAAGGGCCTTCAGCATTTTACAAAAATCTCTTCCATTTCATGTTTTTCATGTGCTTTTTACCATTTACATCCAAGAGCTACATATAATAACTATAGTCGAATTAATCAAAGCTTTCGAACTGAAGCTCAAAACATTACCAATCGATTAATTGCACAAAATCAATTACAGTGCATTGGGCTTCCAAGTACACAAGTAAATCTCCAACCTCGTAAAAATCAAAACAAACAGGTTTATTTACAGCTCAATCAATGCGAAAGCAGCAACAAACGAGCAGCTTAGACGCAACAAAATGGAGAGACGGTAGCTTAATGAAGAGCTCGATGGTCGCTTAAAAGCACACTGATCACAACTGAATGCCCTCGCTCTGTCAGTCGCAGGCGAGGACCCATAAATACAAACAAGGAACTATAAATAAACTCACCGTTTGACGGAAGCTTTCCGACCGGCCGATGGACGAGGCGTTCTTCTTGCTGCTGCTGAAACGAGGAAACATAGTTGTAGTGGTGAGGAATAATAATCTGCGACAGACGATGCCAACCGCACTGCATGTTCATCACACTCTTTTCCAGCACACACACAACACGACGCTAATGACTTAATCTTATTGTCTCGGCTCCTTCCCACATGCCTCTCGTTGGGAGCAGCGCTGGACGGGGCGTTGGACGAACGCTACCACCAAAAAAGCAAAGCAGAGGCGAGCCGCCACACAGCCGCGATACATCCTGAGCCGCGCTGGCAGACAGGAAACTCGGCAAAGCCACTGCTGCTACACCTCTCTTCTCCTCGGGATTGGATGCTGTAGGAGAGGCAGCGGATCCAGTCGATGGTCCAACTGTGAGTGTGTGATAGGCTTGGCTGGATATGGCGGGGTGGGGGCGACGCGGAACACAGTCAATAGGAGGGTGTAGTGCTTTTACATAGGAAGGAGAAGGGAGAGACGCGTTTCTAGCGTATGAAATACGATCGTGCAATATTAATTTGGACGCGTGACAGGGCAGGAATTGATTGACGTAAGGATGGGGCTTGCGTGCTCAAACGCTAAAGCGTAGGGCGACTCTTTTTTTTCCTCGGTGGATTTGATTTGATGACAAAAACATTACCTCTAGCTGGGGAAGATCTATTTTCAATATCACTTTCATGGCTGCCGGCTATTGGTTTTTGTTTTGATATGGGACAAACGGGCGGCGAAAAATTTGTTCATAAGTGAAATCGATTAAATCGTTATTTCCCTGAATCGGTAGGTTCACCTTTCATTTTCTATTCAATCGTAATTTTCACTCCAATCACACACATTCACATATACAAATACTGAATATCATATGTATTCTTTAAACATAAATTAAGCATAAAACATGCATAATGAAAATACCTAATTCTGCAGCATTTTTAATCAAAACAGACATTTAAAACTGTATAAATTTAAATCCATATATGTACCTAAATCAGTTAGATATTTTATCTTTATAAAATATATAACGAATGCTTAATTATGCTATCTTTTTTAATCAAAACAGATGATATTTAAAACTCGATATATTTACATTCAATATACAACATAAAGGCTCTTTAAATTCATATTTAAAATTTTGTCCGTTCCTTGCAATTGCAATACGCATGACACAACAAAGCATACTTTCTTTCCATTCTACAATTTCATAAAGTACAAATTAAAAATTTTCCGTCAACTGTAAACATAACTGAACTACGAAGATGATTTATTACACTGAGAAATATATTTAATTCTCTTATAACAAAGCGCAAAAATGGCGGCAATTCTCCTACGACAGAGTATTCGAATATGGATTTCATAGTATAGTGCAACGACACAATATTCTGATAAGGTTTCCATACAGTGTAAATATAGAGACGGCCCTCCAAAACAGAAATGATATCCCTCTTACATCACGGTTTCGATCAAATACAGAATAAATTAAACGTGTTATAGGAGGGTAGGAAGGGGGTGAGAATTATTCAAGGGAATGAGAACGGGAAGTAAATTTCCATATTGATGCACATATGTTTTACATTAATAGCACCATGACAAAGTGGTTCTCAATCAGAAGTACGAGGTTCTCTTGAGGGTACTCGGGTTCGTTAGGAAAATTTAAGTTAACAAATCGGTTTTCTGAATAATCTTTGCAACATTTAATGCTATTTATTTATACTAGCCGATATAAATCACCCATAAAATCCATGCTACAAACTTTATTCAAAATATTTTAGTTTCATTAATCCACTAAAATCTATCAGGCATTTGTTCACTCAAGAAGTGCGAAAGTTTCATTTGCATTTCTGGGTTCAAAACCGTAGCAAAACATTTTGTTGAAAGATTTCAAGTTCAAATTCAAAATGCATAAGAATTCAACTACTGATATCTACTTACAATCCTTTCCTTATTTCATAGAATTTAGGTCATGATGCCCCGAATGTCAACTTGAAAGACTTAAAATGCACACAACACCATAGTTGGAACGGGCCGTGAAATTATTTAAGCATGTAGATAAAATATGTCTGCATTTCTAGTTTATGAAACACATGGCATTCCTGTGTCAAAATACTCAGATATTTAATAGCAGAAACTTATTTAAATTTATAAAAATCACAAAAGAAATCTTACCAATTCGAAAATCTTAACTAAGTAAGAAATAATGATGAATACATCCATAATAATCAAATTCTAATAAAATCACGGAGCACTAATGGAAAAATAACGATCATCCGTCAACAGATGTGAATGTAGAACAGAAGTTTTAATTTCACTTAAACAACGCTGACCTGTGCAAACGAATGAATGAATCGCAAAACCTCCGAATCAACTTCTGAGATTGCGAAATATTCGACACCCACGTTTCGAGCGTTCGTTATTTTTGTTGTTTAAAATGAAGTGGCGAGAAAACGGGGGAGTGGGTTCTTTCCACAAATGGAATGGACGTTTTGACTCAAGGATATATAAAACCATTAAGGTTTTTAAGAGTTAAAGGACATTACGTTCACTTCTAGAGATGAATATTTTATTTAAATTGATACGATGGACAAAAAATAAAACTATTTAAAGTCATTTCAATGGAAAGGAGTTTAAATTTTTAAATACAGTTACACAATGAACTTAATTAATGGGTAGATGTCGGATGTTTACCTTGAAGGATTGAAACTCAATGTTTCGCATTTTGAAAACATTTAAAGTACAAAAAATAATTTGACGGCGGTTGATTTAACTTACGCAACCTTATTGATTTGGATAATTTAAAGAAAAATTTGCTTCGCAATGAAAAACAAACTTTTTTATAGTGAGGGCCAAAAATACCTCCATCAACAAACAATACATGCATTTTGGTAAGAAGTTTTGCAGGCGATTATAATTTAACAAGCTCTTTCTAAAGGGAGAGAAACTGGTGAAAATTTCCAACATTATAACTCTGAAACACAATGAAGATACAATTTTATTGGGAGCTACTCTCCATTCTCTTTCTTTTTTTAACAGTTAAAACTACTTGCTTTATTATTTTAACCTTTTAATTTAGGCGAAATGCTCATAATCACGTAATTCCAACTTTACACCAAAGTTTTCAAATTTTATATTATATTTATATTTAACAATCTTCAATGAAGTTGAACAAACTATACTAATTTTGGTTTATACTAAATTATTTTTAATTATAAAGTGCCTTGCCAAATTTTTTTTTATTCTAAATCTGATCAAACTTACATCCTATTATTAAACCTTCACAGTCAAATAACTCAATTGAAAAATAAAAATAATAAAGTTTAAACTTAAAACTTCCATCTCAGATTAGCAATTATTCTAAATTTATTTTCTTTTCAAGGCAATGAAATAAACTCCCCTCCCCCCTTTAGATAGAGAACTATAAAGAACACAGAATTTATTTCTTTATAAGATAGAAAATACGGTTAAAATATAAACAAAATTATATTTCTTTAGCTATAAAACAGACTAATAAATGACAGATTACAACCACATTTGACATTTTTAACAAATCTTTCCGACAGCCGGCTCACCTGTCCACGCATTGGATTCTCCACTCCTGCTAAGTTCCGGAGAATTAAAGGAAGGTAGATTACTCAAATCGAGAATGGATGAAAAAATAAGCCGAAGTAAGCTGTTGTTTTTGTGTTATTATTGTTAATATCGGGCATGCGCAAAAAAAAAAAAAGATTTATTCGATGTTCTACATTTGGGTCGTAACTGAAGCCATAAAATTTGGTCGTGTCCAGCAATAAAAAAAAGAAAAAGAAAGCGTCATCACACCCTAAGTTTAAACAGTGCGTTTGTTTTTGTTTCTTTATGTTAATATGTGGTACATCTACAAATGCATATCTAACATGCAAAAGGTTTTCAGTGCAGAACCACTCAATTTAGTTTGCTGTTTTCTACTCTATCAAGAAGGGCTTTGGAATTAATTTATAAGCAATCCTTTAGAAGAAATCCATCCGGCAAACATATTAAATACCTTTCAAAGAATATATTGAGTAAATTTACAATTTAGAAGCACTAAATGTGGTATACTCTCATGTGGTAATGTAGCAAAAAATATGTATGAATTTTGGACGGAATTCAGGCGCTGTTAAAA
>BGPR01000434.1:1374-20863 GCA_013235015.1 Araneus ventricosus | reverse complement strand
TAGATAGATGAAATTTGGCACATGATTTATTTTATCACTAGAATTATAGATAATGCGATGCACACCTAAAACGTAAATGAATTTTAAGAAATTGCCTTCTTTTTTTTGCCTTCTTCCTAAGGAACTATAGTACAAAATATTCTTTAGTAAATAATTACGTCAAATTTCAATTTAAAACCAGAAAGTATCTAATGTTTCATCCTAATTCAGTAAGGAAAATTACTTCACGGATACGGGCAATTCGTGTATATGCACTATGAAATTGCAGCACCTTAATTTTTTTTTTAATTTTAATTTTTAAATTTCACTAATTTATTTAAGTTGTTCAAAATATTTAAATCCGAATTACCCACCGGTCTGCTCCAGGCCTTACACCCTTTCGAGTAGGCCGAACCAGTGTGGGTTTAATATATATATATATATATATATATATATATATATATATATATTTAAATCCGACATCAACAACCTAAAGCAATTTTCCAAATAACTTTTCCAATCTTCCGCAACAAGTAAAAAATGTTTATGAGAAACTCACTAGAAAAGGGAAAAACTCAATGGTGTAGTCGTAAATTAAGTAGTGCCGGAACGCTGTGACCTATGTGATAACGTTTGGAGGAGGAGGGGGCAAAATGAAGAAAATGACAGCGGGGAGGGGGTAAGGTTGGGAATCACTTCAGAATAAAATATTTTTTACATTTCAAAAGTATAATTATTTTATCTAGGTATTGGAATCATGAAATAATTACAAGTAAACATTGAAACAATACATGCTTTAACGTGATTTTGTTTTTGATCCCACATTAACATAATGTGTACTTGCAGTTAAAGCGTGTATATAATGAAGATGTTACAAAATAATTTTTTTAAAAATTTATGCTTATTTGTACTAAAATTAAATAATGTCAAAGTAGAATCACGATATTAATTAAAACAGAAAATACAATTAAATGTGTGCAATAATGCTTTTAACCCCTTCCTGAGACCACTTACCAGTGGTTTATAACTTCTATTAATTTGAAATATTCATCCTATTCTTGCGGGTAAAGATTAGTCAGAGATCGCGCTGCTTTAAGCAAGTATCTTACTTTTTTTTCCTTATTTATTTCTCGTAAAAAAAAGGCAATGTCAGATCGGCGTTCCGGCGAGTTAAGAAATTATAAAGCAGTGCCGGAACGCCCTTCCAATGCGTTACGGCTCTACTACCCCTCTGGTAAAAATCGAGATGCATACTCACCGGATAGGAAAAAACCAAGAGGAACTGTTTTTTTAGCACATCAACAATTCCTCTCAATGCGCATGCGCAGAAATATTTGAGGGGTCCCCCCCCCCCCATCACGAAGGTTTCCGACTGAAGAACGGCACGATTTCTTCCTGGCGACTCTTCTGAGTTCCAGAGGAATCCGGATTTTAAACTTTTCGGGTGAAAAAAATTTTCGCCGGCCCAAAATTTTAAAATAAATAAGAAAAGGATGAATTTATTTTACGATAAATAAAAAATTAAATTATAAAGAGTTTTAATATAAATAAATTTGAATGAAAGTTTTTATTACCCAAAAGATTTTTTCAACTATCGTTACTTACAAAAATGCAGGAAAAACTTATTATTTTGAACACAAATATACCATACTCCGCCCATCGTTTACCTGAAACTGGGTTAACAAGAACAGGAATTCGAAAAAACAGTAATAAAATAATACATTTTCTGAATGAAAATTATTAATTTCCCCCCATAACACATTTCCACCTTTTTAGAGACCTCATCTTCATCAGGAAAGTTGTACGGTGATCTCACGTGTACATAGATGGAAAAGAGAAAAAAAAAGTAACGGCGCATTAACTAATGATAGATAAAATTAAATTCACCTTCATATCGTTATTCGGTAAATTTCCGTGATTCTGTATAAACCAAGAGTTTTCTTTGTGCTTACTAACTAGTACTGAATCAAATCCGAGATCGAAGTCCACAATACCAGTCAGATCGCGGCCCTATAGTTAAAAAAAACTCTACTGCAAACTGTTTATGACATTTAAAAGCAACAAAAGCTACTAATGCGTTCGACATTGAATCTTTTTTTATCACTTTCTACTTCCTCAAAAATCAAAATTTTGGTAGATACCGACTATGAAAAACAAAGTTTCCCAGGTGTTTGTCATCACTCAATTGAGGTTGTCTGCACATCTACAAGATGCACACATACTTGCATCTAAGCAGAGACTGAAGTTTGAAGTTGCATTTTTCGAGTTCTCCAAAATTAACTTAATCCACACACATCTCAATTCAAATTAGTTCGGATTAATGAATCGCATAGTTTCGGACATAGAATGATCGTTCTATAATAATGTGAATTAAATGTCGAAGGCACAGATTAAGCACAATGTGTATAGTAAAAGATTTTTAGAGCGTAATTATCATCGAAGAACATATGATAACTAAACATAAAAATAGTTTAACTTATACTGTCATTCTTCAACTTATAATTTTAATATTTCTAGATAAAAATTATAATGCAGCCAATTCTTTTTTTGCGAGATTTGCAAATCAAAGCTTTGCTTTTTTTAAAAAAATGGAAATAGTGAGGCAATTTGTTTCCTTGGAATTTGTTGTCATGTGCTTTGACAGAATAATTATATATTAACAAGTGAACTTTCAATGGAATATTAAAATCTTCAAATCTCTTTTTCTAAAAAAAAAAAAAATACAAATCGCCTTGTATAGAATGACAAAAAAATTTCAACTGAAAAGATATTTTTAGGATTCATGCAAGACATTTCTCATCCATTAAAAAGCCCAAAACACTGCCAAACGTTTAAAAATTCCAGAATTTAAAGATTTGCGTGTTTTTTAAAGTTTCTTACAATCCAGCATTCCAACTATAGTATATTATGTTTTTGCAGCAAAAACCCTCTCAAGAAAAATTCGCGGAGAGTAAAGGTAAATCAAATGAAAAGAGAATACTTTGGAAAAGTATTGACGTTGAGGAACTTCTGCAAACACCTAATTTCCGGAACCAAAACACAATTTCCGGTGAATCCCGCACTACAACCCATGTCTATTACATCAAACCAGTTCACAGACACTATTTGACCTTCTTAATGGCTTCCATACCTGATCACTCGTACTGCAATGACATCATTCTTTCCTTGGTTTGTACTGAATAAAAACAGCTCAAATTTTATTTGAAACAGGTCGGAAATTATGTTCTTTAATACATATAAACCAAACAAATAGCTTATGCTTTTAAGAAGACCGTACAACCGTTTGAATCAAATAAAATGTAGATCGCGAATTAATGCAATGCCATCACAACAGCAAATACTCTAGAAATAAATATTAATAAAAATTCCTTTCCAAATTTAAAACGTCTCATCACCATCGCCTCTCCCTCCCCCCAAAAATAAAAATATTCACATGAAGGGATCTGTAATGGATTTGAAGGATAGAAAACGAACGAAATCCAAAATTCCGAAATCAATCCGAAAGGCACCGAAATTCCCCAAATTGCTCATTAATTCGAAGACCAAAGACAATTCGAATTACTTAATTTTTCGTATAATCAAAAAATTTGCTTCTGAAATGCCATCATCATTCATATGAAATTTCCTAAATGGTCAAATAACAAAATATCGATAATACGATTAAAGTGGAACCTAGAATATTCGCTCGTTTACCCAGAATGCAATGCATGAAAAGTGATCCTTGAAATATCCTGCAATGGACATTTAACCCATGTTCCTTCAGTAGCCTTGCACCTATTCTGTTCGTTGTCTGCATGAATGTCCCTAATGGAGTCGAGTAACTGTTTGTGTCACGTAGCATACAATTGCCCGTTGTCAGCATCAACTTCACTCTCTTATTTCTCTTGCAAAATATGCATTTGATTTTAACTTTAAAATGTCGCGGCACATTTTACGCCCAGCAGCATGTCAGATGGATGAAAATATGCTGATTAAAACACATCATTAAACATTAAGATATTACCTTAACTTTCAACAATCGAAGAGAAACAAGCAAATAAATATTTGTTTAAACAATGAAAACGGTTTGAATTGCGTTGCAACAATGAAAAGTTTTGTTGTAAATTATGTCCAAAAATATATTTAAAAATGTATTAAAATTAAAGAAAAAAATTGTGCGTCAACTTAAATGATATCACTGAAAAGGTAATTTTTTGGGCTTTCAGCTGGTGTAAAAATGATTTTTGAGCTGTAATATTTTCGAAAGTTATTGTGGTAAAACGCTAAAATTTCTCTTGATTTTTCATTGAAATTTCAAAAAAGGTACTCCGAGGTGCACATTCCCACCCTCCAGATTTCGTAGCTCTAGGTCCAGCGGTCTGGCCCGTAGAGCGCCAACACACACATTCTCTTTTATTAGATGTAACAAAAAATTAAATAATTATCCAAATTTGTAACGATTTGATAAGTATTTATCTTAAAAGAAACTGAAGAAAGAACGCTTTTATAATATTGAAATTCCAGCAGTGAAACAAAAACGGTCGATATTCGCTGAAACTTTGTGTCACTAATCCTTGAGATGGGAGTGATTCTTCAATGAGATGATTTCTCCAACCTACGTGTTCAAGTGGCCATAAACTTGTTCCACAAGAAAGAAATAAGTGTCTCCTAATCTTAACTAAAGGCTCCAACATAACCACATCTCATAAATCAAGAATACTTCACTTTTTTTTTTTCTTGTTAACTATAATAATAATGAAAGGGATCGAGATAAGTGCGTCATATCTTCGTATTGGCAATGAATACCCTAATGGGATGGAATCATATTGAATAATAAGAAAACTAATAAAGGTCCTTATATTTCCTCAAAGTTATTTTAAAAAGAGCTGGATAAATGGTTTAAATTTAATCCCCATAGCCACTCTTACTAATTTCCAAATCAATTCAATAGCTTCTAAAAGAGAAATACCAAACGATTTCTCCCTTCTCCCAATCCATTGCAACTTACAAGTAATAAAAAGGAAAGCACGTCCGCTCGATTTGCTTTTTTCGCTATACCAAAAAAATAAAATGCATCGAATAAATCCATCTATTCCTCTCAATGAATGTTTGCATACTACTTTCTATTCATTCAAATGAATACTTTTCAGCATCTGGAAAGATATGTCTCGAAAAAAATTTACTTCTTTTCTCAGTTTTACAAAAACAAATCAAATAATTTAAAAAATCATGAATTTGTCAATTATTGAGAATGAATTCGTCCTTTATTTCAGGTTTACATTAACAGATGAATTTCGACCAATTTTGAAGTATTTATTCGTTCTTTCTTAAAGGCATTCTTTTCCATGGATGTCTGAAAATGGATTGGAAACTTAGAATTTCAAACAAGCTCTTTAATTTCTGACATTGCGCGAATTTTTTCTTTAAAGAAATCTTTCAACATCAATCATTTCATCGGATATTTTTTTTTATGCATATATCCGACATACAACTATGCCGTGTGTAGAGGAGCTCAACAAAATCGACCTTAGCAAAATATACATTACTGCAGTGAAGATCAAAATCGAAATTAAAGAATCTGTACCTCTAAAGTTTGGATAAGATACCTGGATAATGAGCGGAACTGACGGAAAGAGGCTGTAATCTCTACTAATAATAAAGGAGAATGTGTGTGTCTGTGTGTCGGCGCCCTACAGGGTAGACCGCTGGACCTAGAGCTTCCGAAATTTGGCACAAACATACTTTGAAGGGTGGGAATGTGCACCTCTGAGCCCTTTTTTGAAATTTTAATTAGAATTTTAATTAAAAATTAAGCGAAATTTCAGCATTTTTCCGTAATATCTTTCGAAAACATTTCAGCACAAGAATTATTATTACACCATCTGATAGTGCAAAAAATTACCTTTCCAATTAGATCAATTAAGTTGCCGTAGAATTTTTTCTTTAATTTTAATAATCTTTTAAAAATATTTGTTGCCATAATTTACAATGCTTTTCATTGTTGCAACGCAATTCAAACAATTTTCATTATTTAAACAAATATTTAATTGCGTGTCTCTCTTTCATTGTTGAAAGCTAAGGTAATATCCTAATACATTTTGCTTTCATATTTTATGTCATCAGAATTTTTGTAGAATCTGTAAACCAAGCTCTCTGAGATATTAGGTGTATGAAGAAATATATCCAGTAAGCTGAATGATTATGGCTGCTATGTTTTCATTCTTTTTTCAGTATGTTTTAATTCAGCAAACTTGCCCGCTGGCCATAAAATGTGTTGCGCAATTCTAATGTTGAAATCAAACACATATTTTGCAAAAGGAATAAGACAGTGAAGATGGCGCTGACAATTTGCAATTAGATGCTACATGACACAGTCGGTTATTGACTCCATTAGGAACCATTATGTAAACAATGAATTGAACACATGCAACGACACTAAAAGAACACGGGCGAAATATCTCCTGCGATCTGCTTAAGTTGTTAAGGGAAACATGAATATAAAATTATTCCAGATTCAATTGAAATTATATTTCCAGCAAACAAGATGGTCGCTGAAGGCGGCTAATAATGAATATGACCTACATAGTGAACATTTCCATCCATTATTTAATACACACTTTACATCTATATATATATAAACGATCAATTTTTTATGATTACGTACGTTCGGTGTTTTTTTTTTCTTTTTTTTTCTTCCTTTATACATGCCATAACCGACTTACCAGGGCCTAATTTGGCACAGTAATAGATTAGCACAAGAGGGAGCTAATACCGTAAAAATTACTTTAAAATTCGAATTAAATTTTAACTTATTTAATTTTAAGTGGTAAATTCGGATGCTTTCTGACCATTTTCACGAATTTTCTTCTTTATTCACATACCCGCAAAAAGAAAAGTTATGCTTCCGATGTTTTAATTTATTAGTTCTTGGATTTTTCATTCATTTCTCTTTCTATAATATTCCTTTTGAGCCGTATTAAAGAAAGTTGGTCGGAATAAAAAGTTTGATTTTGATTCATCGATTGTCAGCATCAATTGCGAGCGATTTTGTGAAAACGCAGCATATCTTTATATATTATTGTTTTTGTCTATTTTAAATTAATAAATAATACAAAAAATAGTTGTTAAAAATAATTGTAGTATAAAGTTTTAAAAGAAGTTGGTTAGGATAAAAAGTTTTATTTTAAAGACGATTTTTTTTTTAAATCGATTGTCTATAGACTGGTGACAATATTTGGAGAAAAAGAAACGGAGTGTGTGTGTGGGGGGGGGGGTATATGAAAATGTTAGGGTACCGCTGGGTCATCAGCTAGTATATTTATATATACAGAGAGATTCGAGAGTTTCAGCAAACTTCAAGGGTATCTCAGGATCATGCACACAAATCCAGTTTAACATAGGAAGCACAGTGTGTGTGCACTCGAGCGAAACAAGAAAAGTCAAAATACAGGGTGTCCAAGAATTGT
This sequence comes from Araneus ventricosus, assembly GCA_013235015.1. Classification (NCBI taxonomy): domain Eukaryota; kingdom Metazoa; phylum Arthropoda; class Arachnida; order Araneae; family Araneidae; genus Araneus; species Araneus ventricosus. The sequence continues at coordinate 13,439 of BGPR01000434.1, read as the reverse complement.
TGGACACATTTCAAAAATTAATTTTAAAAAAACTGATGTTTAATGAGAGCACATTTAAAAGTTTTTTCAGATAGGTAACCGTTTCCATTTGCAATGGCTACCGATCAGTAGATGCCAACGAGCATTTTCTGGTTTCCTTTTTTAGTTTTTCTTGAATATCTCAAAAACTCTTCAGTTTTCACACTAGATGTGAATTAACAAATTAAAGAGAGCAAAATTCCCTACAAATACGTGCTTTTATTTTTCTTCCAGTTTTAATAATTTCGCAGATAATGGCTCTAAACGAATTTTTGATTTCCAGTAATTTAAGACCCCCTAAACGGCATCTTACCTATGTTTGTGCTTTGAATTATGATACACATAGTCATTTGGGATGGCACACCAAACTTCCCTCACGGCCTTACCAGTTATTTACAATTTGCATTGAAATATGTAATTGTCTGTAATATAATAATAATTACAGAACAATCAATGATCCTTAAGATTCTGCTTGTGGGGCCTTTTGCCCAACTCTCGAAATTTAAGGAGGCCTTTCAGCGCAAAAAGGTTCCCCACCCATTATAATTGCACCATTATTATTCCATTTATAATTGTACCCCTCTAATACTAAAATAGAAATCTTACAAAACAATTAAACTTAGGAGTATATCTAAAATCCGATTTCATTTTTTATTAAAAATGAGTGCAATAATGAGTTTATAAAGGCATATAATAAAATACCAGTTAGAACACAGATTCTAAAATTCCCTTTATGTAATATTCACAAAGTACAGTCGCGAAAAGAAAAAAAAAACGAGCATTATTCTGCCATCGTTCATCGGAAATTAAAACAAAAGGTAACAATTCTGGAAATAACGTCTACTAAACGGTTCCATATCTGAAAATTTCATAAGGGGTCACCTACATATTTATAATTGCACTAACTTCAAAATTTCTGATGGCAACACCCATTTTTTCAATAGATTTCAAAACTGCATTAAAAGTCATGCTTGGATAACAAATGTTATCATTCAAACTTTTATTTGTTTCGAAATTATAAGCAAATAAAATTTTGAGTCTCTAATGTTAAAGTAAAATTTTGAATTTTTATTGATATCTTGAAATATAATATAGTTATTGACCTAGAACTTTTTCATGCAATAGTATGGAGTAGTATACACATTCTGCACCTATACTTCTGATTTTAAAATAATTTTGAACACAGGAAATATTTTATTAAATTTGATGTTTAAAAATTTTTTAGTGGCAACACCCCCAAATTTTAACAGTAATCGTTTCAGAAGGTTATTTAATAAACCCATGTAAAATTTCAGTTTATTCGAAAAGGTAGTTTTTAAGAAGCATTAAATTTTCTATTTTCTCTGCAGAAGGAAGCACTTGGGGGGGGGGCCATACATGCAGAAAAAGTAACATCTTTCTTTCATTTAGTAATGTAAATACATATAGATCAAAATCATATTTTTTGGAGAAAATTTCATTTTTGCAGAATTTTGTAAAGCATCTAATATTCAACGATTGTAAAAAATACATTGTAACTTTTAAGATGATATTTAAAGAGTGAAATAAGTTAGAATTCTACCATCAACATTTAAAGGCAAGCAGCAAGCTTAACTATCTAAATATGGAGATGGACCCTTTTATATCCCGAACACAAAATGTTGAATATCTTCCGATCTTTTAATGGTCAATTAAGCCAAATTGATATCTTGGGGTATTTTGTGATGAAGAATTTATTTATGTCATCAAAATGGGTGTTGCCATTGGAAATTTTAAAGTTAGTACAATTATAAATATGTAGACAACCCCTTATGAAATTTTTAAATATGGAATCATTTAGTATACATTATTTCCTGAAATTTGGTACCTTTTGTTTTAATTTCCGATGAACGATGGCAGAATAATGCTGGGTGGTTGGGTTTTTTGTTCGGCGACTGTACCGCACAATTACAATTTAGAACACTGTAAAATATCAGATTACCTGCATTAAACTGTATCGATTTTCATATGTGGATTAAAAAACTAATTTAAAGAAACACGTTCGATTGTTCATGGGTGCAAGAACTGCTTCAGCACATAAAAGAAAATTTCATTAATATTCGGGGTAGTTTCCTTGAAACTATTCAATGATAAGTGTGGACAGATTCATTTTATCCTGTTTGGACATTCATTCACATGTAAAGATTACCACTCTTTTAAAACTAAAATTACATAAATATCAAATTTCAAAAGCAAAATTCGTTGAAAAACTGTTGCTAAATGTAATAAGATTAATGCAAATTTTAAAAAAATGGAAAACTCCAAAGAAATTAATTGAACAGATGAAAAGAACAACTCATTATTTTAACTTTTAGTTAAAATAATGAGCAATAACAGAATAATAACTTTTAGTTAAAATAATGAGTAATAATGGAATTAACAGATAAACTATTAATTTTTTTAAAGATATTCACATTGTGAAACAAGCCAGAAGGCAAAGGTAGATTCCTTTTGTCTTGATATTTAAGGAAAAGAACATTTCATCCTCTATTTTCATTAGGATTACACCAACAAGAATGAAAGAGGGTGGAAGAGACTGGAAATGACGAGAGCTTTCCAACAAGGGGTAACATGTATAGGTTGAAAGGTATTTTGAGTTGGGGGGGAAAGGAGGGGAAGAGAGGAAAAATCACTTTTCAGCTCATAACTTCTAAGCAATTGTAGCTATCAAAAAAGTTTAAATACAAAAACTGTTAGTTATGATAAAGCGATAATTCGCATAATTTGAATTTTTTTTTTCTATCTTCAATTGTAAAGGAATTATGGGAAAATGAAAATTTCAACTCCCCACCACCACCAATTCCATCCCCTTTGAGCTGCATAGGCCATCTATGAAATCGGACGAGATTTTCACTACCCTTACAACATATTCCAGGCCAGTTAAAATCAATTCAAAATTACTCCCGTCATCGTGTTCACAAGATAACATGGGCAAAGCATTATAAATATCTATTTATATATACTCGTATATCTCTCTCTCTATATATATAAGGCAATGTTTGTATGTGCGTTCGCTATAGACACAAAAACTACTGGACCGATTTACGCGAGTTTTTTTAATCAAAATGGTCCACGTTGTTCGGGTAATTTTTAAAGCTATTGAAATCATCGATTGATTATGATTACCAATTAAATTATTAGAAATTGATTATTACAAAGAAAGTTAGGGGCCTAATAATATTTTAATGTTTGGCTACCGTTGGCGATTGTTGGCCGCAATTCCTAACGCAGGGTTGCATTTTGTAAACAGGGTTGTTTTTCGGCGTCACGTAAACCTCGGGAACAGAGGCAGGGTTGCCACACACATTCACCTCTTTAAAGCCAAATTCTGGAAATGTGGTCTTTCATCAAAGCACTTTGCCTTTGGAATTTTCATTTGGCCTTAAATTCTTTTTGGCTTTATTTTTGCTTATGACTTTTAGAAAGATTTTTAATAAATAATTTTATAATTTTTTAAAATAAACTATTAATATGATACTTTTCAAATGGCCCACAATGAGTTGTCAAACAAAGTAGTTCCAGAATAAGAAAGGTTTCTGTCATCTTTCTTTAGAATGTATTAGTCAGAATGCCTTTAGTGGTAACTATGTTTGTCTCTGCACAGCATATAAGAACCACTTTCTTTGCTTTTATTTGTTTCTTTTCATGATCGAATTCTTATACAAAAACTTCCACCCAAAAGTGTAAGATATTCTTTTTGTTTTCAAAAAGAGAGAGATAGAGGAATGGAAAGAGGACATCACATTACAGTTTTTTTTTTTTTTAAAGAAAAAGCATTTATGTCTGTAATTTCGGTAATATTTGAAAATACCCATCTCCAGCAATTTAATAAATGTTTTAATGCCGAATCTAAGGGATAGAAAAAAAAGTTTTCAGAAACAATATTTAGAATGATGCAGCATATTGAATTTTGGGTGTCAACTATTTAAATAACATTGAAACGAAGACTAGTGCATTTTTGATATTTTTTATCATGTTTTAATAACTCCGCCATCAATTATGAGTCTTAAATCAGTTTTTTTACATTAAGGGGTTTTTTTACTGTTAGTCATTTACTACGAGTCTGAAAGAACTTTTAATTTATTGTTAATCACATTGAAAAATAATATAGAACATTGAAGTTCACAAGGTAAGAAATGTTGCCGTGAACGAGTAGAAGTAAGCTTGAGCGCTGTTGTTAAATTTTGTGAAATTCCGTAATGTTCAATTTTTTAATGTTTTGTAAGTTTCTTACTGTTCAGTATTACTTGTAATGATTTTGCTGCATTAGATCGAAATGAACAACGTGGCAATAGTCGATTATGTATGCAAATGAATCGATTAAATCAATTGGTAAAACTTGATAGTATTGCATTTCAGTATAATTCGAAATTGAATACAGCTTGCATCCATTTGTGGTTGTTGAAAGTATGAATAAAGTTTGCATAAATTTCAAGGCATCAAAATTCAAGAATGAAGCACCTGGGTTGTGTTGTTTCAATGGTCAAGTTAACTTGCCACCATTGAAGGCACCGTTTGAACCATTGTTCTCATTGGTCGCTGGTACTACAACACAATCGAAGTATTTTTTGAATAACATACAAAATTATAATATATGTTTTCAAATGACTTTGTTTGGTGCAACGAATATAATAACTGAGAATTATATGCCAACATTCAAGATTCAAGGACAAGTATATAATACAGCAGGCTCCTTGTTTCCATTTACGGATGCTGACCACAAATTTCTGTAAATATATTTCATTGGAAATTCAAGTGATCAAGTAAATCGATACACACACATCTAAACACACGTACGAACACTCCCTTTTATATATATACATATCCAATTTTAAATAAATACAATAATTGACATCAAACTTTCAATTGTGTTCATTTAATCTATATACATTGTGAAGTCTAGCAATAGGATTGCCAGGTTCAGCTAGTATACATATATAAACTTTTGAATAAAGGGTGGTTTTGGGTTCTAGGGATCATGATCGGTGAAGATCTCCAGAAGTCATGTCATGAGAAACATTGCAATAGGTAGACTTCCTATAAGGAATCTAACTAAAAAAAGTGTTATAGTAGTCCAGTAAATCTGTCAGAAAATAGGGGTTTGCTGTGCAAAAGGTCGGGTAGTTTTGATTTTTGGATATGTTGTTAGTGTTGGGCGCATACCGTAAAATCCAAGTTTTCGACCTCAGGGCGCCACGGCGTACCACTTGGTATCAACAAAACAAAAAGAAAAGGAATTATTTTGAATTGGGAGACGAGGAAGAAAAGCAAGCAGGTGGCGAGTTCCTCAAAGTCATAGGGGAGAACACACACGCCCCAAACCACATGACCACCTTAATAAAACAATTTATTGAGGCTGAAAGATCAGGAAACTGGGATCTTCATATCGCAACCATTCAACAGATGCTGCCCTTCTTCCATCAGCGGGTCATTTTTTCTATGCCAAGTGCATCCATCTATATATGCAGGACATGCTGAATTTGAAAGACAAAATTGATCCAATAGAATACCGAGAAATTCACGAAAGACGGATATTTTACTATCAGGCATACGGGCAAGTTCTGGTCTGGAATTAACAAACCCTCATGAAGATCATGAAAAGCTCCGGTGAATTGACTCGAGGTCGTGGGATCACAGAGAATATTCTCACTCGATGGACCCTTGGGATGATCCACTTTCATAATATCTGTGAAGAAATTGAGAAGTATTGTAATATTACTTCAGTGACTAGTGAGCAGCATGTGGATATGCGCCCTTCTTGCATTGCTCGAGTCAATGAAGATGTTGAAAAACTTATGCAGTGGTTTTCTCCACACATACCAGTCCCCATAAATGATGTGTTGATGTCAGTAAGCAGTGATGTAGTAGGAACGGCGGATGTTAATTGCGACTTGTCTCACAAACTTGGTTGCAAGGCAATCTCCGGAATTGTCGGTGGTAACTTCGGAAATGTTAAATTCAAGCGTTAAGGTGAAGTCATTACACTTGCTTCTGTTAACAACAGTGCTAAAATGGGGAAAGAAAAAATTACTGTGGACCCACTAACCCTCTTCCACAGAATTTGTGTAGCCAAACATTCAGATGAAGAGTTGAAAATGTTTTTCACATTTGAACTGTCACCTTTCCCTTTTTCACTGTTTAATGAAGAGGCAATGCGAAAGGGAACTAAATCGTCCCTGTTCTCAGCGTTCACACCAACCAAAATTGATGCTGTCCAAGAAAAAATAATTTTGTAGTGGTGGATGGAGGCCACTTACTTCACAAAGTTGTTGGGCAGCGGAACATGAATTTTGGGGACATTGCTAAGAGTTATCTGACATACAAACACATTATGGATCGAACATAGCCATAGTGTTTGATGGATATCCTTCTTATGTGACTGGAAAGGGCACCAAAAGTGCAGAACGCATTCGACGAACAAACTTACATTCATCACATGAGATAATCTTCAATGAAGCCACATGTCCAGAATCTTCTCACGAACAATTTTTAGCAAATGAAAGAAACAAGGTGCGTTTCATTGATCTCTTGAAAAAGTTTTCTACTAAAAGCAAATGTAACAGTTAAACAGGCAGTAGAGGATGCAGACGTACTAATTGTTGAAATTGCTGTTTCTATTAGATCTCAGTATGACAATATTTTCGTGGTTGGTGAAGACATTGACCTTTTAGTCCTCCAACGGGGTTAGCTCCAATGAAAGAGAACTTGAACTTCAGAAAATGTGGAAAAGCGAGGACACCTGATGTGCTATACTCCACAACGTCATTTAAATACAAATTCAGCAGAATGATTTTGTTCATTCACACTTTCAGTAGGTGTGATACTACAAGTGCACTATTCGGCCATGGGAAAACAAAATTTTGCTCTCTTTTAGAAAAAAAACGACACCTGGAAGAAAAATTTCAAGTATTTTTCAACTCTGAAGCTACAATTGACCAAATGGCTAAGGCAGGCGAAACTTTTCCGATTTATTTATATGAAGGTAACCCCAGAAGCTCTGCAGGTGATCTCAATCACTTGCACTACACGCTCTTTACCCAATCAGCAACTAAAACAAGGTCCACTCTAGTACGTTTACCCCCAACTGTAGATGGAGCACGATTTCATGCCTTAAGATCTTACCTTCAGATACAGAAGTGGTTAGGACACGAGAAAAATCCTCTTAAGTTGGGCTGGGTACCTACCCGATTCGACCTCCCCCCACGCAAAATGGAAAGGGATGCAGCTCCTGAATCCCTCTTGAAAATGATATCTTGCAACTGCAAGAAAGGGTGCAAGAATGCTTGTGGTTGCCGGAAAACAAGTCTTATATGGTCTTCCCTGTGCGCTTGTTCTATGGAAGAAGCTTGCGAAAACGTGTCAGACATCAATCTACTTGAGGACAGCATTGAAGATGAAGACGACACGCCATCGTCAATAAATAACTTTATATACGAAGGTATAGAAGATTTATATCTTCAGCTGGATGAAGAGGACAAGGAGCAGTACACAGAGCTTGAAGATTTCCGTCCTGGCCCGTTAAAAAGGCAAAAACTTTAACATATATTATATGGTTTATGTCTAACAACTACTGCCCAAATTTTAACTTTTGTTATAAAACTTAGTACACATTTTTTGAGATTGTTTAATTGTTTTATGATGTTAAAAATTTCTAAACCCTTTCGTTCAACAACTGCGTATCTTGAAATATAAGTCGTAGAAACATCCTACAGTGCTTTATTTATAGCAAATTTACTCGCCTTTAAAATTGATCCATATGATGTTTGCTCTAAACACCTTATATTAGTTTAGGACATATTCAACAAAAATTGACGAAAAATAACAATTTTCATAAAGTTTTGAGAAAATCATGATTTTTTGGAAGCCTGTGTCTCGGTCACTATTTAAGTTACAGAGCTGGTTTTGAGCTCAAACTGTGACAAATTTACTCTACTTTAAATTTGGGAAGGATAATATTTTCTGAAAAACCAACCATTGTGGAGATATTGTGAAAAAACTTAGAAAAGATCCAAAATTTTGATGTTTTGTTCAAGTGGTGCGCCACGTGGCGTGACGAGGTCGAAAACTTGGATTTTATGGTACGCACCCAACACTAACAACATATCCAAAAATCAAAACTACCCGACCTTTTACATACCAAAATGTATCATTTTACTGGACTATAGGCTTAGGCGCATTTATACCTATTTCTTGTCTTAATAAGTGCATATGTTTTACTTTATAGAGTGGGAGGAATGGTATTAGTTATTCAATCAGTAAAACTCTGCCTACTACGGGGTTTGCTTCCATAATTATCAACAAACACCTTCCCATAAAAATCAAGTTACACACATGAATATTTGAATCACAGCTTTTTCCGAATAAATTTGTTGCAAATTTTTATTTTGTGTTTGTAACTTGATGTCCAATAAACATCTTTTTGAAAATGCTTTCCAAATTTTATTTCACTTAAAAACTCTTTATGCTTTAAACCAATTTTGAAAAAATATCTCAAGGAATTTCATGAAGTATATCTCTATGCAACAAATTTTCCAATTAATTACTAATATAATAGCCCAGATCGGTCTTTCGGTAACACTCTAACGTCACCAACAATAAAACTCGAGCTATAGCACTGCGAGAAGTTACACAGCATTATTTCATTGTTAGAGAACCTAAATTTAAGTAATTTTAAATTTAAAAGAGTAATTGCTGTTCTAATTTCAAATTCAATAGCTCTAAAATAGTGAAATAAAATTTATCTAGCTATGATCAATAGTTAACGAGAAATTTTAAATTATATTAATCATATATTTCAAATTAATTTCCGTTTTGCAATAGAAAGTAGTAAATTACGTCAGTGGTATATCATGCGCATGATATAGTTTGCCACAATGCATCTCATTATTTATTGCAATTGTGATGATAAAATTTGATAATATTTTTTGGCAATGCTTGACAAGCAGAGAAGTGTTTTGTTTTGAAATTAGATTTTTTATCTATCTAGATTATATCTACTAGATTTTCTAGATTTTTTTTTAGACCAAAAGGTTTTCTGAATTAAGAAATATGTAAATAATATGTAAAAAAAAATATTTCCTGTCATAAAACATATGTTTATTTTATTTGCTTTCAATCAATGTTAAACATTTCTCTTGCATATATATCTATTTAAACACATCAAATTTGACGGGAGACCTCTCAAACAAAGAGGCAATTTGCATTCGTCATACCATGACGGGTTATTTTTCTAGTTAAAAAAATATATCTCTTGCCTCTGAATACAATAAGATCTTTAGTATTTTTTTTCATGAGGAAGATTGAAAGCAATCTAAAAAAATCTAAGTAAAGAACATTCTCAACAAAGAAATATATACTTTATTATTTTTTTTATTTAATCTGCTTTAGATAATGTATCAAACCACACGAAACTAAGTATGAAATAAAAAAATTTTAAAACTGTTTTTCTAATCCATTTAAATATCACTGAAGCTCAATCAAAGGCAGGAAAATAAATATTTTCTTTGCAAACAAAAGTATTTTCATACACACCAGAACAGTATTAAAATCCTACATTACTTCCTATTACTAAATATTAATTTATATTTTTTTAAAAGTGAAACACAAGTTTGCCTACAGCAAAAATTTTATTTTGTTCAGCAATTTTATTTACATATTATAACATTTTTCCTATTTACAACTCCAAGAATTCTTGACTACTACAAATATCTTACTTAATATTTCAGTGCCATAACATAAACAATTTTCTACTCAATTTCATACCTAAATTAATGCTACTAAAAAGTTAATTCATTGTGCATGTTATCCTTAAAATATGAAATGTTATTATCTGCTAAATCTGTTATCATAGAATACCAAATGATTTCATAAAAATGCTGATAAAGTCAGAGCATAAAACTCGTATTCGATGGTTTAACTAGTTTTTTCACAGAATAATGATATATAGCCCGTTAAAGTGTAAAATAACCGACATGATTCATTTTCTTGTTAGTATTAGCTACTATATTGAGACAGGATGATTTTGTATAAATGACATTTATGCTGTATAGTTCAGTTCAATTGCTTATTTTACACTTTAAATGTCTATCATTATTTAATTTATAGAGTAACTAGTTATTTCATAGAAGGGTCATTCCATGTCAAGTGATCCAGAAAAAAAATAATTGGTTGCTTGACCATTTTATAATCAAATGATTTTTTATTTGTTGATTCCTACATAATTAGAGAGTCCAAAAAGACTAATTTTAATTTTTTATCTTTTTCTGAATTCCGATGGCAGCCATTTTTGTTTTACAAAATGTGCTGATTTTTGCATTTGTAGGGGTTTGCGTTAACTTATATTACTCGGAACTGGTGAATCCGAGGTTGATGAAACAAAAACCGGTTTATTCAGGAAGATACAGCCTTTATTATCTCCAGCACACATTTAAGGGAGACTGTATCTCAAATAGCAAAAATCAACTCAGAAGTTTGACTTTAAAAATGACAATTTTTCAAGGTATATAATTCCCAAAAGGAATCTATTCCCCACATTACTTTTTTTGGGATGTGTAGCTATCTTAATGTACTGTATTTACAAAAAAATTCAACCCTGAGATTTGCTTCTTTTAAGAGGCTATTTCAAAATGAAATTCAAAAAAACTAAATTTTGGACACCTTATATCTTTGTTGTGAAAGTTAAAATCTGAAATTTTACAGATAAACCTCTATAGTGTATTATATTGCTGTAAAAATTTCATGTTTGATATTTATCTACAAGTCAAGTTAGAGGACTTTAAGAATCCCATAAAAACGTATTTTTTGCCAAAAATACAATGGCATAAATTTGGTACTATTTTTACATACTAATAAATTATATATAATAGTCTCAATATTACCATACATATCAACTTATTTTTTTACATGAAGTAGCTTGTGCACACTTTAAATGTATAATGAAGTTGAAAAATTTGAATATTTCATGGTCAATTTAGGGTCCACAGTATAATTGAGGCTTCTCTATCATCAATAAATTATATGATATCAAGTAATATTTGTAATTAAAATTACAATTCAAATTAATTCTTATGGCATTTATATTTTCAATTAATGCACCATTTGGTGTATTAATTTTACTTCGTATTTATTCTGTTAAGTTATAACATTATATTATGTCATGTTTCTATTTATAAGATAATCTCCTAAAATGCTGTAGGCCTAATATACTTATTCAAATAGGGGGCTCTGCCCCCTGCTCGCTGAAGCTCGCCAACTCCCAGGAGGATTGCGCTGCAATCCTCCGGGGCTTGCTACGCAAACCATGCTCGCTTCGATCGCTACATGAAGACACTGGGTGTCCTAGCACAGTTGTTATAAAATCTTTATATATATATATAACACCCACACACGCTTGCCGTACAACCCCTAAGAGTAACATTGTGATTCTTTTGGATATCACTACGTGATCCCAGCTCGCTTCGCTCGCCGTACAGTTATGAATGTCTGCTAGTAATAGAAAATTATAAATACATTAATTACTAAAAGTAAATTTAAATTATCTAAAATAGCATAAACTCCTAAAATTTTTTCAGCAATTACTAATAAATTAAATCATCAAATTTCTAAAATTAAAATTTCCTGGTAGCATATATATAAATATATATATGTAAATGTTTGAAAGAAATTTGAATGCTAAAATGTATAATTATAAAATATTTACTAATATAAATTATTTACATCAATCAGAAATCGGGCATTTAAAACTTATTGGTACACAAAATTGAATATTTCTTCAAGTTTCATTAGCCCCAACTTTATTCGAACAAACTTCTTAATTTCCACACTTCTCAATGAATTGTTGCTGAAAAAAACCTTCGCCACTTGTATACACACTCACTGTAATAATTATTTAGCCAAGAAAGTAATAACTTTTCTCGCTGGGTAGTTATTTATCCGTTAAAACCTCAGAAAGTTTGAGTTACGAAAGATTATTTCACGAACTTGCAGCTTAAAAAGCACAGTTTAACTGACAAATAGCTTTAAACATGTTC
>BGPR01000433.1:558587-619095 GCA_013235015.1 Araneus ventricosus | reverse complement strand
TCTGTTATTACTTCGTTCAGTTTACGTATTGCTGTCGTTTGGTCACCAGCAAGTCCTGTATTAATGAAATAATGGTTCAACCCTATTTTAATGGTGCAAATTTATTCTCTGTGCGGTTCACGAAAAATTCTAGTCCCAATTTATTTTTGGATCGTTCATCATTCAGGAGGAAAAAGAATATGATGTCTCCCTCTGCTCAAAAAATAATAAAAATGCATTGGGTTTTAAATTGCATGCGCAATTTGCTTTTATAATTTTACTAACAGATTGATTATTGGAACTCACAAGTATTATCCTACGAAAAAAGTGTGTTTTGCGATAATATGAAATATCGACCCAAGAAAGTGTATTCAATGATAAAATTCTTTTAACTTATTTATATTCAGAGTAATAAAACTGAAGTGAAAAAATAGAAGAAAATTAATTTTTGAAGCAGGACAAAACACATAAACTCTTTCAGAATTTCTCATTAAAAGTAAAAAATTGTTCTCATCTTCAAGCTACGAATTTAATTCACAATGAGATGTAAAAATTCAATCGCAAAATTTATTTTTCTTGATTTTTAATACAAAAATTTCAAAGAAATTTTTAAAATTGGATAATTTAATGACAAAAATTCACGACTTATTCGGTTTTTTCTCGATCTTTGCCAAACAAAATAAAGATTCACATAGCATCAGTTGTTTATTTTTGTATATCACAAATTAAGGAAATGAATTCTCTTTTTTAACATATCATTAAGGTAAATGTTTTGAATTGTATGTTTATAATGGCAATATATATACAAATCCCTTTCTTGTGTCTTTGATTATTGAATATTATAAAACCGTTTTCGTTTCAGTACATATATAACTAACTGAAAGATTTAGATTGTTAAAAATGTTATGTGTGTTAACATTATAGCGCGTAATTTAGTTATTTCATAGAATAACTAGGTATTCAATTAGGTAATTCATGAAATAGCTATTTATTCTATGAAATAACAGGTTGAAAATAACTAGAAAATTCATTAAATACCTAGTTATTCTATGAAAAATCGGGATTCTACCCGTTAACGGTAACATATACACCATATTAATATAGAAATTATGAATTTGCGTGTGTTAAGACAAAATTATTAAAAAGCAGAGATAAGAATTTCTACACAAGCAGTTCAAACTGTTTAGCATACTTTTAGTTCATACAATTTTTTTCTAAGGTATGTCTTACAGTAGAAACAAATCTGCAGAAATTTAACTTGATAGTTTTAGTTTTTTATCCTCTAATCTTTTGTTAGAATTTACATTTGAACGTGTGAGCAACACATTAATCTTATGTTTATGCTAACAATTATGTAAAAACACAACTGTGATGATGCATTTATCTTTGTGAAAGTTTGATTTTTATTTCTAACTCCATAAAATATGTTGCACAATGATAAATATTTACCAGCGATTAAATTTTAATGTATCTGCCATAATTTTTTAACGAAAAAATGGAGTTTAATTATGTGAAATGTAATTATTGTTTTCAATACTATGAAGTAATATGCTTGTACTATCTTAAAAAGCTTAAAAATAATTAATTTTAAATTAATTTGTGTTAGTAAAATTACATTTGTATTAATGAAAGTTGTTTAATAAAATTTTGATTATACATCTTTTCATTTATAGGTCGTTTCACGTCAGTCTCGTGAAAGGCGTATAAATGGTGCTTTACTGTATTTGCTTCAGGAAATTAAACGATAATATATTAAATAATCCTATCGTTTGAATCTCTGAAACAGATAATAGTCTTTGGGAATTATCATCATTTAAATACTGTAATTTCTCAACTTCATATTTCTTAACGTTTTAAGATTTTGAAAGAATTTCTTACGATTCTCAAAATATATTTATTCCCTGATTTTCTATTTTTGATCATGTTAGATTGCAAAAATGCAACTACATCATTTTTCAGCTTTACCAGTAGTTTTAAATAATTTTTTTTTCGACACCAAAGTTTCTTTCTTATCTTGTGGCAATCTTTTAAATTCAACAGATTTTTTTACAGTTTTATTAAATATCTCAATTTATCATTTTTATTTTTGTAGTAATCAACTTAATTATTAATCGCTTTAACTTTTTATGTAATTTCTTTTAATGTTTCTGTTAGATTGCAAATATTGCATTAACATCTTTTTTTCGGCTTTGTCAGTATTTTTAATTAATTTAATTCTTCGCCACTAAAGTTTCTTTATTTTCTTGTGGCAACTTTGGCTAATTTTGAAATTCAAACGTTAATTTTAACCGTTTCATTTAATTTCTAAATTTTACTTAATTATTTAATTTGTTTTCGATTTAATTATTATTTGTCTTAACTTTTGTTGTTGTTTCCATTAAGGTTTCAACTTTATTAATTTTTAAATTCAAATTTTGCTACGGGACTATTTCTTCGCCTTCTTGGCTCGCGTAGTTTTTTTGGCGTCATCAGGTATTAGGCGTCTGTATCTGGAATCGTTTTCCGTTACTTTTTGAATTACTTTGTGATGGGCTAAGCGAGTGGTTGGTGTTGTTCCAGCTGCGGGCCCCCAGGGCCGGTGGGGCCTGGGGTCTTGTCTTGTCTTGCCTCTGATTTAATTTTCCGTTAATGTTTTTTTATATATTCCTGAGTCTGAAGCTGAAGATTCTTATTATTCTTCATTGGTATTCCTAAAAAAATGCAGTATGAAGAAACTCGGTGATGAATGCTTTGAAGGACGTGATGGAAAGTTCTCTACAACACTATTCCGGAACAATCTATTGTATTAAGGTGCTGTTGTGAAGAAAGCATTTCTTTCTTTATGCCGGAACAATCCATGAACGCTGATTTTCAATGATCATCACTTTTTGCGGGATCTGCAGTGTGGGTAATGCCTACAGCATTTTTATTTTTCATCGTGGTGGTGTGTACTCTTAATCACAGAGATCGTGATCATCTTTTTAACGTTTATTCCTGCTCAACATTTTTGTTCTCATCTTCAGCTTTTTCCGATTTTGATTTTTTGAATGAGTGATGCAGGCCTAGAGGTATGGCCGAGGAAGGTGCGAAAATGTGCAAGTTGAATACCTCAAAAATATCATTAAGTGAATATAAAAAAAATTCACTTTTTCTTAAGTAATATTCATCATTTCAAGAAGTGTTTGTGATGTTGCAGTGAAATATGTTCATCATTACATCTCTATCAAATTTAGGTTGTCTTTTTTTACTTTGTGTTCTGAAATATAATTCTTAGGCCTGCAGTGCTAATGTGTAGCTACAATTTTTATTTTTTTTGTCTGATAAATGTTCATTTCTGTGCATCAAATATTATGCATATATCTAAATTTTTATGGCAGTAATTAATTTCAATATCAATAATTGTTAAATAAAAAAATTATTTAAAATTTTATAAAATTGTTTTTGTTTAATTATTTTTAGCATTGTACTACCACTATATGAAAATGAACTTTTAATTATGTAGCTAGGGTTTTCAGGTCAGCAAAGGTAGGTGAATTATTTCAATATTGCAAGAATGGCTTATTATTGTTATATAATTTAATACCCAGAATTAATTAATTGTTCAATATATATTATAATTTAAATTTTATTTCTGGGCTTCTACCTTGCATTAGTATTTTTATAATTACCCTAGCAATCCCAATATTTATAATTTCAAAAATTAACAGTTTCATTGTTTATTAAATTGTAATTCACTTTTATTTCACGGAACTGTATGCTCTCCATTCTTAAAGGCGGAAGTTTTTGTGTGTGAACTGTCGAGCGTCACCTGGCTGGGAGAGATTCCTTTGTGTAAAATATATTGGCTTGTCTGAACGTGTAAGAAAGTTGTGCATCTACGGGGGTCCAGGGGCCGTTAGGCCTTTTCGGTTGTCGTCCCTGCAGAAATACCAAGAATCCAGATGAAGAAGTGGTTGTAATCACCAGCGAGAAATTTTTACAAATTACAGCAAGAATTTGTGTTTCGGGGAATTTTCAGCGCTGCAATTTTAAACTGAAAAGGAGTTAGTAGTTGTGCAACGAAAAACGTCCGCCATAATTTGTAAAGTTGATGAACGTCTAGTGGCGTATAAGACTGCAACGTTATGTTCAGTTGCTTTGTATGAAATTGATTATTGTTGAAAATGTCGAAAACAATTATAGGAGCGAAGCAATACAACCAATAAATTGTGGACTTTCAGTGCGTTCCATATCTACATTTTTCTATGGCAAAGCATCATTTTGCTTATTCTTCCGACTACTTGCATAAAATCTCACGTTTGTTTTTAGATTTGCTTACACATTAAGAAAACGAAATATGTTTTCACCTTTTCAATTCTGGCTCTAATGTGTTTAGAGTAAAATTGCAATGAATATATTTTGAGTTTTGATGAAAGCGCTGAAGTTTATTTTTTTTAAAAGTCTGCAGTTAAAAATGTTTAATTATGTTTATATGTATAATTGTATGTGAATTGTTCTCTCTGTCTTATCGTGTGCATCATAATCAGGATAAATCTATTTGTTAAAAATGGCAGTAATTTAATTTAAACAATTGTTAAATAAAAATATTTAATTCAAAACACCTGTTCTCTTTTATCTTTCATTTAGAGTGACAACGCAATGTAATTTTGTTTCAGCAATTTCTTCCACTATTGACTATTAATTTCTAGGTAGTCTAGAAAAGGTAGGTAATTAATTAAGTGAAAGTAAAAATTGTATTTTTATTGGTATTCATTTTTTAGCACCAATTGATGTTTCATAATTGAATATTATCAATCTTTCATAATGGTGCTATAATTCAGGATTCTAGACTGCCAGAATTAAAATTCAAATATTTTAACTTAACTTAATCTACCATTCCTACATTTTAACAGAACAGAAGGGTTACTTTTTTCTTACATATATTTATCAAATGTAGCCATATAGCTCTTAAATTCGCATTTTAACTGCCTTAGACGTTTCTAAAAACAAAAATCTTAAAGATTCTTGCAAATGTATTGAATAAATTTACGATTTTTATATTTTTTTTTTACAATAGTGAGTTATTTCAAATTTTATTTCTTCCGTTTTTGTAGAGTTTGTCTTAATCAAATTTATAAACTAATTTATATTCACACTCATATGAATTTATTAATAATTTCGAATTGAAGGAAACGATTTAAAACTTTTATATGGAAATAATTTAAAATTACCATCTGAATTAGGGAGGCTGTCAGATACAACATTCATATTTTAATTTATTATTTACAATTAAATTAATATTATTATCCCTTTTTAATTGAGTTTATATAGTTTTATAATATTAATAATTTAGTTGCATTTTCATCAGACTATGATTTCGGTTTTAATATTTTCTCAAATAATCATAGAAAACGCCGAATTCATAGTGCTGAATATTTAAGAGTTCTCATTTATTTTGAATATAATTTATTGAAAATTTGAAGTGAAATAATAAAAACTAAATAAATATTATTTTAATTTTTTTCGAACAAAGGATAGACATTTTCCCATTATTAATGTAATATGAAGTTCTTTAAATGAAAACCATATATATAACATTTCATTACCTATACATGCCACATCAGCATTAAAAAATACAATTATTTTTGTGGTTATATTATCAAGTGTTGAGAGAAAAAAGATAATTTAACACTTTTTGAGAGATTTTAGCAGATAATTTTCCCCATTAGATTCCAATTAGTAGCTACAGGTATTCTTCTCTCAAAATGAAGATCTTTTCGAATTTACTTCATTCTTTATCACTTATAATTATCAGCAGTCTCTCTTAGATGTGTTCTTCGAGGTCAAACTTGGAAACATATTAATTATTCTTCGATCTTGAACTCTCAGAAAATTTTGTTCTGCTTATAGTCCCACATGTATTAATTTAACTTCTTTCGCTCTTCTGTTTTTTTACAAAAGATTTCATAATAAATAAAGTATTAAGACAAGCTGTGTTAAAATCCAAATCTACCTCTATATTTAACCACTAAAAGCTACTCTTACAATTTAAGAAATCAACAGACTACTTTTTCAAGCTACATTAAGCAAAACAGGAGATGGCAATTTTAATGGAATGAAGGAGGCGGTAAAAAATATAAAATATATTCTCGCAACGTTAGAAGATATGCTTTTTAAAATTTTAGTCAGAAGAAACTGGACAAGACATTTTTTAAAGAGTGATTAATAAAGTTTATGAATAGAGAATGGCGAACTTTGGTTCACCAGTTGCTGGCACAAAATTTCGTTCAAAATGTTTGGCTCAGAATAAAGCAATACAAAAAAAATGCATTGTTAATTTCTTTGGTTCATTGTAGATTATAAAATACTTTTAAATGAGTATTTTAAATATTTTACAAGATATTCTATATTAACTTATTAATCTAGGAAGTAAGTGACGAAAGAAAGAACAATATGCTACTACATATTAACACAGCAGTAAAGAAATATGCTAGTTATTGGTTCTCCCAAAATTACAATCTGTCCATAAACTAAGGCAATGACAATTTGTACGAATTCAATGAAAGGCACATAACAGATCTAAACGAATGAAATATTTCTTTAATTTCTCTCACCCAATAATTCTCGTATTGTTAGGACTGCACAAGAACTTCAAGTAAAATTTAACAGGGTTTAAGGATCTTTCTAAAAATGTTAATAAGGTACCTTTTTGGTTTTAAGATCTCTTACAGGTTAAAGACAATGATCGTATTATATGCATGGTAGGGAATCATTGGAATTGTAAGATTGAATTTTTTATGTTCGATACCGAATAATTTTTTCAGAAATGCCAATTTTAAATCCTTTATACTTCTGATTCCAAGTTTGACCAGATTCTTTTTTTCTAATTACGAACTAACAGGCGGGGCGGATAATAATACAATAGAACAATTACTAATTATATTTCCTACTTTTGAGCTAAAAAGTGTTCTCTGATTTATTCACAAAAAATTTTATTATTAATTCACTACATTTTCATTCGAATGCTTCATCTGATCATGCTTCTTATGAACATCTGGACAGAAAAGGGAAAAGTAATAGGCGAATTGAGAAAAGATAAGCTTAAATAAAAAAATACAAAAATATTCTTTATTAATTAAGTTTTTTAGGTTATCTTAGGTAATCAATAATGAGTATTTTAAATACTTTACAATATGCTTCTTTATTAACTTACTACCCGCCATTGTTGACCAGCGTGTTTGGTGCAAAATAATGGTTGGGTCTCATTTCAGTTGAATCTTTTTTCCATAATTTGAAATTCAATTCTTAAAAAATATTTTAAACTTCAAATTATGATGGGCATATCAGATCATATATGTGTTATTATAGTAAACTTGCACTTATTCTGTTTATTGTATACATGACGTCCTTACTAGTCAAATCACCTGACATAACTCGGCGCGTCATCTAATATTTAATTACATCTAATATTTTATTACGTTGTCATCGCCAATTTCACTTTCTTATTCCTTTTACAAAATATGCAGTTGATTCGAACATTAAAATGATCGGGCGTGTTTTATGTCCAAGGACATGTGAGCTTTGGTGATATGAAGAATTAATAAATACCAACCATAATTATTCAGCTTACCAGATATATTTCTTAATATACTAAGTATCCTACAAGGCTTTGTTGACAGACAAATGTGAAAAAGAAAGTAAAATTTGTTACGATTTTATGAAAAAATATGAAAAAAAAATAATGCAATTTTTCATTCCTGAGCTTTAAACAACAGAAAAGAAACATTAATTAAATATGTGTATTTACGCTGAAAAGTGTTTGAATTTCATTGCAGCATAAAATTTAGAAATTATAAATAAAACTGCTTATAAAATTGGTCAGTATCACTTGGCAATATGTAAGGACTTCAACATTCTTCATGTAAGAGGTGACACTCTTCGAACAGTACGTTGTTTATGCTTTCTTAAAAGGTGAATAATATTGTTTAAACTTTCTTGCAACCGTTTTTCAAGCAAATTATAATCGTCAAGCGAATATCGGGACAATATAGTTATAACAAAATTAGTAATAATAATTAATAGTTATTTCCCCCCGGGTGGCACTGCGAGTACACGGATATGAGTGACCGCCGGATAAGTAAAGGGGCATTCGCTTCCCCTAGGGGTATAATAATGGCGGCTTTGGATCCCTCCACCAGTGATAGTATGTACCTCTTTCGGGAGGGGTCGGGCCGTGGCCTGGTGATACTATTAGGACTCCGGCCTCAGTACTCGAGCTATTGTAGAGGCTGTCATTCAAGGCCCCGGATGCTACGGTAAGGCGGGGGTGATTCAGCTTGTTCTGATTATTTTAAAAAAGATAAACTTCTAGGAAAATAAATAGATGCTATTGCATATTAGTAAATTAAGTTCAAAGAGTTACGGTTATCGTAAACTTTTAAATTTTCGTAAATTTTTCATCGTTTTCTAAAATCTCAAATTAATCGAAACAGCCTTATATAGCATCGAGATCCAAAGCTTAATAATTCTTAGGCTAACTTGCTAACTTTTTACAAAATCACGCAATTTTTGAAAATATAATTTCATAATATCAGCTTCGTGCATCGAATACGTCTTGGACAGATTAAAGTTACCGCACTTTTTCTTAAAGATAATTCGTATACCACAAGGTGATTAATTTAAAGTATATGAATAATGCATCCCAACTCAATTATTTGGAAGCCAAATTTTAGTAGACAACAGGATTTAATCAATTCATTACAAAATTTCATCTTTTTTTGTTACCACCACTAATTAAAATCATGTTCACATTCTTATTATCTTAAAACTATCGAAAAATTTCTTTTTAATTGACAACGAGCAAAAATATGTTTTAGGTTAAGTGTCTTAGGGATTAATTCAGTATACAGTGATGAGACTAATACAAAATCTTAGTCTTTATGTAGTTAATTATTCTCTGTTGGGCACATCTGCTCACTCAGGAAATAGCCGTGGATATAATTTTAATTGTTTCATGAAAATGTAAATAGCCCCTTATAACGTGTTTTGAGTTATAATAATCCTTAATTAATTCCGACATTACATATTCGAGCATTTTTTTGTTCTTATTTAGTATTTAATTATTTTCGAGTTTACATTTATCTTCCAAGGAAGTTGTATATTATATTTATTTATTAATATGCATAATTGCTACTTATAATATCTTTTTATTTCACAAAGTTTCCAGTTAAAACAAGCAATTCTATTTGAATAATATGAAATTTTTTCAATGAATTGTTTCGATTTTTAAAGAGTGGGCGATTTTTGTTTTAATTGTTGTACGTTTGTTGATGATTAATATGACAGCTTTGAAAATTCTCAAAATATATCTCAAAAAAATATCTATTCTAAAAAAATTACTTTATACTGTTTAAAACGTATTTTTAAGAGTTGATAAATATAATATTGCCAAAGCAATGGTACAGAATTTTTACTAATAGAAAATATCGGTATGTAAAAATGCTTTTTTATGTCAATTATTATTAGAATACTAACCATGAAGATGAAATTTACTTTGATATGAAGATGTAATTATCCACTAATCTTACCAAAAAGAAGGATACTATTTTAAACAACTTATACGATCCTTATATTATAATTCCATTGCTAAAATCTCAAAATTGTTGCAGAATAAAACTTCTTTTATATTTAATTTGCGAAAGAAAATGGAGCATATTTGGTGCATCAAAATATTTAATTCATAGAATTTTATTTATGAAAAAAATATAAAGAAATATAAAATTCTCAAATGTTTTAGTTCAATATTATCTGAAATAAACTGTAAAATATGGCTAATATTTGAGAAGCTCTCCGCGTTATTCAGTTTACCTTACTCAAATTTTCATTTGGTAAAAGTGGATTTTACTATTTCAATAGCAAGTCAATACTCGAATTCTCTTCAAGATTTCATATTTCCTTAACTTTTCACAAAATTTTGAATTCATCGACAAATATTCACTGATTTTACCAAATTGTGCACTGAATTGAAGAAACATGAGGATTTATTTAAATAGAACTCTGATATTTGTTGAAAATCTAGAAAGTCACATTAAAATGTTTTAAAAGTTTTAAAGATATTGTATTGTATTATGGTCTTCCCTTAAGGTAGATTTATATAAATAAAAATATGATGGATGCGTCTTATTAAACAAGCCTTATCGGTGAGGTTTGTCGCAGCAAATAAGATCAATTTCTACAGTAAAGCACCTTATATACGTTTCTCATTTATACGTCGCTTCATTACGGTCCGATTTATTCGTATTCATTGTAGTGATAAAGTTATTCGTTCATACGACGCAAAGCTTCGGTTATACGTTGTTTCACTCCCACTCTAAAATGTGAAAATCTCCTCCTATCTAGTATGTGAACTTCGAAATTATTAAATTATTAAAATTGATGAATTAATAGAAGACAAATTGTTTGGTGCTAATTGATGCGATGATGAAGTTATTACACATCTTTTAGAGACGCAATGGACTCCATTGAAAAATTTCGAAATTTATTTTGTCAATAGTATAGTGAAAAAACATTTAATGAACTTAATTCAATTCATAACGGTATGCTTAATACTCACAGACAATTATCACGTCAGACGATGGCTAAAGAGTTTTGTAATTAAGCGCCTACCTGCGTGTACACAAATCGTATAAGATACGTATGTTAGTACTCAAGACATGCAATAAAGGTATGATTTTCCTCACTTTTATGATGAATGTTTAATTTTAAAACTTAATTACCGATTTCCATACTATGTAGTATTATACTATTACTATCTTAAAAACTTTAATATCATTGCTTTTGAATGAATATGCATTAGTAGCATTAAATTTGTAATAATGAAATTTGTTTAGTGACATTTCTAATAATCGCCTTTTTATTTATACGTCGCTTTCGTTAGTCCCTTGAAAGACGTATAAATTGTGCTTTACTGTATTTTATTTGTCTTTACTAAATTTTTACGTCAAAAACAACAAAAACATCTGGATTTAGAAGTTCTGCGCACTTGCAAGAAATTAATTAAATATAAAATTGTTAACTTAGGAACTTTTTTCTGTAATTCAACCCTCTCCATTTTCTGTATCATTTATATGTGGCAAGAAAGTATATTCAGATATTAAATCTTTCAAATGTAAAACTCCAAGTATAATGAACTTTTCATTCAAGCTTCAATGCGTCGATTCTTGAAGCAAAATATTTTATTGGAGATGCTTCAGATTAGCATTTGCTAAACTAAAGAATTATTATTTATTATTAGTATATTTGAATTTTTATCATAGTTTTCAACTGTAGGAATAATTAAAATGTATTAAATGTGTGTAAAACTTGGTTTTCTTTGTTGTTTTAACTTTTTGATTTCAAGTTACACTGAAAATTATGAGTTATGGCCTGGGATACAGAAGCAAAGAGATACTGAGGCAACATTTAGTCCTCTATATGGCAGGGTAACGCATCGGATCAACTACTGCTACTCAAACATAGAGGGGCCGCTGTGGCCCAATGGCAAGGCCCCTGCTTCGGAGCCGGAGGGCCCTAGGCTCAAAATCCGATTCCACCGAAGATCTGCTGTATTTGTGGGCCTCGTGTACGCCTAAATCCGGCGTGGGTGAAACGCTCTTGGCGGGAAAATCTTGGGAGGGAGGTGGCAAAATAGGCATCGTCCTCGTCATCTCATCGCGGTTCAAAATTATGAGGACCCTCCCAAAATAACCCTCGTGTACTTTCAAAACGGGACGTTAATATAACTAAACTAAACTCAAATATAGAGGAAATTGGAATATCTTAACATTACAATCTTTGCGATTAGAACAATTTCTAATAAATCTTGTGATATGATTGAGCAAGATTGTGTAAACACAAATAATATATGAAACAATAAATGATTTAGGTGTTTAATTATAAAAAAGAAAAGATTAAGACGTTATAGGATAGGAAAAGATCATGTGGTTTGAGAGATCGCCGCTACCAACGGAGGGTTAAATATCCGTTGATTCCAAGAAAAGCGCATTAACGAGCGCCAAAACTATAAAATAAAAAAGTTCTCTGCTAATTTTGGTTTTTGAATTCGATTTTGGGAAATATACTTCATCGGTGGAGTCAGTAGGTACTTGAATGCGACAAATGAAGGATCACATAGCAGGTGATTTGTACTTGTAGATAGAGGTTTTAAATAATTATACTCTACGATTTTATTATGACATTTAATTGCTTAAAATTTATTTATACCATCTCGAAATGCGAGAAGAGGATATTTGCATTACATAATGTTAAAAAAGTTATAATTTTTAGGAAATAAAAGAATCTAGATATTTATTTTCAAATCGAATAATGTGGGAAGTTGACGAATGAAGTCATCTGTGGAATGATGAAATAATTGAGAAAATATGGAAACCATCACCAGAAAAGTACAACTGGTGTTATACCAGGATAAATTATAAAATAATAAACGCAGCATTAAGACTAATAAAATAAAATCTCAATATCCAACCTGGGTTTGCCTTAAAGGGATGAAACTTCCTTTCAAGTATTAATTGACGTAGAGCTCTGGCAGCATTTTGTAAAATAATTACTGAATTGAATTATTCCGAAAGCTTGAGTTGCTTAATTTATAGTTTTGTAAAAATTATATATTTAATTTACATTCAACATAATTTTAGTGAAAAGGTTTAATACTAGACATTTGGTCGCAATCTAGACGTATATTGCCATAAAATTAAATTCGAAGGTTTAATTTCATTATTATGTTACAAAAAACCATTTCTATGTATTGTCAGAACCGATTTATATCATTTGCTGATACATGTCAAAATTATTTAAGCAATTGATTAATGGTGACTTGTTAAATGTCTTTGAAGAATATCGGGGTGTAATCATCTTTGCGCATGATGAATATCTATTTAGAATGCCATTTCTGCACGAGGAACTCCGAGAGTGTTGAATTTCAGCACGTCTGACAGAATCTGAATTACTTATTGACACAAAATTGATTATGGCTGTCATGGAATGGGAAGATTCACCACAAATTTGCAGTCACCGCACGGGATATTTCACCAAATCTGTAATGTGCCTTCGAGCATCATATATTAAATATTTGTATATTGTCCGAGAATCAGATGAAAGCTGTCATGAACAAGACCGTATTTTGTTGTGTGTAGCTGAAAGCTGAGAAAATGTTAAGCTTATTGTATTTATTGAAATAACGATTAATCAGATTAATCATTTCTTCTCAAGTACCGTGGCACTATAATGGCTCATTCATGATGCGTATGATAATTGAAATTGAATTGTATTTAGAATTTATTTCATTTAATTTTTTTAACAACACGTTTAAAATGATAGAATTTTGATAGATTAAGCACATTTGACAGAGTCTGTATTACTTATTTACACAAAATTAAAATTTTAAAGGTAAAAAGGTTATTAAAATTTTGTGGTAATTACAGTTAAGGTTTATCTTCCAAAGTGATCAATGATAAAATTTTTTAGAAAAACGTCCGTTTTCATACACTGCTTCTCTTTCCTGTAGTATAATTACGCGTATAAAAATATATTATCGCTCTTTTAGCTTGAAACTTTGCTTTCTTATCGTAATACATTTAATGCTCAGTTAAATAGTAAATAAAAATCCTCTAAGATATTTTGTAAATAATGAAATTTATTTTGTTTGTAGTACACACAAAACTTCATTGGTAAATGATTCTGCTTAGTATAATTTTTTTAATTCAGCAAGCAAGCTATCGGATAAGTTGAAGTTTAATCACTGCCCGTTTCGAATTAAAGTTAAAATTTTAGACTAGATGTGAGAAAATTAAGAGGACTCATCGCAAAATGAACGGAACGATGTGAGGCTTCTTAAATTGCATGATTGAAATGCGTATCAAAATTTGAAGTTTAAAATACTTTGCTGAGGAATCCATTAAGACTAAATCAATATGTCATAGCTTAACAAGCAACACCAACTATTTCAATTTTTTGAAATTTCAAAGACGAAGAAAAATTGAAATTTTCGAAACCACTAATGAATATTTCTAAATTTGTTTTCGCATCTGTAATATTTTTCGCATTTGAAGTTAAAAAATTCAAATATATTCGCTTTTGGTTGAAAAAAATTGAGTATTTTCTTCTTTTTTGAAATTTCAAAAAATTGAGATAGGTGGTGTTGCTTTTTAAGCGACGATATATAAAAGAAAAAGTCACTCACTGACTCATCAACGAATCTTTCAAACCACTGGGCTAGAAACTTGAAAGGTGGTTGTTTCTTGGGTAGTAGGTGCTTACTAAGAAAGGAGTTTTTCGAAATTTTAAGTACAAACTTCATTAATTAACAATTACCTTCAGTTTTAACTTTTTCCACACTAACTTAGGAGCATATTATTGCACAAAAACCATTTTAATATCGTCTTAAAGTTCAAAAAATTAACTTTTCAATGATATCAATTTTATTTCCATGCCACATTCTGTTTAATTTAAACTAGTAAGTGTTAGAAAGTGTTTTAATTATTATTAAGTGTTTTTTTAGTTAATATTAGAAAATGTTTTCAAACACAATTTTTAACTATGCATTAATTGTTATCGTCTGCAGCTATTTTTGGAGCATACACGGATTTTTACATTAAAATTATAAAGACATGAAAATGTTTTATCCCGAACAAAGAGATACCAACACTGTGTTACTATGTGGGCGAAGTCGCGGGCATAAGCTAGTTAAGTATGAAAGATTTAATTGAAATGTTTCACAATCAATAACCCTGACAAACTGGTTGGTCTATAAGGCTGCTAATTTATAAATAAATTGCTCCTCGCGATATTTTAATACTTTCTTTAAACTTTAATTTAAACAGCACTATGAACGACTAATTTCTTTTTAATTAAGAAGAGGATTGTGATTTTAACAGTCTTCACAGACATTTTTATTTTTTGCTACTTAAACTTATAACATTTTAAATGTTTTCTGGAATTTAAAAACATTTATAAGGTAATTATAAATTTTGAAATTTTAAATAACAGCTTTTAGATCCTCTCTAAAATTGTAAGCTGATTAAATGTAGGCTTAGAGCTGAAGAACTCAGACATAAAATGCCTTTTTTCATACTAGTATAAATTGTTAACTGCATAGGTGCCAATAAAAACTACTTTGTATAATATCTCATTTAAGGACTGATAATGTGTGATGGTGCATCAGTAGCGAATCCAGGGGGGTGACTATCTAGTTGCAGCCCCCCAGAGCTAAACCAGAATACTTGATTTTATTTAAAATTGCTTGCAACATTGCTTTCTGGTTTGACAGGCTTGAAAATTTTTCTACTTTTCTAGTCATTTCACTTATACTTGTAGCATTGACGCGGTCGAAAACAGTTTTGTCTAATTATTTCATTGTATTTTTTATTAAATTATCGAAAGTATTGTACTTCTCTTTATGATTCTTATTGTCAGGTGAGTAAACTCTGTAAAGTTCAAGTGTTTTGGTTTACATAAGCCATGAGGTTTGACATTCGTCCACTACGGTACAAAATTTTTATGACCTTCGCCCCTCCCCGGCATGAATTCTGGATTCGCCACTGTGATGCATTTAATTCCACAATAGTTTTCAGAAAGGTTGGACAATGAGTTTGTTGAGAATGGCGTCAGACAACTTCTTAGTTATGATATAATAATCCGTATGTGGATCAATAACAATATATTTCTCTTCTTGTTATTTGATTTCTCTTTTAATATTAGTATTCATTCTTCTTTTTAATCATCCACTGAGAAAAGTCTTTTTTTGTTTCGTTTAAATATACTATAACTATATTTATAAACAGTTAGTAAATTAATCAGAACGTTCCGTCAGAATTATTTCTAAGCGATCACAACAAAACCCATTGCCATGCATCCTAGAACTATAGAACTGGCATGAATATGGTGATAAGATTGAATGTTTGATTGGTCTTTTTTATCTTGTAAATGTATGTTTAGCACCATTAATACATATGAGAATTTCTATGTGCGTGGAACAGACAGCGTTAAACTCAATTCCTAGATAAACTAGTTTTGCAGACTCGAATGATTGAATCGGAATTATTCGCAGTTTCATCATCATTGCTTATACAATTAACTTCATCTTATCAGTCTACTTGAAGTATGTCAAAACTTAATTTCTTACGAGTAAAATTTAATTGAAGTGCCTTCTAACTTCTGAAACTTTGCATAATGTAAATAGTAAAGAGAGCAACATTTACGTGTACACATTTACTCAAAAAATTTCCTAATTCAAATAGAATAGCAAATCTTAATAAAAATTCCTTTCAGAAAGTTAAGTGTAGAAAATCTGAAAATAAATTAAAAGTAACAGCTGAAACGACAAAATCATTTCATCTTTCTCTATTATAAAGTGAAATTATTTTATTTGATGAAATTAATTTAGATTACCGTCTCAATTTGAATTTACACAAAATCTTGTTTTTTGGGGATGGATATTATAAATTTGAGTTGCGATCGGATGTTGAGAAGAGCACCAGTTCGACACTCCGCTGTCTAAACTGTTTAGTTCTTCCAGAAAGTGAGTTTCCCAGAGGCCGTAAGAGACACCAAACATAATTACCTGGAACTGTTTATTGAAACAGATACATGAATCTTTCAGCTGCCTCTCTACATAAGAACCACTGAAATTGAAGCACGTGTTATACCGTGAGACCAATTTCTGTTTACGATGTCAGCCTCCGACAACCGTCTGTCGGCACATCGTCGTCACTGGAGAAATGCTGCCTCATCAGGAACCCTTTCAGGTGTTGGAATAGATGGTAGACCGCTGGAAGACTGTTCCACAACAACGCTCGCGCTCATGCGGCGCTGCGTACATAGTAGATTCTGCAGCGGTTCCTCTGGGAGGTGTTTGATTATCCCGCCTATTGTCCCAATCTGGCTAAGAACGACATCCATCTGTTCCAGCACCTGCAAAGGTTCTTGGCGAAGCAGCATTTCTCGGGTGACGACGACATGCAGGCAGATGGCTGTTCACAGGCTTTCTCCGCTCTCCGGCGGTCCGGCGGCGGAGTTCTTCGACACCGGTATACAGAAATTGGTCTCACTGTATGACGCGTACCTCAATTCCTACTTCTGATGGTTGAGAGGTAGTTGAAAGATTAATATATCTGCTCCAATAAATATTTTCAGGTGTTTTGTGTTTCTTTACGGACCCTGGGAAACTTACTTTCGGGATGAACCAAATACAACGCCATACCAATGTAAGGGCATTTGTTTTTGAATGACTGAAATTGTACAAAATCTTTCAAACACGACGGGGCTTTGATAAAATCGCAGTTCGAGTTTTTGACTCTCCGATCCCGCGGCGGAGACTCTAACGCCAGGTGATAGCAATCCGGAGCTGGAAAAAATAAAGAGGATCTCGTTCATCTTTGTGGGTATGATTTCGCCTGCTTCAAGGATATGACTTGTATTTAGCGATGGAGATGTGCATGGTGTATCTTTAAAAAATAGTAAAGAGTTTAAAGCGGTAGGAATCATACTTACCATCAAATTCATCAATTTTTAAATGTCCATGGTTAGCTATTTTAACACCTCTACTTAGAGTCTCTATTACTTAATAATTTCATAAACCAAAAAAGGATTAATAAACTCTTTGACCACATAATTTGGGGTTTTAAGAATGAAATTAATCATCAGTTTATTTTTATTATTTTATGAGGTAGTAATGGGCCAACACCTAAGACTGGAAAGAAAGTAGGCATAAATTCTCACGAAAATTTTCGATGATAAAAGTATCTTGATATTTCAATGTCTTATCTCAAATCAAAATGAAGTATCAAGTAACTTGATTTGTTAATTAAATACTAATTAACCAAAATAGTTAATAAATCATATTAATTTCATCTAATAAGCTAAATGAATTCCTTTTTTAAAATCAGTCTCAATTCTAAAATAATTTTAACACACCATTATCGGAAAAAAATGCTACTTTCAAGTGTTAACTAGCTTTTGAATTAATGAAACAGGATTTCATGATGGGTATATATTTTCTCAAATATTCATCAAATTATTTCCGAAAATCCTATAGTTACTATAGCTTTTATTTCATAATAACATCAGTTAATGCAATGTAATAAATTAAATCTCCAATGAAATTTTTATATGATGTGATCTATTTAAACGTATTTAATTATTTTAATATACATTAGGACTAGCGCCGGAAAAAGCTTAGTGGAAGTGTGTCAAGTAATAAATAGAATATTGATAGAATTTGTAATAAGGAATAAAATTTATTAAATTTTAGGTATATGAGTTTGTCAATAATCACATTTAAGTTTACAGCACACAATTAAATATTGAATATAGTACTGACTCCAAAGGTGGTCACGGATCCATAAGATACATTGCTTAAAAAAATTTTCAGAGCTTGAGGCCCTTTAGAAAGCTTTTCTATTTCTTTCCCCTTTATTTGAAATAAACCCGAAGAAAATCAGTTGGGCAAATAAATGTTCTTTTCAGAAAACGAGGTAAAAAATGCCGTGCTCATTTAGCTTAGTTCTCACGGTTGTCATCACGTGAGATGAAAAAGGAAAGCGAACACAAAAAGTGCCCACATGAAAAATAAAAAATATACTCGCAAATTACCATATTTCCTGAAGCGCTGATTCTTCACAAACGGAAGTTTTAAGAAACCATTATGCTGCTGTAAATGAGAAAAGTGGTATTTTTTTCGAAAAGTAGAGCAGATCTTCGAGGCATTACCTTTAATTCTTGATCATATTAGTGATTGTTGCGACAAGCACGAACAGAAGGGGAATGAAAATTTCTCTGTAAATGAAATGGAGTTAGTTACTGTAAGTGTAATACTTGATTTCACGAGTATACATCTGTAAAACAGCTTTCGTGATTATGATTTAATGTTGCAAAAAGATTATTTTTTCTGCATTTATTATTGGACGCAATTATGACAGTAAAAAGCCAATTCCAAAACACAGGTTTTGAAATATAGCTATTTTTACAGAACAAATTCTAATACTGCATCTTTCGATGAGCAATTGTTGCATTCAGAGTCGATTGCCGTGTTCTTTCATTTTATGCTCCTTTGACCTAAACGTTATTAACTCACGTGACGGAATTGACCTAAATTGAAGTTGGTTCCATATTTCCTTTCGGAAAGGCTGAAATTTGCTAGTTGGCCTTTACTCTGCATGGTTTTCTGGATAAAATTTTTGGAAAATACAGGAAATGTGAAAAGAGTTTTTGAAAACTAATGGCTCAAAATGTTTATTGACAAAATTGACACGATGAACATAGTAATTGGTAATACTACTTTCTGAACAATGCCTTATCAAACAAGACACATTTGCACAACTATTTGTATGTAGAAATAATATGTATACACATTCTGAAAATAGTAAAATTTCTGTATAGTCACTGGAGCCCCAAGTATTGCATTTGCGGTGTCGGAATGTTAGAAATGATTTATATCTTTAATTTACTTTGTATGAAGGACGTTAAGACAGATGAACAAATCAGGAGATGTATTATTCTTTTACAAATGGATGTAAATCGTAGTTTAGAGGTCGTACTTTGTCGAGTTGTGTCTTGTATTGCTTCCAGTTACGGTTGCGAAATCATTTAGAGGAAAGAATTGATTAAGAAAATGTTTACTTTGTGTGTCGTAGACGGAGAAGGAAGAAACAGACATACATTTCCTAAAAGCCTGTAGAGAAAGAAGAACGCAAAGCTTTCCCCAGAGAAAATAAAAATAATAATTGTAAAGCAGCCTTTTATAAAAAATTAAACAAAAATACATAACAATTCCATTTAACTAAATGCTTAAAAGAGAAATAATTATTCTTAAAAATAATAATTAATCTCGAAAAAATAATTCTTACCCGTGAAAGTCCATTTATAACGAGTGTTAGGCAGTATGTGTGTTTAGGTACTGCTTAGAATAAAATAAAAACAAATCATGATTTCTGCGATTTCTTGATCTTTAAAAGAAATATACTATAGAGACAAATGAAGATAGTTATAAAGAAAAGAGAGAGAGAGAGTGCATATTCCTTTGTAGTGGAAATTAAATTTCTGCTCAGGGATATTACGTACATTTCTCTGAAAGTAAATATTTATTTTTTGAAGATAAAGGAATAGATAACAAAAAACAAATGTTATTTGAAACGCCAAGAGAAAAAAACTAAAGAAAAATTTTAAAAAGTGTCACAGAAGAATTTTTTTCTTGGAAAAGGAAAAAGAAATATAGTTTTAAGTAGTTGAAACGTACTTCCTCCACCTTTTCTAAAAACGAAAATAAAATTACAATAATAACAAAACGTTTAGAAGACTGAATTAGATATTTCCGTAGGGTTTTCGAATTGATCACGCCATTTATTTAGAATTTAAGGAGTAGCATTCATGATGTCATATATAACTTTTCAGACCACATTTTTTAAATAGATAAACGATGATGTATTTCTGCACATTGTGTGTGTAATTATACTGCCATTATAATTGGCAGGCATAGATAAAGAAGGAAAAGAAAATAACGTTACTATATACCATTATGAAAATTCTGGCAAAAATATTAAAAATCTTTGGAGGTATATTTTTATTATTAAAAGTTCTTATAATTTTAAATTAAAAATTGTATGTGCTTGTTTGTGTCTGTCTAGCAGCACTATACAGGACAGACTGTCGGTCTATATTATAAAATTTGGGTTAAACGTAAATTGGAGAGTGGAATTTTGCATCTCGGAGCAATTTTTTTGATATTTTAAACAAAAATTTTATTAGTTAAAAATTAAATGAGATTTTAAATTTTTCTACGAAACCTACTGGAAATTTTATTCCACAAAAATATTTATTTTACACCATTAAATTCAAAAAACTATTTTTCCTGTGATTTCAAGTGAAATGCCGTGCAAATGTTTCCTAATATTAAAAAAATTCTTAAAATTTGTTTAGCGATTTGCAATTAATCTTCATTGTTGTAAAGAAATTAAAAAGATTATATTTTCTTCAAATCGTTTAATCACATTATATTTTCCCGTTATTAAAGTTGTTTTTAACAAAGTTTGCCTTCTTTGATACTTTAAATACAATAACTCTAAAGTAGAGCTTAAAAACAATCAACTAGAAAAAGTAGAATAAATTTAAAAATAAATTTAACTTAAACTTCAAACAGAAAAAACAAAATAACAAAATTTAAACAAAATTTTTTGGCCTTCTTTGAATGATTTTGATTTCGATTAATTAAAAAGAAGATTTTCACTTCCTAGAAGAGGAAGTTAACAATAAAATTTTCAAATGTCAGAGAGTCGGTCAATTATCAAGCAATAAAGGAACAGTTTAAAAATGTTGTACACACCGACAAAAATAGGACGACAGGTCAAGAAATCCAATATTCCTAGCGAAAAAATTGGCCTCCAAAGACGGCTAGTTTATTAATATAGGATTACTTAATTTGATTGAATATTTAAATTTCGTTAATGAGCGAAGATTGGTATAGCATGATTAGCTGTCCAATTTTGCTATTTTTTGCTCATCTTTGATTTACATAATTGATTATTCAATTAATTTACTCAACAGTTTATTTAATTAAATATATTTACTCCAACGTAGATTTTCACTTTCCTGCAGATAGAAGTTAATAAAAAAATTTCAAATGTCAGTGAATTCATACCTTTCATTCTTATCAGGCAATAAAAGAAAAGTTTTAAAATTCCACACACTGTCAAAAATAAGATGACAGGTCAAGAAACCCAATATTTCGAGCAAAAAAATTGGTCTCCAAAGGGGCATGTTCATTAATGTATGATTATTTATTTTGATTGAATGTCTAAATTTCACTAATAAGCGACGATTGGTGTATCATGATTATCTATCCGATTTTGCTATTTTTTTGCTTATTATTGATTTCAATAAATGTTTATGCAATTAATGTAACTTTTTTTAAAATCTTTTTCTTCATAAATGTAAATGCACCTTAGAGAAGAAGGTACTAATCCTTATAATAGATATTCTGTGTCATTTAGAGAAAAATACTCCATATTAATTCCATATTATATTATTCTTAGAATTTTCAAAATGTGTAAATTGAGGTTTGTGGCTGTGAAAAATAAAAACACAAATGTATGAAAGGAAAGACACCCTTACACTCATTTTCACTTGTGTCTCATTCTGGTGTATTTCCAGGAATGAAAGTAAACTGTGAAAGGAGGTTATTATCATCTTTCAAAATTAAAGGGAGAAAAAAATTAAATTCTTACAAAAAGAACATGTTAAAGAAAACATAAATAAAATAATTTTATTTTACGACATTTTAAGTTGCGGCAAATTAAAAGGAAATTATAAGCAGTAAAGATTCTTATGAAGGAAAAATGAGTCATGTGGCATCATCGCGGCATCTGGCAATATCCTGAATTGTAATTACATGCAGATCGGATCCGCCCTTTTTTTGATGTCACCCATCGACCAATAGTGACGAGCCTGTTGCACTATTTAAGGACTGATTGCTACTGTTCATTCTCTTCTTCTTTCTGTATCATTTGCTAGCTAGAAGTATAATGATATTATGATTTGATTTAGGATTTTAATTAAGTTGTTGCTTTATTAAATTTGTTATTTTGTTATCGAGTAATCTTGCTTTGACATTGTCGCCAGATCTGTGGTTTCTCACAATGGAGTACTTCTGATATATGTTGAATACATGCATTGTTTAGTATCGTACTAGTTAATATGAAGCACTTGAGTGACAATCGTTTTATGTACTGACTACCTCAGCGATTATATTAATAAATCTCGCCTCTATCCATTCTGTAAATCTAACTTGACCTCGACGTAGGCCCAGAAGTTACAGTCACAAGAAATGAGTTTAATAGATATAACAGGAATCAAACCAAGATTTATTAGATTGCATTATAGGAAAATGATTCTGATTTGTATAAATAAAATACAGTACAACCCCGGTTAACCGAACTAATGGGGGAGTGGTTTCGGATAAAGATTTTTTCAGTTAAGCCATGAACATCTATTACTATATTGTATCTCATTACAGTATGTAATTCTGAACTGTTTTGGAAGTGAAACAAATCCAAAACTCTCTTGGTAGGGTACACTTATGTTCTCTGTTAAAGTTAACCCTCTGACAGGCACAGGTAAAAAATATCGTTAATAATATTGTTAATAACCATTAATTTTAATTTTGGTATTCTAAAATTAATCACAGACGTTCTTAGGGGAGGCTTAAAAGAAAAAAAAGAGGGGATATCTTCGCAAAAAAGTCTCGTCTTCACGATTATTCCCATGTAGAATAGTAGGGTTCTCAGATTTGCGATTTCAGAAGCATTTCGGATAACAGGGTTTTGGTTAAACCCAGTTTAGTTAATCGGGGTTTTACTGTAAGGTGAAAAGAAGTTCAATACAAAGAAGAAGAAAGGAAGGTTTTAATGTGAGTAAAATTAAAATAAAAATTATTGAATAGTGTCTAAAGCAATGGTAGTAAATTGGGAGAACAATTTCATACAGATAAGAGAAAATTTATAAAACCTAATTAATTCATATTCACCTCTCATTTCTTCACAGTGTAAAACTATGTAATTCATTTGAGTAAAATGGGAAAGGAACTAGAAATATTTTCTCAAAAAGTACTTGTAATTTTTCGAAAATATTCTGCTAGGTTTTTTCTGTTGCTCCATGAAACCATTTAATAACTTGTATAAGAGTTTTTTATGCGATGGAAAATGTAATTTCTCTCCTGTTCTTGACATAATTCAAATCACAATCCAAAATATGTCTAGGAATTTAAGGAATAAATAGGAATGAATATGACATGAATGGGAATATGTTTACGAATTTAGATCAAATTTGAAATATTTTACGAAGAAAAGTTTCTGCAAGTTGTGTCAATTTATTGCTTTCTCCATGGCTTTTTCAGTGCTGATAGAAAACATTTTTTCAATCTTATTCTCTTAAAACTAACTTTATTTGTAAAAATGTGCGTTTTATTGAATGAACAGAGGCTAGAATTCTTAAATGAACTGCGAACTATCAAGATGTCTGGTGAGGAAACAACCAAATGGACACAATTTTTTCTTTAAATCAAAAGTAAAGAATTAAACTGGTTTATATGTTCCAGAAACAAACTAACTCTATCAGCTAGTTCAAGATATCTGGGAACAATTATTTCATTCCAGATAAATTCACCAATTACGAATCCAATTTACTAAATAATCACTAATTATTTACGAATGTTAAAAATAAATCCTCTATCGTTCATTGCCTTTCTTCTGCTGAGGTGGGAAGAAGGATTAATTTAGGTAAGTGTTCTGCTTCGGTATTTTCAATCGATCCCGCTAGAAAAATAAAAAAAAATATTGTTCAACTCTGCACATTCAATCGTGAAGAAACTACGATTCAACCATATTTTAATTGCCTTTGCATTTTGATGAAAGCTTATTATTGAAACCCATGTACCTTTTTTTCCATAAAAATACTTTCTTCGATAATTTCAGATCTGCATTGAAGAAGTTTATTCCTAGATAAAGTTTTTTTTCATTTTAAGATTGGACTAAGAAATAAAAGTTTCGAAAAGAAGAAACTAATTTATTATCAGATGAAATTTGAAAAGATTTAAAAAAAATATATATAATTTTTTCTCAACCAAGATGTGGAGTCTTAAGATAATAAATAAATTTATTTATAATCTTAAAATCCCTCATCATGGTTGAAAAAATTTATTTGTCTATTCTAATAAAATTTTTATTTACTAAAAAGTGATAAATTCAATTCAAATATTAGCTTTATTAATTTTTAATACTATTTTTTAAGAATTACTTTATTGACAAACGTTTTTTGATAACGTTAATAATTCTAAGTTTTCTAAATACCTTCGAAAAATAAATTGGAAATTAAAATTATCAGTTTTTTTACATTTTATATAATAAATTAAAGACATGAATACCTTTATCAACGTCTCATTGAGGCATGTTATTCCGTGTTATGAAATTTATAATGGAAACTGAAATGAAAGTCACTCTATGGTGTTCCTGAAAGACGGATATTTTAGTTCGATTTTTTTCTTCGCATAAATTGAATAAAAATTAAATTATTTTATCTGAAGAATTACACATTTGAAAATATACACGTAAGCATTGTATTTATAGGAAAATTGCAAATTTAGTTTCGATAAAACAAAACTGTTAGTAGCGTAATACGAACTTCTGACAAGTTATTTTGATTATTTACCCAACACTTTCATTCATACAAATTTTTCTAAGATATGATTGGAAATTACAATATAAACCTTCTTCAAAAATTTAACTGCATTTAGTATTAATTTTATCCTTTATTCTACCTTTAGAAATTACATTAGCAAGTATGAGAAATAATTTTAATTATTTTTTATATTAGAATTTTCGACCTAAACTGTCACATTGTAGTTATCTTTGAATACATTTGACTTTATGCATGTATATCTCATCAGTCATAAAAAATTATTAGATTTTTCAAAAAATTTTTGACGAAATAAATTTTTATCACAATTTGATTCACGATTGTTTATCAGTATTGCTACGATCATGAAACAAATTATGATAGCTTTCTGCAGGTGTTCATATATAACATTATAATGAACAGTATGATAGCAAAATATCAGCCATAAACTTTAAAGCCACATATTAATTATTGTACACAATGGCATGCGGTTTCCTTTTGCAGTATAGTATTTAAAATTTATTTAGTAATATGTCAAAAATTTTATAGCTGAAAATATGTTGCTTATATAGGATACTGAATAGAAAAGAACGACATATTTCAGAGGTATTCTTTGAATAAATTTAAACGAAGGGGTTAACCTAACGAATGATTTTAAGTAAATAAATTCAAAAAGATTAATAATCGTAATTTTTAGCGGTGAGATAAGTACGACAGCTGACTTTCCAAACTCTTTTCACAATTCCTCAGAATATCAAAATAAGAGCCTGGTCGACGATATGTACTATCTTTTCATCATATATTTCTTCAAAATATTTTCTTATGTTGTTTCGCCTAAGTATGTTTGATTACTAATTTTAAAAAATAAACATCGTTACATTTCTTTCATTTAATGATTCTTTGAAGCTAAATTATGTTAATTTAACTAATTTAAATTTTCCAAGTAGTATTTGATAAAAAAATATACAACTGTTTGAATTTTTCTCTCAATTATAGAATATACTAGTTCCAAATGGACTTAATTTTTTTGGGAAGGGAATGGGTGGTGCAGCTGTATCAAGTGAATTCTCGATACTTAAAATCATAAAAGACATGGTTCTAAAAGATAAAAGAACATTTTTGCCAATATACTAGACCAAAAACAAGATAAGAATTCGAAATTTAAAATGCTATTATTACACTAATAAAGAAAAACATTATTATACATTTTATC
Source organism: Araneus ventricosus (assembly GCA_013235015.1). Taxonomy (NCBI): domain Eukaryota; kingdom Metazoa; phylum Arthropoda; class Arachnida; order Araneae; family Araneidae; genus Araneus; species Araneus ventricosus. Next base: position 592,730 of record BGPR01000433.1, on the reverse strand, counting down.
AATAACATAGTTGAATTCAATTTCTGTGCTTTCAAATTTGTCAAGAAGGAAAATATATGGTGTGACGGCTCCCCCCCTTCCCGACTTTTCCCACGACAGAGACGACCAGCCAGGGAAGTTCCCGGCGCAACGCAAGAGGAACGTAAGTGGGTAATAAAACTGCCAACTTTACGCAAGCCTAAAAGGGTCCAGCGGAGTGCGGTATCGTTCAGCAGACCACCCGCATGTAAGCCGACAAAGACCGCCGGTCAAGATTGACCGCATCCGATCATCACCATGGAGGAAGGTGCACGACTGTGGTTGGGTGATTTGTACAGCTTGAGGACGAATCACCGGGAGATAATTCATGAACCACTCCCCTGGCCTCAGAAGGCAAGGTGTTTAAAAAGGGAGGAAAGGGAAGACAGAGAGATGAAAGGTAAACACACGGAGAGCCATCTCCTCTGTGTTGATTTGAGATCCGGATCCTGAGACTGAACGGGCGCCTTGACTCCGTGTTAGCCGAGTACCTTGGCTGGAAAGAGTCCCTGTGGTGGACCTTTGCATCGATCGAGCGTTCATTTAACCTCGATGTCTTATACCGACCCTCGGTATTTCTACAACTCATGCTGAGTTTCTATTAGCCAAAACCTTGGCTAGAAGTGTCCCTGTGCTGAACAGTTGCATATTATCGAGCGCTTACAACCTCGATATTTTACATCGACCCTCGGTGTTTCCTATAGTAACTATAGTCTATAGGAACCCGTCTAACTAGTCTATAGTAACTCGCCCTGAGTTACTATAGACTGCTGAATTCTAATAGTTCCTTGAACTTTACGATAAAGTTGCATCTCCGAGTATTCTCACCGCTAGTAACTTCGACGAAGTCAAGTTACGCATTGTTCATTGACTCTCGCGATCCATATCCGGGACTTGTTTATCTTCGTTCTTGAAATACGTATATACTAAATTTATATATATCTGTAAAATAGATATTTATTCAAGAATATCATTAAATTTAAGATGCTGGAATTCTGTGACTTCTTTAAGTTTGTTGATCTTTTATCAGACCCCGGTAACACTGGGTAACGACATCACATTGTGGATAATAGCTTCATGTAGTTCTTTATGTAACCAGTTTTACTAAACCAGCTTAAAATACTACTGAGGTCGTCAATATATTTTCATAGATATGGCATCCGAATCTGTGAATGGGTTACCTAATTTCTTATTCATGGTATTTCATCACAATATACAGTAGAATTTTTTAAAAAACATAATTCAGAGATTCACAATATTAAGGAAACTTCCATTACAATCCTTATCCAGAGAAAAATCAATCGTTACTGTTCGAAATTTTTACATAATACAGTTTTTAATTATAATAAATTGTAAGATTAAAAGGACTTTGGTCTATGTGCCTGTATTTAAAAATCTTTTAATGTGTATAGTATTAAAAATATATTAAAATTAGAAATTGATTGAAATGCCCAGTTGCAGCCTAACAATAACAAAATAAAATCTTGCGAAGAATCGGGATTTGTATTCGTCATTCGGATATCAAATTTTAACTTAATTTTTAAAAAGGTTTTATAATAAGTGCAATTTTAAAAAGTTCTTGATTAATTTATTTGTCTGTTTCTCATGAGTACCACTAATAAATATATAAAGAAAACTACACAACATAAAGCACACGCTATGAATTATTCATTTCTTATACTCCAGTAGAATATTTTCAATAAAAGGTTAAATATTTTTATAAGAACTTTGGTTTTATAATTTATGTTTTGAAATTAATCTTACCAATTATATGGAGCTCCTGTTTTATTTTTGAACCTTAAAAATAAAATTAGAAAATTCAAATACTTAACACAGAATTTATTTAACACTTTTTATATCCTTTGGTAATTGTTATAATCTGTTAGGTGAAAGGAATGAAACGTTCCTTCATACATTTTTTTCACATGAAATTCAGCTTTCATTTTATCACTGAAGGTTCTGGTATACTGGAGAATGAGCTGTAATTCTAGCAAGAAATATTTTGAATGAGTTTCAACTCAATTAACTCTTATTCGTTGATTGTTCCATTTGAGATGCTAATAATAGAATTTCAAGAATTTCTTGCTTATCCGTTTAAAGTTCCTGCGTCTTTGTTTTTTAAGACACATGGATTTGGTAAAGACAGTGACGGCATTTTTAATGTCTGATAGGGAACTGTTGTCAGGAAATGTTTTTGTTATTTTATTGATTCTGAACAAATCAGTTTTTATACACTAAGGCGTAGATCCGAGTATTTTAGGAACTATTAATTCCATATTCATTTATGATTTTACAAAACATGGGTTGTACCTAGAATAATGAAATAAAGCTAATACTAATCTTTCCTCTTATTTATGAGCAAAAAATGTATATTATCACTTTTTTGCACACCATTTCATTACATTTTCTTCGTTTTTCATGCAGTCTGTCATATGCATTTTACTTCAAGAATTCTAACTTTTATCCAACATTAATTTATTTGCATTATCTTGATTAAATAAGAAAATTTAAATATATTCATATTTCATAATCACTAAGATTATATCTCGGAGTCCACCCAGGATCTCCTATAAAACCCCAAATCAATGGCGCCTCCCGCGCAATTTTTTCTCCCACTCTTCACTTCACTTCGTTTCGACGAGGGTCGGAACAGTTACATGGAGGTTGGTGGCATGACACAGTCTTTACATTTGACCAACACGTGAACAGAAAGAGGGGAACAAAAATATGCAATAAAGAAGAGAAATAAACACAAAATGCAATTGGATTATTCGCTTCGAGGTTAGGAGTTGATTTCAGACCTCTTTATCTAGCGATACCCCTCGGGGTGTCCAGCATCTCAGCGCTTCCATTTCATTCGTCCTTCCTACATTTCCTCGATCAGAAATGACTAGACATTTTGTAATCTCTTCCAATGTTATATTGTTCCTTTCAAGAGTAATTTGCAACTGATATACAGTAAAACCCCGATTAACCGAACTCGAGTTAACCGAAACCCGGGCTATCCGAAATGCCGCTGAAATCGAAATCCAAAAAGCACGTACTGTACTGCACAGGAATAATCTCAAAGGCAAGAGTGCTGGACTATGGCTAGCGAGGGCGTACCTCATAATTTTGAACTGATGTCATAACACGAGGACGGCACCTGAAATGGACCTACCTCTCCAAACTTCTTCACCATACCAGCGCAAGGACGCTTGACCCACGTGAGATTTATCAGGACACATGCGCCAGACTCACAAACACGGCGGATCCTCAATGGAATCGGGTTTCGAACCAGTATCTCTGAGACTCCGAAGATGGGATCTTACCACTAGGACACCGCGGCCTTCTTAGCTGTGTAAAGATCAAACAATTTGAAATGAATATATCCCCCTTCTTTATATTTCCTGAAATAAAATATGGAAGTAGGTAAATAATAAGGCAATTACAACAAAACTAATTACTACATTTAAAAAGAATTTTAAAAAATAATTTTTTATATGCTATTTTATGAACTTTTGATAATGTATCTTCATCAAAGACATATTAAATAAACAGAAGGGCAACTTTAGTAAAATAACAAAGTTATAATATAAAGAAATGTATCCACCATACATATTATAAAGAATGCTTGCAAAAAATCCTTAGTTACAAAGAAACTGACAGAAATATCGTCAAAGAAATGATTAATCTGAGTTTTTGAGCAGGAAAAGATGAACTTTATTTCTCAAAGCTTCCTTTTAATGTCGTGTTCTTTAATTTTTAATTTAAAAGACGTAACATTATTTCTCAGGGATGATTTGTACAGAAAAATTGATTTAATCTGGCTAATGCTCTTCCAAAGAAGAGCTACTAATTTTATTGTTGAAAACTCCAAATTTTTGGTTTTGACTTTTTCAATAGTTTTCAGAGTTATATATTTCATGGAATTGTTTTACTTGTGCTCTTTGTATGTGTATTGAACTTTTGTTTATGGGATCTTAATTTAAAGATTGCTTAAACAATAATTTTTTTGCTTTTGAATTGCATTTTGATATGTCTTGTTTATTTTGATTTGTATGTTCATTTATAACAGGTTATATTTTAGTTTATATATATAATAACTTAACACTTTCCTAATTTTAAAAACGCTCCTTAACTTTTAATTAATAAAATTATTTCTACTTAAGCTCTAGTATAAAAATAACTGCCACTATAATTGGAAGAAGTCCGGCTTCCAGCATAAGGGAATTTCTCCGTATGAGAAGCCCGCAGCGATGTTGTAACGGCCCTTTTTCATCATGTAATTCCTTTCCGTCTAAACGCTGATTTTGAGCGTAAGTTTCATTCATGACCATGGAGTGGAATTTACTTTTAAAGATATTATTAGAATTATTAAGTTCATATAATCTACATTATCAGCTTTAAAATGGATAAATAAAAACTGAAATAAAGTATTGATTGGATCAGCGACCGCCTTCTTTTTCAAGATGTTTGCTCTACATCTATGTCTACACTTTACCCACGAAACATCAAGATATATGTATGTTCGAGATAATAAAAAGCACCAAAGATGTTAATGTTCATTCAGTGTATAGATATGATTTCACGGATTTATTTAATAGTATAAATATTGAAGATAAGATTAAAGTCTCAACACAAATATATGAAGAATATGGTTTAAGTAAAGAGATAGGCATTAAAAGATTTAAAACACTTTTAAATCTGGTTTTAAAAGAAAACTTTATCTATTTCGATAATAAATTATACCAACAAATTAAAGGTTTGCCATAAGGTGGTCTAGGTAGCAATGAATTAGCTAATATTTACCTCCATTTTTACGAAAATGAAAATATTAGCGAAGTACTTGTACTATGTGTAGGTACATAGATGATCTAATAATTTTTAGAAAAGATATAAACTTCAAACCACAAAATACTTTTTATCCTGAGTATCTGAATTAATTGAGAACAAATAACAATATTCTGTCTGCGGAGTTTCTTGATCTTAAAATTGGTATTGAAAATGATAAAATTTGTAAAAATATTTTCGATAAGAGAAATGCATTTGAATTTGATATTAATAAACTACCATATTGGATAGCAATAAAAGCTATTCTGTATATAAAAAAATATTAAATTATCTACATAGAATCAATATGTTAATATCAGAATTTACATATAAACAAACTGGAATTAAAGAATTTATTGAATGTGCTTTAAGGTATGGGTATGTATCCTAAATATTTATTGCATGCTTATATCAATAAGAAAACCTTATGTTCTCTAAATTAACATTTTTCAGTTATACATAGGTGGTTTTTATAATTAGATTATCTATTATTGTTCTTGGAATATTATGGTTATGCAATATATTTTAATTTTTCAAATATAGATGACGCCACTGAAAGAAAAAAGATTATTTATTTTTATAAAGTATTATTAAGTTTTAAATATATCAATAATTTTTTGAATTTTTAATTATAATTTATTTTAAATAGATTTCTTGGTTTATATATTTTTTTTCTGTCTCTTAAATTAAAAGTGTCCATTATCCAATTTACTGCAGAATTGATGTGATGTTTGTCAGACACTTTTGATAATGGTATGGCATCGTTACCAAGGTTCAGCAAGAAAAAAACAATATGGCCGGCCGCCCTTCTAGGAGGGTGCCATTTTTTTTGTCTTGACCGAATTGTAACGGCAATACATCTAGTCCATCTATTGATGCAATTTGACTTTATTTTTTAAGCAGGTTGAAACGAATTTTGGAATGAATATTTTTTGAAATTAGGGGATAACATCCTTTGTTGCTAAAAATCCCAAAACATCCTATCTCTCAGAAATTCATTTCTAGGTTTAACAAAGAATGATAGGTCTAAGTATAATGGTAGATTTTGTAGACATATAGTTCTTAGGGTTAAATTCAGATTATTACATTAAACTGTTTTAATATTATGATGTGCGTTTTTCAATTTAGGAATAGCAGTTATATGTTTAGATGTTTCCTCTCTTGTTTTCTAATCTAGAAAAAAAATTGGGATTTACTTCCTTTTTCAACCAATAATTTAGGCTTCGTGGATGATCGGCGCCGTAACCTATGGGAGAGAACCGTAACACGAGAAATGTCGCTCCCAACTTCTCACGGCCATTATAATTATTAAATTTCTATATAGGATTGTCTTTTTCAAATCTTTTCTATGTAATTTTAATTTTAAGCGCAATATATTTTTGGTATTAGTTCTTAGGGAGTGTTTACAATTAGGGTTTTGCTATATTTAATGAATCTGCTTTTATAAACCTTTAATTATTTTGTTTATTATGATTTCAGATTAAGTTTTTTTTAAAAAAAAATTTGGATCTTGTGTTTTTTTAAGCTGCTTATTGTAGATTTAATAATTTCTGTTACCATTCAATTGTAAATATATGTCATCTTTTATTGTATTGGTTTTCAAATTAATTTGTGTATGTGTGGATGTACAATTTTTATTGTGTATGTAAATTAATACTTTTGATATTAATATATATAAAATAAATTTTTGTATTCGAAAAAGATTATTTTCTAGCAGATTCCCCATTGAAACTTTGGAAATAACATTTCCACCCTTTTTTATTATTAATCAGACTTTAGTTTGCTTATTTTGTCGGAATAGTATCGAGAAAAATGGTTCAGGGTGAAAAGAGGTTGGTGAATTTATTTCAGTAAAAATAATACTGTGAACGGCAAATATTTAGATGCTCTGACTTCATTAGTGAGTCTGCAAAATCATGTGAGGAAATAAAATAATAAGCTTGGATATATTTTTTTGAAAGCAAACAAGTATGCAGAAGTGTTTGCATATATATATATATATATTTGTTTATTTCTTCGTGTAGCATAAATATAATTTGAAATATTTTATATGAAAAAAAATTCAAGCATTGCCATAAATATATTTCTTAAATGCAAACAGTCGGTATTTACATATGTATTCATTTGTTAATTTGTTATAATTCTCAAAAAATGTGAAATTTACACAAGAAAGTGTACACAAGTTGTAGAAAAACCAAGAATTCAAATATTTTCCATAAAATATATGTAGAAAACAAATATTTCCATAAATATTATTTATGTGTTTAAGCTGGCAGTAAAACACTTTTTTTTATCTAAGAAAATGTTATGAAAAATGAAATGTAGATATATGTTTTTAAGAACTTCTGCAATAATTTCGATGATAAATGATTTCATGAATGGTTAATTTTATCTTAGAGAAGTTTAATTAAAATTATTACTTGTTCTAAGTGTCCATAAACTTTCAAATTATAGTTACTTCAGGCTCATGAAAACGGAGGGATCTCAAGGGTAATCTTCACATTTATGGCCTTGCATTTAATTGTGAAATTTATTTCTATTTAAATGAGCGTTTATCCTTTCATATATACTTTACAATAAATACAATGTAACGAATACAAGTGAAAAGTTGTAAGGTAAATTATGCTTATAAAGCATAATGTATAAAATTCTGAATTATTTTCTTTAAATAGTTTCATTTATAATACCTTTTGTTATAATAACTTTCCTTAAAAATAACAGGTTCTGGGAAAATTAAATTTTTGAAATACACTTTCAATGAAAATTTCTGTTAAAAACTAACTTTTTAGAATTATTATGAATTATTATTATCGCCTTTGCAAATATTTTGAGATTCGATGTTTGTATTTTTTAAAATGAAATAGTATTATGAATATTATTTTAAAAATACATTAAAAAGTGCGTATATACTGCAGTAACAATGTAGGTATTTGAGTTTATGATCATATATTCTAAATACTAAATATCAGAAATTGATGTCTATAAACTACTGAAAATGATCATACAAACATAAATTCTGCAAAATGATATAGTGGTTCTGAAACATATCTGAACTTTCAAGAGCAAAATTCGAGAATTTACACCGTGCTGCCCAAAGCGCATTTTGCTAAGCTAAGATTACAATTCACAATATATAATGAACTGCTAATTATGTAAGGACGATGCTAGAGAAATAAACAACAACAAAAAAATATTCGAAAATCAGCATATCCGTAGACAGGCACATTGTTACTCTCCAATGTGCACAAACTTAAAAAAAAAGATTAGTAATTAGTATACAAACTTAAAATAGTTCATACAAATGGTGGTGAAAATAATGGAAACACAGCGAACAAAGACAAAAAGCTTTATTAACTCTCAGTAGGAGGAGTTGGCGTACTCCGTACGCCAATGAATTTTTTCTTGATGGGAATTTTCGAGTCTTCTTTCCTGAGCCTTCTCCCCTCTTCTAACCTAATAGGAACATCCCCCAAGTATAATGAGTCTAACTGATTTATTCAATCTATGTTCAATTCTGAGTATTTTTATTAGGTGCAATATGATCTGATGTTCGTCTTCCATTTAGAACTTTTTAAAAACTTTTATTTTCTCTCAAAATATTGGAAACCTGAACCCCAGATTCGAATCCAAATAGAAACTTTTTTTACCCAGCCCCCAGCGATTCTCTTTAGATTCAAATTTAGGGAGACAATTTTCGGTTTTGTAACTAATAGTAGGTAATTATATAATTAGTATATCTTTTTTGTAATCTTTGACATATTTTGGGAGGATTTTCATCTTCTGTGACAGGTAGACAGCCTGTAATAGAGCATCACCTGGATTAACCCTTAGTAGGAGGAGCTGGCATACGTAAAGCCCTGAATACGTCTCTTAAGTAGCGACACTCTTTTCCCCATCGACTTCGTGCCGCTTTCGATTTTGATTGGAAGTTGCCAGTCACATGGGTAAACAGCCGCCATCTTGGGTCTTCGCTTGAATGTGTGTATCACGCTTTTAACATTATACTTGGAATACTTAAAGCAATTGAAGTCATTATTTTTAAGCTCTTCTATGGAGCATTTTAAACAGTTTCCTCAGTGCTGTAATTTGATGGTTAAACTTGTTAGTATTTTTGTCACTCACAGAATGCACTTTTTAATTAAAAAGAAAAATCGAGCTTTAGAGCTAAGGAAGGTAAAAAAAATGTTCTAGCAAGAGCATTGGCATGAGAATTGCCGCTTTAGAGATAAAATAAATTATTTTATATAAAGCCATAAATTCAAGACCTACTATTAAAAAAATTAAATGTGAGTCTATATAATTGAGTATTCTAATAAATATATAATTCTGCAATGTGGTTTAAGGAGTAAAATCTCTAAATAACAGTAAGTATCCTTTATTTAAATTATGATATAGATAATTGAAAAGTAAGTATTAAAACAAGCAGAAAATCCTATTGTAAGTAATTATTTTCTACTGATTTATGAATTATTCATATATATATATATATAAGTAATTATATATATTTTTAATTATATGTAAAAAGAATTTGCATGTATTAATTGATTTGGATCTCTAACTTGAACAGTTTAAGTTAACATATATGTTACATACATTAAATACTATACTTAAATAAATTTAAATTTAAAAAAATCTGATTTAAATAAAAAAATCCGATTTTTTTTATTTTTTTAAAAAATTATGATTTTTATCAACCCTGGTTTAGAGTAATTTATAACTTAGAAAGTCTTAGCAAAAAAAAATTGAATAAAATTATTCTTCAAAATGATCGCAAATTATTTCAAAACACGCATTTAGTATAGTATGTGTTTTAATATAAAAATAAATTATTATTTAACGTAAAATGATTTTTTTATATGTATATCATTAGGTATTTAAGTTATATTTGGGAATCTGTAAACATTTGTTAATAAAAATCCACATTCAACGAACGAAACTCCGTATTTCTCAATAGCAGACTTAGGGAGAGAGTGGCTGTTACCCCCAAAATGGCGGACGATTGAACGTGTCGCTACTTAAGAGACGTATTCAGGGCTTTAGGCATACGGAGTATCCGAATGAATTTTTTCTTGCTATAAATTTTCCACTGTTCTTTCCTAAGCCCTCTTCCCCCTCTAACATAATAGAAACATCCTCCAAGTACTACGAGTTTAACTGAATCGTTCAGTCTGACTTCCACCTGCCATTCTAAGCATTTTTTTGTGCTCCTATCAAGTCGGCGAACTCGGTACATCACCCCTCCAAGTATGCCAAGGAAATTTGCTGTGTTTCTTGAAGAGGGGGATATACAAAAAAACTGATAAGTTAGCTACAGTGAGGGGATTTTTCGATTCTTTCAATGAAAACTATCAGAAATTTTATACAATTGGTAACCAATTCACGATTGACGAAAAATTGGAGTCCTTACGTGGAAAAGATGCTTGTTTATTTAGGTGGCGAATACATTTTTGTTTTTCTATTTTATCTGCCATTTTCCCCCCATTTCTCTCTATTATGGTTCCTTAACATTTTAAAGTAATAAATTAAGAAAAATGGGTGCAAATTTGAAGCAGAGGGTGGAAAAACGACCTGGCGTACGACGTACGCAGAACCTCCCAATTTGTACTATACACCAGCTCCTCCTACGAAGATTAATAAGGTACAGGTACTTCAGCATGCAACGACCTGAAATTGCCGAGAATTGCATTATATAAATAGAAAATGGTGTCTATAGGAATATTAAATTATTCTTCGTGAAGAAATTGTGAAAGTTTCAATAGAGATAATGGTCGTAGAAAATCGGCTGCGGATTCCCGTACTAACAAACGAAAATTTTTACATAAAACTCTATTTAACATATAGAGCATTTTTTGTTCTACTTTGCTCAGCGTGACTCTAAACAGCTGGATGATTGATATGTTTTAGAGTTAGTTGTTTCTTTTAAAATTATTTATTACAAGCGAAATAAAATATGCATAGTAAATAATTTGTATAGGAAGCACATTACATTATTTTTTGCCTAAATTTATGACACGACATCTTAATGCCTCTGAAAGTTGAATCCAGACCGTAAAGCTGTAAAATATTGAATTACTGTCGCTCAAATTTAAAATACGGTATATATTACGAAAACCAAATAGGAAAATATCTTCATACATAATTCAAAAATGTAGAATTTCGACGATATTGTACTTTAGAACCAAATATATTTCACTAAAATTATATTTTTGTGTCGATAAATGCAAAAAATAAGTGTTGAGCTGAATTTTTTTAATAAAAAAATTTGCCATGAAGTTTATCATACCCAGGTTTTCATATAGATTTAAATTTATCGACATGGGTTTAAATAGAAATAAAATATATTAAAACTGACGAATGAAAAGTACTGCATTATTTGCTTAAAGTGAAGCATGTACAAACTAATTTTACAAGTTCAGAAATTTGAATTATAGTAAAGAGGAATTGGAAATATATTAAAATATCCAAGAAGGTTTCAGAAAATTAAAAAAGTTTTCTATACTGATAGCTATAGATATTATTCCATTTTAAATCTCTCCGACACACATAATAGATGTGATAAGTCCGCTGATAGTAAATAGTTTTAACTGCAAGTATACATCTGATCCTTATAAAGAATTACCAGTTATAAATAGCAGTTTTAAAGGGGTATAAAATAGAATTATTATTTAGAGAACGAAAGTTCTAAATGTTTCTGTTTGAAAATGTTACAACCGAACTTCACATTTAAGGAGTTTTCTTTAAGGATAGTTTCTTCTTAATGTTTGGTGCAACATGGCGACGTTATTCTGAATATGTTCTTTCTACAACTCGCATTTCAATTTACAGAATATTTCACAAGACCGTTTACTTCATCGAAATAGCCAGTATCAGAATCTATATCAAGCATATCCACCGGAATTACGCATTTTAAAGTATTCTAGGGAGCGCTTGAAATATATGGCGAGGAATATCGAAGCACGCAAACATTGGTGATAAAACATGAACAACCTTCTAAAGATTCTTGTTGTAAATGTGTCGAGTCAGATAGTTTTGAGAAAAGACTATAAAGTGCTATTTTATACAAACAGTTTTGCAGTTTACGAAACACTTCACACAACCGAGGAATGATCAAAAAATGTTATGGAAATTTTTCAAAGTTTTTTTTTAAGCATCTTGAAGCAAAATACCGGGCGAAAGATAATTGTGAAAGATTCATTTATGAGCTATTTTGTACAGGAAACAATAAAAATTAAATAAATAAAATAAAAAATTTTAAGCTTAGAATTATCAAAAATATTTAAAGTTAATAATATGAATATAAAACAAAAAAATAATCTACCAATCGTGAAGAAATTGACAGTTTCAGAAAGATTATAATAATTTTTTTATATAGGCAATTTAGAAACCAATTTTTTATTTGTGAATGGAAGAAAGTTTTGCTCCAAATTTTCTATTAACAAAAGCTCACAACGCAATCTAGAAAAATTCTAATAAAATAAGGACTTATAGGGATTTACTACTTGTTAATTGTTAAAGAAACTTTTATTTTTAAAAGTCAGAATGATATTATATATCATTCATTAATTATATGCAAAAAATATGATCGATTTGTAAATTCTAGGCCTACATCGAGGTCAAGTTAACTTAACGGCATATGTAGAGGCGATATTTGCTGGTCTAGTCGCCGAGGTAATAAGTACAGAGAACGATTGCCACATAAGTGCTTCATATTGACTAGTACAATATTTCACTACTCAGCTTCTCAATCTATCATGCCTGTATCCACATATATCAGAAGTTCTCCATTGTGAGAAACACAGAGCTGGTTACAGTCAAAGAAAGACTACTAGATAACAAACAAACAAATTTAATAGAATAACAACTAAATTAATACCCTAAATTAAATCATAACATCATTAAGCAAGCTAGCGGTAACATGATACAAAAAAGAAGAGAGTGAACAGAAGTTATCATCGTCTTTAAGTACTCCAACAGGCTACTCGCTATTGATAGGTGACATCACAAAGAGGACTGATCCTATCTGCATGCAATTACAACTCGAGATACTGCCAGATGCCGCGATGATGCCATAGATTTAAAATAAGGCAATATTGTTTCAATTAGAAACATTTACTTATTGCATTATATATGGAATATAAAACACAAGAACTACATTGTATGATAGATGAGATTGAAAAAAATGATATTTAATAAATTTCCAAGAGCAGAAGTATTCATGAATTCAATTAGTTTACATATATGTCTATAAAGAATATTGGAATTTAGATAGTTCAACCACAGACACAATATATTTTAATGCATTACCAAAAGTCATACATAGCAGTTGTCTTTTGATTCAATATGGCTACTGCTTATTTATTAGTTGATTTATGAATATCAATTTTCGTCTCCCCCTTCCCCCCCCAAAAAAAGATATCTACTCTTCATCGCAGTCTTTAACCCCTTCTTGATCGGATTTTTTTTTCGAATTTTAGATCCAAAAAAGCAATTTTTTTCTTATTTAAAGCTAATAATTAAAATATGTTCTGTCCTGAATTTGAAAATGCAAAATATTTTTGTCAGTAATCAGTTTTCGCTTTACCTATTGGCGGTCATACATGTGATATCCCGTCCACTGCTCTCCAGTTTTCTCTGCAATGCATCCAAGTTTTACATTAAAACAAAATACACTTTGATAATAATAACTGCATGAAAAGAATCATTAATTATATGCAAAAAATGTTTTTACAACCTTACCATGAAAAGAGCTTCACAATCTTTCTTGACCATCAGAGCGTAGAAACCATATTGAAACCATTTATTGCCGATTATTTTATTGCTTACATTGTCAAAATCGCGGAATAACTTGACGCGTAAGTCGCGACAAATTTACTTTCAACGATGCAATTTTTCTCTTCGACGACCGTATTGGCACAAAAAAACCGAGACGTGCGATGCCGATCAAGAAGGGGTTTATCCAATGCTGTCATTGTGCAGTAGGGTGGATAGAAAATTCGAAGTGTGGATAAAATAATCGGCATAGGGTGCAAAAGTTGTCTTTTAAGTATACTAGCATACATGCAAAATTTTTTCAGCTTTGTGTAATATCTTCCGGTGCCCCAAGACACTTAAATATTTGCGAAAAAACGATTTTTATGCAATTTCGAATTAAAAATTAAACAGATGTGTTAAAGAAACGATTTAATAGGGAGAAACGTAGAGGAGAGGATGAAGGAATGATAAAAATTCCAACAAAAAATTGGAAAATTATCGTAATGGAAAAATATCGTGTTTGTTCGATATCACATTTTGTAAATGTACAAACTTCGATATATGTAAATGCCAAAAAGACATGAAAATTCCACTTGCTGAGCGATTGTTTATAGAAGATCAAAGATTAGAAAGGAAAATGGTTATTGGAGTAGTGAACGTAATTGAGACTAAAAAAAATAAGAGAAAAGGGAAAAAAACAGATGGAGGACAAAAGAATAAAACGTAAAATGAGTAAAACTGATGCTGATGCTGCTCATGCTCAATCAATGGAGCTACTTGAGCTCAACACTGTCTTCCTCCATGTATACAGATACGGATGTAATTACCTTGGAATATCAATCACAAAATCGTTTAGATTTCCCTACCTTAGCAAGGGAATGTGATCGATACAGAATTTCAGACAGAGAAGCTGCTTCATTTGCCAGTGCTGTTTTACAAGACATTGGAATTGTACCAGAAGGAGAGACTTCGCATATGATAGATCGCAATAAAATTCGTAGACAGCGTAAAAAGCTTTAAAATGCAGTTGCAGAGTCTACTAAGTTAACAGTGTCTTGGTCTCTTTTAACAGGATTATATTTCGATGGGAGAAAAGACTACACAAAAGTGCTAATTAAGAAAAACACAAAGTACTACCCAAAGGCCACGAAGGAGGAGCATTATATTCCTGTAAACGAACCTAACTCTGTGTATATCGAACATGTTATTGCTGCAACAGGAGGAGCTAAAGCCATAAAAGAAGCAATACTCAAATTTTTTTGTATCAAATAATATGCAATTAAATGGGCTAATAGTAACTGGATGCGATGGAACAAATACGGGACACAAGGGAGGTATTATTCGCTTGATGGAATTGGCCTCAATATACCATTACAGTGGTGCATTTGTTTGCTTCAAACAAATGAGTTACCTCTCAGTCATCTACTAAATTCTTTGGATGGTGCAACAACTTGTTCTAAAGAATTTTGTCTACCAATTGGTAAAAAAAACAAATCTTGCGAGGAGTTACCTATCTCCTTTTTCTTCAATAAGTGTGGAGAATATGCCAGATAATATAGATAGAATGGTTCTCAGCAATGATCAGCAATATCTATATGATATTTGCCTTGCGATATACAGTGGTGAATATTATTCTGACCTGGCATTAAGAAAGCCTGATCCAGTTGCTCAATCAAGGTGGATAACATTTGCAGGTAGAATTTTAAGGTTGTATGTAGTCACAGAAAAGCCATCGGACAATCTTATTATTCTTGAAGGTATATACAACCTGTTTGGTTCCATGTCAAGACAAAGCCCTCCATAACAGAAGGAGCGCGGCATATTTGGAGACTTATCTCATTTTCTAGATATTTGGAACCCAATTTAAGAAATTTTTTAACCTTTACTCAACGAAATAGCTTCTTTTGCCATCCTGAAAATTTGCTATTGTCAATGCTCACATATAACAGAGAGAATATAAGGTCTTTAGCTCTACTAAAACTAATTTGTGCTAGAAATGAAAACAGAGGATTATCAGGATAAGAATTTTTCAAGTACCAAAAAATAGACTTTAAAGCAAATGATTATTTTGCACTTATTAACTGGCAACGAGTTGGACCTTTTGAACCTCCTCTTTTAATGAATGTGCCATTTAAAGAAATTGAGCCCATGGTAAAAGTTAGAAAAACGGAGGAATGATCAAAATATCCATACCATACCCAAGCTGTAGAAAGATGTTTTTAGTGTCTGAAGCGTCGGAAAGTGTATATGGAGAAGAGAAACGGCTTCATATTGAATAGGATACAGTCAAGAAGTTTTATCAAGCATTATAATAACAAAAAGGATTACATCCTTTGGAAATATGTAAATCTTTAAACTAATAGAATTAAAAAATCTATGATGTAAGTTCACTTTTTATAAGTTTTGTGATTTATTGCTTTGACTATTAAATTTATACTTAATGTATTATTATAAAATTATAATTATTTATAAGTTTATAATTTAATACTTGAATAGTCTGCCAATTTTTCAAATATTTTTCATTAATTCACAATTTTTAATAGATAATAGTAAAAATGTCAATTTTTAACTTTTGGGGGGCGTTTGGGCCATCAGAAGATGTGAATGAATTTTAATAATAATAAAAAAAAACTTAAACTAATATACCCAAAACAAAACTTTCTTACCCGGCCCTAAAGGAAATTTTGAAAATATTTTTTTTTTATAAATTTCAAAAAATAAATGTCATTTTTAACTATTTTTGGGGCACTTGGGGTACTGGAAGATATGGATGGATTTCAATAAAAAAATATATGTAAACTAATATACCTAAGACAAAACTTTCCTACCCCATGCCAAAAATAATTTCAAAACAAAACAAAAAAAATTCTAATTTTTCATAAAAAATTCAATTTTTAGCTATTTTTGAGGCACTTGGGGCACCGGAAGGTATAAATGAATTCCAATAAAAAAAATTATCTAAACTAATATACTTAAGACACAACTTTCCCGCCCCAGACCAAAAATCATTTCAAAAAAATTTTTTTCCATATACTTTTCGATCCACCCTATTGTGGAGCCAGGAGGTTTTAGAGGGGAAGAGTAGGAATCCTCTCACAAACTTTTGCTCTCTGTGGGACAGTCTACAACATTATTTCTAAATTTTGTCCTTTGTTTGCTGATAAGCCATAAAAGTTACATCAAAAATGCATTGGAACAAAGTTATAGAACATATAACACTTAAGAGAATCGTTAAAAAACATTGCATGAAAGAGAACCATTAAAGCAGCTACCATCTTGAAACGGAGTAAAAAAAAACCCTTACATACGTGCCATTTTCAAGGAATATTCATACCAAATTCGGAGAAAATAGAACAAACTGTTTGGTCGTGACTGTGCAACAAACAAATTTACAGCCAGACGCTGTAGCATGTCTGTAAATTATTGTCTAGTAGCTAACATGTCTGTAAATTAATATTGTGCGCACAACACAAGCAAAAAATTTTCTTTATTTTTAATCAGTAGCTGATATTTATGTAATATGTTGGGGTATTTGTAGATAAAAAATGAGAAAATACTTTATCATTAATATTCTCTATAACGTATTCAAGCGGAAACTTTCATTTACATTTAAAGTTAATTACTCGGAAGACTACATCTGTTCCGGGTTTTGCAGTTTCCTAACGTATTTATAGGCGCATGATACATATTATTAATAAGAAAATATAATATATTTCACTATAACGATTATTTTGTACAATGTTTCCTATTTTTTCATTAATATTTGAAGTAAAAGTAATTAGTATCTTGAAACGAATAATGAGCGGATTTTTGTTTCTGAACCAAAAAATTGTTAAGAGAGAAAATTAAAATAGGAACTCACTTGAAAATGCTTTAACATGGAAAATGTTTAAGACATATCATTGGTATAAAATTTTTTCAATTGAGAGTCACCATTTGTGATAATTAAGTTTTTTGATTGTGAGAGACGTGTACGCTCATACCTATTACGCATTATTCTTTCTCAGCAATTTAATAGTGAAATTAAATGATATAAAATTTTTAAATTACGCTCGAAACAAAAATTATTTTAATTTGATCTTCGAATGTATAATTGCATAAGGTATTTTATGTTTGCAAAGAGGAAGAAATCTATTTCTTTCCTGAAGAAAATTTCTAACATATCATACAATTCTCCAACTGTTTAGAATTACGCAAAATAGAGTAGAAAAAATGCTCTGCATTGTTACGAACCTGTAATGTCGCTTTCCAGGAGTGTTAGCCTTATGGTTGGAAAGAGACATTTACAGAGATTCTATGGGATGCCGGGGGGATGGAAGCCATCATCCCCCGACCTTAGCGATAAACTTGGGGACCATTTTGGCGACCTGACGAGAAACTTGGCGACTTTGACGACAAAATGTGATATCCTATAAATGCTAGAATTTTCATCCTATCTTTATTAGGAGCGTAGATATCCAGAATGTTCTAGATGATTATACGTGACGTCACATCCCGTCGGAAAAGGTATAAGGTGCTAAGATGAATAAGGGAATAAGGAAGCGCTAAGATGAATAAGAATCTCTTTGGAGTCGAGTGTGTTGAAACAGTACTGAAAGTGCTGATAATGTAGTTTGTTTGTGTTGATAATGTGTGAAAATCCTATTTTTCTTGTTTCCTGCGTTTCGAATTTTCAAGAATATTCGTCAAGAATATTCAACTTATTGTTTTCATGAATAAAGCGACGTTCTCCATAATCCTAATTGTTGAATTGCTTTCGCCGTACACACACCTGACAATTTTCGTAACAGTGTTTTAAAAAAGGTTTTTACTTAAATATTTTATCCAGCAAACTCAAGTAAGGAATTTTTTGTCTTATAGAACAATAAAATATTAATGTACTTTTCTCAGAATCAACATTTAATTGTTTGTTTTATGTATTTTCGTAAATAATGTACCATAACTAAGAGATGAAAATTAAAAGGCCATGAATTTTATTTCGTTATTTATGATTTCATTAATTTTATATTGAGAAAAAAAGCTGTTTTTTAATTACTTAGAGGCAATTCCTTAGCTGTTCTTTCGGGAAAATAGTGAAAAGTTAGCAACAATATAATAGTAATAAAAGATATAATTCAAATAGGAGAAAAAATAATTTATCCTTCATTACTTTTTTAATTTATAAAATTTTATGGTTATTCACTGCTTGCTCAATTGTTAAATAGTATCGATAACAAAAATTAACAATTATTAAGAGTTTTTTCCTCTATAAGAGTATTTCCTTTTCAAAAAGTTCACTTTCACCTGAAGATCGATATGCCACCATTTTTGGCGTGCCGTGATGAAACATGATGCCTCGTTCCATTACTAAAATACGTGATTAGATCCATTACTGCACCTGCGAAAGCCTGAAAAAATGAATAAAGGAATTTTCCGTATTAGGAGGATACGTGGATTGCATCATTATTATTTATTCTCCTGCATCGTTAGAACCAATCGTTTTATAAACGCGTAAATCGGCAAAAAATATCATTTCCTGTCATTTAGAATGAAAGGTGCGCTTAACGAATGATGGAGTGAACTTACCGGAAGTTGATAACTTTCATCTGCTGCGTATGCTAGAAATGGATCTATCCAGTACAACATAATAAAATTTTGGTAAGAAAGTTTAAAAAGATGTGTATAAATCAGACTTGTAAGTCAGAGAAAGTGAGATGTAGAGCCTATTCTTTACATGATCGAAGTTCGAGAGCAATTGACCTAGCCATTCCGGAGAAATTCTAAAAAAGGTGAAAATCCGAAAGTGTCCGGATACTTTTGATCATATAGTGTACTTCTTCAATCGATTTCCATGCTATTTTTTTTCTCGGAAAAACTGGTTTAATTCTTCTGTCAATAATTTCAATCATTTTTCATTGTTCTGTGAAATATTTTTTCGCTGTGAAGGAAAAAAATCTTTTTAAACTGACAGATCTCTCCGATATCGATTATGTGTTTTGTGGGGTTGAGTGCACTGAAAAACGCCTAATGAACCATGCTATATGTAGTTAAACAAAAGATTTCACGCATGTTTCCTGTTCGATCAGATAACTTTGATAGGAATTTTTGCGCTGATACGTTAGCAAAATAGCGTATTTACTCGAATGTTCAGAGTATTGCGCTAACACTTGATAGACTGCAATGTCAGAAAATGTATTTTCTAATATAAATGTTATGATCAATATGTTTACTCAGATATCCAAAATGACGTTTCAACGTTTTAAAGGTTGTGGAGTTAAGCTGTCTTTATTTATTAAAACAGATGAGACGGGTAAAGATGTTAACTGCAAAAGAGCTACACAGAAGTTGAGCTATCGAACAGTAAAACGTTTTAATGAGTAATTACAGTAGCTTGCAAATTTAATGTGGATACTTTAAAATTTGCATACTTTTCTAATACCTCCCGAAAATCTGCATGGATTTTCTTAGAATTTCGAACATGTAAAGATTAGGCTTGAACTCACATTTTACAGTGAAGAATGGATCACGAGAGCATTTAAGGAAACGACCAGAAAGTGACGCAGACAAAAACAAATTTCTACTCGTCACGTTTAAAGAAATCTGATAATGGGAAGAAACTTTCATCAATGGTTATGTTTGATGTGCATAATATTTACATGCATTTTCGTAAACATAGCACAAATATTCGGGAAGATATAAAGGCTCCTTAAAAAATCCCAAATTTTTCCGCATGTCTTTTTGCTTATAACTTGCAGAGTTTTATACCAAACTGTAGGAAACTTTCAGAATACGTGACAAAATGTTAGAAAAGCACCGTATTTAAATTTGAAGTTAATATTTTAAATATTAAAGGAAATATGAGTATATTTTGTAATTTATTTTGACTGCGCATGTGCGAAATGTAGCGTAATTTTACTTTCATGGCTTAAGAGCCAGATATATAGGGTAATATATAACAGATATAACTTATATAAAAATTCCAGTTGAACACTATTAGTACTCTGAAAGACATCGGCATTGCAACTTGGTGAATTTCGTTACACCCTAAGAGAAGCTAAATGATGAGAGTTCTTGCACAAATTGATATTTTTTAAGCTTGAATCTTCGAACAGTGATATTGAATTTTATGAAAATTGAATATTCTGAATACTCCTATATACTTATAAGCTAAATACATAATTTAAATTACAGTTCGACGATTACTATTAGAAGATTCTAATAAACAATAATTCTAAGAAAGCCCATGCATATTTTCTGGATATATTCGAAAAAATATGCAAATTTTAAAGTGTCCACATTATATTGGCAATCCACTGTGAATTTATTGATTTATCATTTGAAAACTTTAATTTACCAATTTGAAGCTGCATATAAAGTACTAAGAGTTTAGAGATCGATGAAGGGCTGGTACTAGAGTGGATACACACACTCGAATATCTGCACAACTATAATATTAGAAAGTTTGAACTAAATTAAACTCATCAAGCATCAGGAATGCTGATGATGAATTCCGTGAAATCGGGCTCCTAAAGTATACTCGTACAATCACAAGGCCCCAGCTTTTCTGATCTTCATTCTCATAAAAATCACACTTGGAAGAAAATGATCACCATCTTCCTTTCCATGTTATATTCAAACTGCATCGGTTCTTATGGATGTAAGAAACTCAGCAGATAACGTTTTCATTTGCAGAGTAATTTTGAAGCAAAAATAAAGAAAGATATGGGAGCTATCTTTTGGCAAAAATGCAATTTAAAAATTCTATGAAATCTCAAGTAACTGATTATAGATGCTATGCTCTCCAAACAGAGAAGAATCATAGTCCAATACTGACATGTAACACATAGATAAATATGCGGCACATTGAATTGTTCCAAGATATCCATGTAGAAATTTTAGCATACCCATTATGCTTTTATTAGTCCAATCCAATTTCATTTTACACAGAATCAGAGACCTGTCGAGTTAGGATTGGCCATACAAAGTCTTTTTTAAGATAAAGAGTTTAAATGTGATTCTATTCTATTGTATTATGACATAGTATTCACTATTGAGGGAAATGAATTTTATCAATAAATTGCTGCTTTGCAGAAGTGTTATTTTTACACGTACTTGCCAGTCAATAAAAGATTTTTAAAGAATACTAAATGGGCATTATTAGAATAGGAAATTAGACATGAAATACGAGTTTGCTAAGGGTATAAATTGGGGTCACATTCGATATAACACTTCACAAATGCGCATCAATTCCAAGAGAGAATCAGGCATATATTATTTTAAGCCATAACCTCTTGAGACCCAAAGTACAATTTTCGACCAAGTTCCACAAAAATCAATCGAGATTAAGACTCTTGACAGGATTATATGAAATTATATATAATTAATTTATTCATTATACATTAATTAATATAATTAGAAATAAATAAATTAATGTAATTAATTATATATTATTAATAGATGAGAGCATTGGACCATCCAAAGCATTGGACAACGGGCTTCGAATGGAATGTGACTTTTATGTAAATAAAACCCAAATGTCCTTTAAAATGGACACGAGGTCTCAAGAGGATATGCCAAAGGCATACTTACAGTACTCCAAATCATATGACTCTTTGCTTCATTCCGGCCATGATTATTTAGAAAGATAATTTGACGCCCGAAATTAAAAAATATAAATAACATAATCAATTTAAGGACTTCTTATTTTAATTTTCAGATATTGTTAATGGCATTACTTTTCTTCTACCGCACACTGATAAGTAAGTAGAATTCTTATTTTAAGAAACCCTACAAATTTGATTTGTTGTTTCGAGAATATTTGCTAATTAAATCACTTCAAGGCAAATTATCATTGTCTCCCATGTCAAAACTAAACACTTGACTTCTTTACACAGAATAAATATTTTTAAATGGTAGAATCTTTTAACTTCTCAATTAGCGTTTAAAACTGACTCTCTGTTCGGCTTTGTTTTCCATTAAAGATTTTGTTGAGAGTGATTTCCGAGTAAAATTTATTGTTTCTTCATTTTACGCTCGGGATATGAATTAGCAGATGATGCAGAAAATGAGATTTTCATTAATTGGCAGGAACAACTGTACTCTTCAAACATATTTTTATTTCTTTACTGATTTTAATTAAGATTTCAAAAACTTATGTGCTAATCATTAAAACGATTACTATTCTTAAGAGGAAAATTAATTCAACTTAAATATTTGTATTCTCAATAAATGAAAACATTTGTATTTCAGGAAATCAGATTGACTAAAGATAAAGAAATTAAATTTTATCCTGAGTAAATGCACTTATCTCTATCGTTCCTTTATCATAAGCGCGTGAATAGAACGCAAGGGTACATATTGGCTATTCATTTAATATTTCAGTTAGCTAAAGTAACTGTTTTTGCTTTGAGTTTAGTTTAATTATATTAACGTCCCATTTTGAAGCAATACGAGGGCTATTTTGGGACGGAATTCGCCATTTTGAACCGCGGTCAGATGACGAGGATGACATCTGAGCTGGCACTCCCTCTCCAAACTTCCTCACCACACCAGCGGGAGAACGTTTGACCCCCACCGTATGATTTAATTATACGAACATTATACAGGCCGAATGCACGACATATCTTCAGTGGAATCAGGTTCTAAACCTGAAAACACTCCGACCTCGAAGCCGACAACTTACCCTAGGGATGGGAAAAACCTGGCGGTTTAAACCGAAAACCGGTTTTTTTTCTTTCAGTTAACCGGTTTTTTTGGTTATTTTTTGCCCCGGTTTAAACTGGTTATTTTTTGTAAATTCAAAAACCGGGTCGGAAGATAAGCTCGATTTTATGTTCAACTAGACTAAAACTTACCAAGTTATAAAGCTTTGAAGTTCAACTTAGACCAATCGCCTACAACCGCTTCCTCGAGGCGTCTATTGGTTGGCGGATTACTAAAAGAGCCTTTATGAACAGACTAGCTGTTACCCGCGACTTCGTGCGCGAAGAATTTGAATTGCTACTTTTTTTAAATTCGCGAATGTAAATGTTTCGTTATATGTAGAAAGGGGAAATCAAAAGTTCTGACGGTTGATAATATATAATTGGACGACTAATTTAATTCTCCGTTACTGTAAATTACATCATTGTACTCAATGGTATCATCTGCTCTTTGGAATATATCATCCACCATGCTATATGTCATCTGCTTCTATTGTTTAAAAGAATACATAAGACAAAATATACCTTCCTATTCTAAATACTCTGACAACCATATCATATACGTCAATGGACGATCCTGGTTTGTTTATTTTGGATTCAAAGACCGTTTTCCGGCAACCTTCCGATTTAAGCAATCGCCAAATCTATTTGGCAACTGTATCAAGCGCCAAGCTCGAATTAGTTCTTTCTTTTGTAAACAAAACGTTGAATTCCGTGTTCTTTGAGTTTGTGTAATCCTTTCTATTTACATCGGTTAAAAACAGCTCTTAAAGCATTAAAATTCGAAACGGAACTATTGTAATTAGCTAAATCGTTTAGTTACAAATTTAACCGCCAAAAAAATCTTGGATGTCGATGAAAAGAGCAATAAAGAATAATTTTGGCAACCTTTCCACTAAATTAGGCTCTTATTTTAAGTAGACATTGAAAGATATTTTCATTTAGTTATACTTAACTTTAGTTTTTAAATTTTAATCTAAAAACTCTTGGAACTATATCATATGTACCATTAGATTTCTGTCCCGGCGTTTATTTTTCAGTTATTATTCCAGAGATTATTTCTTTTCTCAGCAAGATCTCGTGATGCATGACTTTAAAAATAAGTTATTCCACATACTTGCGCTTTTCTGAAGGATCACGTGACATTTAATTTTGTTTACGCATTCCTTAAGGATCACGTGACAGTTGATTGAAAAATAAAGTAGTAATATCCATCGCAAATCGCTTGTTAATTATTTAATTGTTATCTGTAATCAAAAATAATGAATTTAACATGATGTCACCTACCCAATGTCCGTTCCTGGGTTTCAAGCTACAACTCTGCCAATTTTCATCCAAATCCGTTTTGTAGTTTGGTTGTGAAAGCGTAACAAGCAGACAGACACACTTTCGCATTTATTATATTATATGGATATTTATAAAAATAAGCAAAATTTTCAGAAATAAAGGTGAATTAGTTCAAAGTCTAACCGTTGCCTAGCAACTGAGTAGCTATAATCTTCGTAATTTCAAAATCGACTGCACGTATTTAAAAATTTTGGAACTTTTAAAAATTAATAACAATCGAAGGAAAAATGTCAGAGAAATAAAATTGGTATCATTGAAAAGGTAAAAAGTTGAACTTTAAGATGGTATAAAAATATTTTTTGTCGGACAGTTTGCTCCGAAGTTACGGAAAAACGGTTTCGGTTAATTTCTAATTAACTGCCTGTTTAATTAACTTTTGGACTTAGAAAAGTTCATAAGTGTCTTCCCCTTGTCTTAAATAATAAGTGTATAAAATTTGGTTGAAAACCATCCATTGGTTTAGGAGATGTGGAACATAGCCACATACATACCAACATACCCACAATGACCTTTATTTATATTAAGATAATAATAGCCAATGGATTGATTTCCTGCAAAAACAATACTAATAAAAATTTTTGTCTACTAACGGCGTCTGTTTTTTGCTACCAAAAAATATTTTTCTTTAGTCGGAGTTTCTGTGGAGTCCGAAAGATTAGTATCTACGTTGAATGATGTTGTTTCCGATGAGAGGTGTCGACTCTCTGATCAACACTTTGCTGAAAGAGTCTTTAGCTGCTGAGAAGATTAGATGATAAATATTGGCCAATGAATTAAGTTCTCGTGAAAACAATGTTAACAAAAATGTTGTCTAAAATATAATTAATTTTTGTATATTATTATTAATAAAGAATTCTGTCCACAAACGTTGCTTAAAACAACCCAACCAAGAACCGGTTATTTTGAGCGGTTTTAACCGCCAGGTTAAATGGGAGGTGAAAAAAGCCCCAATTTAACCGAAATCCATTTTTCTGGCAATAACCGTCATCCCTACTTATCACTAGGCCACTGCGGCCTGCATTCGCGTTTCGGACATAATTCGAAACGATCAGCTTTTCCGTATATAACAGAAATGAACAGAACGAAGAGAAAATTTTTTAAAGCATACCTACAAATTGTCTATATCAGAAGTCGATAAAAATTTACATTAAATTTAATTAACTAACTTTTTAAAAAAATATTACTTATTTATCACTGTTGGATTACATCGATATAGTGTCAATGATGCATAATTTTTAATGAAGCATTTAAATATGCCATAACATAATAAGATGAGTCATTAGTGTCAAAAACTATTATTGGTGAGAAATTGAATAGTTTTTATCGAATGAAATGACTTCATCATTTTCTTTAACATTATTTTTCGCATTTCCGCATATCTAACAATTATGTCTTATCCGATTTCATTTTTGTTATTTCTTCTTATAACATAGTAGTCTTTAAAAATATACCGAATAGGGTTTCTTTCTCGGGAAATCGTAAGATTTTCATACTTTTTTTTATTCCGGGGAATTATACTTGCTTCCCTGTAATTCCCGGGTACAAACGGTTATGTTAAAGCAGAGTTTGGCTGTGGAAACATGGTTTGTTTAGACACCAAAACACGCTGGAATAGGTTGTTAGCAATGTTTGAAAGATTTTTGGTTAAAAAATCAGTAATTTCAAAAGAATTAATTGATATTAAAGAATAACAAATGTTGGCTAAGGTAGAATTTGAAACTCTGACTGCAGTTGTAGCAAGCTTGAAGCTAAAAAAAATTGGCTTAGAAAAACTATTCAGTCGATACTCGACTTTGCTACTCGTTAACTGCCTAAGGTGTATTTGCTTTCATTATTGGAGAGTTGAACCAACGAAACTCTTACTAAGAATACTAATTTACTAAGAATATGAAATATTCTCTGGTCCACTGAATTAGTGAGAGACGCTCTTCTACTCTTCGCACTCAGACGAAGACAGAACGGAAACTTTGGAAGACAAATCTTTAACGTTGTATGAAAAATTAGAAAAAGCGATCCACTTAAAGATAAAGCCTTACGTGGTTCATCTAGGAAGAGTTCTAGCTTGAGAAAAATAGTGAAGCAAAAATTGCAGTTATTTGTCTCAACAGAAAATCGATCATCAAATATTATAAAACTTAGTGAGGTTTGAAAACAATTCCTCCAACATCAGCTGAAGCTGAGAGTGTGTTTTCTGTTGCCTTCTGTTCGCAACAAAGCTAAGAACTAGGATGAGTGATAAAAGCATAGTTTGCTTATGCTTTCTTAAATGAGACTTTAATAATGAATATATTTTATATGTGTTTTGTAGCTCAATATATAAAGGAATATAAATTTTGGATTTTTTTAATATCCTTGTTTTGTGTAATTATAATTGATATCAATTAAAAATAACTAATTTTTAAAATTTTAAAAATTTTGATGCATTCCCGAGAATTCTGGGTAAGACTGTTATTTCCCGGGATTTCGAAGGAAAAAAGGGCGGGAAATCAGAAGCCCTAATACCGAAATAATTTGTACATTTTAGGAGATATTTTAATATCTGTAAATATACATTAAAAACAAATTATTCACTAACGAATTCCACTTGATAATCATTTCTTAGGCTATCATATAATACTATGGGGGCTCTACCCACTGCTCGCTAAAGCTTGCCAACCCCCAGGAAGATTGCGTTGCAATCCTCCGGCGTTTGCTGTGCAAACCCTGCTCGCTTCGCTCGCTACAATGAAGACACTGCGTATCCTAGAACAGTTGTAAAATCTTTATATATATATCGCTCCCCCTGCTCGCTCTGTTCGCCAGCCTCCAAGAATCACGTTGTGATTCCTTCGGGATCACTGTTTGATCCGAGATCACTTCGCTCGCCATACAGTTATGTGTTTTTGCTAGTATTAGGAAATTATAAGTACTTTAATTACTAAAATAAAATTTAAATTATTGGAAATTGAATGAACTCCTAAAATTAATTTTTCATCTCTTTCTACGATTAAAATCTCCTGGTAGTATATATATATATATATATATATATATATATACACGTTAGAAAGAAATTTGAATATTAATATTTATAATTCAAAGATGATTAAAAATCAAAATTATTTTCATCAATCAGAAATCAGTCATTTAAAACTTATAGTGCTTTTCTCAGTGTAGTGTTTTAAATCTCAGAAAATTCTCGCAGAATGATGTAACCCATCTTGCAACCTTTTAGCTAAAGGAGGACAGTTTAAAGAAAATAGTGGCCTGAAACATGTTCATATTAACTATTCAAAATTAAAACCCATAATGATTATTTACCCTTAGCATTTTACAATTGATTAGATAGCCTTTTTCAAGATTTTCATGCGTCGTTTTTTCCAGCAAAATCTTAAACATGCACTTTTTTAAACGAAATATTGCTTCCGCACATGTAAACACACTCACTCCACTAATTTCCCTGGATAGATGGAACTCAGAAAATTTGAGCTGTCGAGAGATGAATAAACCAATTTTTCAGAAACTTTTAGCTGAAAAGGATATTCAGTGTTTCTTATTTAATTCAAACCATCTAAACTCAAAAAAAAAATCGTTGTTTTCGACTTCAAACCAATTCAAGAATCTCTTCGTCAAGGTTAAGATTTATAAACAAATTGATCGTTGCCAACGGGGAAAAGGAAATAAAGGTCCTTTTTGCGCCACGCATAAGCGTTTTTATATAATATAGATGGGATTTGAAGCAACAAAGGCTGTTGTAATGAATTATCAATTTCGACCGTTGTCGGTTGTAAACAAACCGGTAGTTGCCATCGACAGAAAAGAAATTCACCTGTTTTATCCGCCACGTACTATTTCCGCCTTAGCGTTTTATATAATAGATGTTGGCTTCCAAGTTAATAGGTTTAATATAAACCTTCGAGTCAGCATCACCTTTCAGGTTAAGCATCTGGGCTGATGAGCTTAGCCATTAAATAAAAGTGATTAAGATTCAAAAGTGTAGTATTTGGCAACTTTAAGAGCCAGCGATCCATCTTTTATGTAAGTTTCGTCGGCAACAGATCGCGAAGAGAGAAGAACGAAGTGAGCGGCGAATAAAGCGTTAATGTTTACCTCCTGATTATGGAATTACTTATTTAATTATTTTACACTCACAAAACTCCACAAAAGAAACAGATACATACTAACAGATAAATTGTTTATTTAACCCCGGAGTTAAAAGTCACATTACTTCGTGACGAAATAAAATAGCAATCGTATAGCATTCGACAGTTCCAGTGTATATACAATAATGAATCTACACTGTTTGATACAAAGAGGTTCGCTTGAAGTGACTACGTAGAAGTAACACAGAAGGATCCGTAGACACAAGGATTCAAGTTGATAGATTGGAAACTTGGTTCTAGTAGTAATGGACGCCACATAGGCGCTTTTTGTACATAAAATAGCAAGAGAAAATTTTCTTCGTTTCTGCTACTTGGTTCTGGCAGGTGTGTAACAGCTCTATTTTTTTCGAGGCGTGATTTATTATTTTTTGCTTTCGATATCAAAGGCAAGTGAATCCATCTGAGTTACTGTTGGAGATTTGAAGGATATTATTTAAATAGAATGTATATGATTTCGATTTTTTTCCTCATTTTTATAAAAAAAATGTGAGAGAATAGCTGGTTGCTCCCTCTCTTTAAAAATAAAGAAAAGAAAATCTTAAATTTCCCTTCATATAAAATTCTTTAATGAAACTCTTCTAATAAAAAAATCTGAAAAATTCTAATAAAAATTTTATGTCTGTTTCTAATCCATGCTTCGCCATTTGCATTAATATTTCCTATTTTTCATTTGTTGAACAGTTTTTATGATTCAACTTAGAAGCAGCCTTCAGTTCGGTAAGTAAGTCAATGAACTTTATAGAATAAAAAATATTTGTAATAACCATTCAATTTTAGTCACAGCTTTATATAATTTAAAAGATAACGGCTACCCAAGTAATTTCTTTAAATTTAATAACTTAACTAAAAAGGATTAAAGAGCATCTAAATTTATGTTAATTTAGTTCGAATTTTTCTTAATAGATGGAGCTAGATTTTCTAGCTTATAAAATTAATATCATTTGTTTCTGGTACGTTCTGAAGGCGTCACTCTTACTGGTATTTTGGCAGAAGGTAATTTTGCTTTCTTTTTTTCTCTCTATTGAATTTGTTAAAAAAGACTTCATGAAGGTTTTCGTATTTAAGAAAGGTTTTTTTAATTTATTTCAATTATTGGATAAATTCAGGCCACAGAGGGAATATTATTTGACAGAAAATTTATTCATGTTAGAACTCCGATGGCGAGTGGCACTTCGAAAAAGTTCGCCATTCGAGTTCTCTTCCACTTTTTCCATTTTATTTAGTTTTATCTTAATGCGTTTAAATTTTTATTAAAGCATAATTTTTGTTGCTTGATTGTATGTTAATTGGTTAGTTGACTTCAGATAATGAGTCAACTAACTCATTGATAATGCAATAACTGCATGCTTCTGCTTTGGCGCGCAAAAGGTATATTATTATCACTATTGTTTACTTCTTCTGTTTCTTCTGTATTGTCTTTTTTGTAATTAAATATCTTTCTTTTGTATTTTATTGGAAGTTGCTGCATTCTGCATTTTTGCGCCATTCTGTTTAATACAAAATTTAATTTTAATATCTCTTGTTATTTATTTCACTTGTACTTGTCAATTAACTTTACATTTTTTATTAAATATAGCATTTTAATTATTTAACTTAGTTGTACAGATTTAATCAAAAACTATAAATATGTACTTGGGAAGTTGAATCTTATGAATATCCGCCTTGTATGCGGGTCTGTTGCACATTAAATCATTCGTAAGAAACTCAAATGAAGTTTGGAGAGAGGTGTGCCAGTTCAGGCGCCGTCTTCGTTCATCCCACCACGGTTCAAAATTAAGATGTCCGTCCCAAATTAGATCTCGCGTGACTTCAAAAGGTGTCTTTCATTAAACTAAACTTTAGGAACGTTTTAGTATAATCATTTTATGAAAATAGTCTAAAAATAATGTTAGGGAAATTTTAACAAGTCTTTAGTTATTTACGCAATAAGCCTAAATTTAACCGTTTAAATCAATGGGATTATAAACTTAAACTACAGGAAATAACTCAGAAAGCAATTTATCACCATTAGTAGTCCTCAAAAATTGGAACTGGAACAAATGAAATAAAAAACAATAAAAGGACACCATAGCCATCGAATATTGCATAAAAAATTGTAAAAACTTAGGATACTTAACATTTGTATGATTTGTGAGGAAATGAAGCGAGAAAAGGAGGTGCTACAGTGCATAAATGTCATACTTGGGTTCATGCATTGTATGCTGATGTGAATTTGATAATCAAAAAGCATTTTTGCTTTAATTATTCTTAAATAATTGGCGGTCCAATCTAGGCAACCAGTTTTCTTGATTTACGGATGACACATTTTTTTAAAACTGATTTTGCCTAATTTAAAGTGTATTTGATAAAAACTTATTTACATTGCTCTGAAAAGAAATAAACTGCAAAAAATTATACTATTTTTTTCTGTTAATATTATTTCTCCATTACTGCACCTTAAAAATGTCCACGTAATCCAAATTCGGCGGCTCTCTCCAATGCAAATGATCTGAACAATTAAAAATTATTGAAAACTTAACTATCCTCTATTAACTTGAATTAATTTTCCTAATAGAAGAAACATTACATTCTTCATGTGTAACTTCTAACCCTATTATATAGCATCTCATTCAACAAGGAACAGATTTTTACTTACTTTTTTTCGTCAATTCTTATTTTCGGCTTACGATTAGGTTATCATTACATAAATATTGAGGGAAGTTCTTTTTTTGAACACTTGTTGTTGTATTATAAACTTTTATGCTTATCAAAAGTATATTTTCTATAGAACTTATTTTAGTTTTTGAATATGTAACATAGTTTAAAAAATAGAACTCAGGAAACAATTTTGTTTCTTAAAAATAAGGCATATGATTTTTAATTTTTATTACGTAAAATATAAATGTTATTTTCAATGTATTACGTACTTTTACACTAGTAAAATGAAGGTATATTTATGATGCACTAAAGATATCTATATTTTAATTTATTTAAAGCCATGGAAGTTTCACAAATCCTCCTGTAATATTTTAATGATTAAATTAAAAAAATTCTGGTTTGAAGTTTGTAGATGGGAAAATCGACTGGATTGCTTTTTTTGCATATACAGTGGTGCCTCCCTTAACGGACACTCCCGAATAGCGGACACCTCTAATTTATGGACATTTTTACCAGTCCCAGTCCTTCTATATAGAACAATCCATGTTATTCCCTCTGGATAGCGGACAGGTATTTTTGAAAAACTTTCATTTATTTTGGCAAACATTTCAAAATTATTCTAACAAGCAAGATAAAAATATATGTTTCATATATCAAACAGAAGTGAAAAAACTTTTTTTATAAAAGGTTTGTCCTCCCCAATAGCGGACACCTCCTAAAAACGGACAAAACTTTTGGTCCCGTGACTGTCCGCTTTTCGGAGGTACCACTGTACTTATACTTATCTAATAATTTCATTCCGACAATATAATTAAATTGTATTTTGACAATAAATTAAAATTTCAGTCGAAACTGTTTTAAAAGATATTTTTATATGGACGTATTTCTTTCATCTAACATGATTAATTTTTAACTTTAAAATGAGAAACATTTACTGTTTTATTATACAATTAATGTAAAATACTCTTTCTAAACAAAACGTTTATAAAATTCATGAAACATTCTTTATTACTTTTTATAAAATATATACACATATACTTAGTAATGATACAAAAGGAATAAAAAAACAATAAAAATACGTTTTCGTTTGTCCACACTACTTGTAAAAAATATTTTTTTAATTATTTCAATCATGATATCCTTTTAATAATGGTATCTGAAGGCAACATTTTGTCAGAAAAAACTTTTTTTGTGAAATTTTTCTGAGACTATTATCACAATTATGTGCTAAAATTAAATTTTATATGCAGACAGTATTTGAAATATGTCTACAAAATCTTACAGATTATAATTTAATTAATTACTCTGAAAATAAAAAAATAACATCTTGGAAAAAAGGGAAAAAAATTACTACTGCTTTAGTTTCGATTTAATAACTTTGAATAAATTGGCTTACAAATGGAGTTTTTGTAATAAAATCTTACTTTATAAAAATTATTTTGTCTCATTTAATTTATTCCTCTGATTTATATTCGAAATTCACACAAAAATGTAAAAAAAATGCAAATTAATCATCAATACAACGTATTACAATTCAAAATTATAAGATATTATCAGTTTACTCTTTAAAAAATAAAACGCTACATTAAGAATAAATTGCATTATCGCAGCTGAATTGCTTTTTTAACCTAAAAAATTTGCTAAATGAAAAAAAAATATGGTAAGTAGCTATTATGCATATTCCAAAATGGTAATACCACATTTATCTTTGAAGTAAATCCTAAAGATTTTATGTAGGTTATGTAGGACTAGCTTGTAGGACTTTTAATTCAAAACACGTCATTAGATGCTATTTACATTTTCGTAAAGCCATTAAAATTTAACCCCGGCCAATTACAGAGTGAGCAGGTGTACTCAGCACAGAATAATTAACTAAATAAAGACTGAGATTCTGTATGGCTGTCATCTCTGCATAATGAATTAACACTTAACTTAAATAAAAAAAAGAAATTTTTCGCTAATTTTAGAATTATTAGAATATGAAAATGATTTTAATTACTTTTGGCCTAAAAAAAATGAGCGAAATTCTGTAATGAATTGATTAAATCTTGCTGACTTATAAAATCTTATTTTTGAGTCAGCTTATATTACTGAGTGGTATGCGTTATTCATATACCTTAGCAGTTACCCTATATAAGCTGATTTTAACTATGAGGAATATTTTTAAAATGAACTCTGTTCAAGATGCGTTCGATAAACGGATATGATATAGCGATTATTTATATATTTTTTTAAAAAGTTGGTTGATTTTGTTTAATAATTATCACCTGCTTAGATTAGGTCTTCATTCTTACGATCACAGCAGTGTCAATTAACACATATTTTGGGATTGCAAAATTTTTTTTAATTATCTAGTTTGGATTATTTGAAGGTAAATACTCACGATAAACTCACGATATTTTAAGAACTTCTTTTGAATTTTTTCAAATAAACATTTTAATGAAAATTTTCTTCCTTTATTGTTAGTTAATGCTTCATTGTCTGCTTATTTCCAGTCCATAAAAAATTGGGGTTCTAAAAAAGAAGAATACATACATGGAGTATTGGAAACTTTTTGTCCTGGGAAAAAATCGTAAATGAAATGTAAGTATTAATGTAGATTTTTTATGCCCAAATTTTTAATAATGCTTAGTAACAATAATAATGAAGGATGCTTATTGAATGCTAATATTGCTGAGCATCCCGTTGTAAAGCTATTATGGAACGTATTCGCCATTAGCCATCATTGTCGGATGACGAGCATAGATATTCTATGTCCT
>BGPR01000433.1:519313-558577 GCA_013235015.1 Araneus ventricosus | reverse complement strand
TATCCCATTTCTATATTTCTTTGTAATGTGCAAAATTCGTTCATTTTGCTGCATTGTAATTGCTGTGATCAAAGATGTCTAGGATCCTGTTATACATGACTACGCCTGGTTTAGTAAGGAAGATGCCCCGCCTTTTTAGAACGGTCTTTAAAAATAAAAAATTCTGCCAGTTTTCATTTGTCATCAATAGAGTAATATTCAAAGATTAACCAAAATCGTTATTGCTGTTTATTTATTATTAGATACATCTATTAGACATGCCATCCAAATGCCCTCTATCAATTTTTAAAATCTAGAGACTTAAGATTTAGTTTAGTTTCGTTCAATTTTAGTTACATATACGTCTCGTTTTTAGGTAACAAGTGAGCTATTTTGGGATAGACTTTGTAATTTTGAACCGTGGTCAGATGACGAGGGCGACACCTGAGCCCTTCCATCCCTCTTCAAATTTCCTAACAGCATCAATTGGAAGACATTCGACCACAGATGTCAGATACAACCTCCGTCCAAGAAGTTCGGTGAACGACGTCATAGTGCTCAGGTCGTAAGAGTGTGCAACCGCTGCATCCCTCTCCGAACAAGTCAAGACTGGTCTGAGCCAGTTCCCGAGCGGTGGCTCTGTGAGTGTGCTTATCGCGTGGAAATAGCTCATTGTAGAGTGAAGGTGTTGTGCGCGCCGTCGAAACTCAAAATGGATCAGCGAACGAATATACTGTTCTGTTTCAAACTTGGAAAACCAGCGAAAGAGACTCATGAAATGCTGATAACAGTTTACGTAGAACGTGCTATCAACTTGAAGTGCGTGTATGAGTGGTTTAAACGCTTCCGAGAAAAGCGGGTCACCATTGAAGACGCCCCCCGAACTGGTCGGCCTACAACTGCACACACCCCGGACAACATACAGAAAGTGAAGGAATGTTTGGACAAGGATCGTCGTGTGACAGTTCGAATGATAGCGGAGGAAGTGGGAATTGGTCGTGAGACGGCCCACCTCATCATGACCTAGGATATCGGTAAACGCAAGATTTGTTACTGACTAGTGCCCCACACTTTGACGCCGGAACAAATGCAAAAATGACGCGTGTTGAGACCTCATTACATGGCGGATCAAGACCCAAATTTCCTAAAACCCATCGTCACGGGTGACGAGATCTGGTGCCTGTGGTACGACACCGAAGGCAAGAGTCACAATATAGAGTGGCGGGGTCCAGTGTCGCCGAAAAGCAAGAAGGCGCGAAGTGAGAAACCCTGCATCAAGACAATGCTCGTTGTGTTCTTCGACTCTGAGGGTCTCGTCCACACAGAATTCCTCCCTGAGGGAACTACGTTAAATGCCTCTACGCACGTGTAAATAGTGAAATCTCTGCTGCAACGGATCAAGAGGGTACGCTCCCAGTACGCCAAGCAAGGCGACTGGACTCTGCTCCACGACAATGCCCGTCCACACTGCCTTTCTGGTGCAGAAGTTCCTGCCCAAGAGGGGAGTTCTGTCCTTGAATCACCCACCCTACTCCCCAAACTTGTCTCCCCCGGACTTTTTCTTGTTCCCTAAATTGAAATCAGCCCTGAAGGGCCAGAGGTTTTCGCACATTTCGGACATCCTATCCAACTGAAGGCCATCCCTAAAGACGGCTACGCCAGGAGTTTCCAGGACTTGTACTGTCGTTCCCAGAAGAGCATTACCATTGGCGGGGATTAATTCGAAGGACAGTAACAGCTGTTTTATGTAAGACAACAATCCATTATAACTATAGACACATTCACTGAACTTTCTGGACGGAGGTTGTATAAAGTGTACCAGGCCAACATACACAAAGAAACTTTGGGGAAATCAGATTTAAAACTTGATTTCAAATTTCTTCTCTTATAAGTGAGGAATTTTTCGAGGTAATATGAAGTCGTTCCAATAACAGATCAAAACGTAGATGGAATTTTT
This sequence comes from Araneus ventricosus, assembly GCA_013235015.1. Taxonomy (NCBI): domain Eukaryota; kingdom Metazoa; phylum Arthropoda; class Arachnida; order Araneae; family Araneidae; genus Araneus; species Araneus ventricosus. The sequence goes on along the minus strand of BGPR01000433.1, from coordinate 556,641 downwards.
TACTACCACTGGACTTCCCAGTTCGAACCATGTCAGGTCATAAATACAAATCTTGGAGTGAATTTTATCTTTCTAAGCTGTACAACTTGGACTGAGTTGATCTGTTATAGTTGGGGAGACCCACAGATATTTATATGTAATGTGAGTGGGGAAGATGATTTAAAATTGAGACATTGTTAAAATTGTTTTTCAAAATTCCGGTCAGAAGATTTTGTTTGTTGAAGATGCATGTCAACAAGGAAAGTCAGTCGAAAATGTTGACTTCAGAATAAAGGATCAACTTATGATTCATTTTAAAATAACAGAAAAAATGACTAAATATCTTAAAAATACGAAAATGACTCTTTAGAAATAATTCCGAAAATATTTTTTAAGCTAGTAAGCTCATGACTGTTTACCGGAACAGCTTCCTTTTAAATCATGAGGAAAGGGGTTTCTCTATAACGTGTAGTATAATAAGAATCATGAAGGAATATCTATAAACTTACACAAAACAATTTAAAGGGAGATATTCTCCAACTTTAGATTAAATTATCGCTTTGATAAGACTTTAAAAGCATTTTTTATTGACTTCTAGGGAATAAAAATTAATTTTCATTTGGATATGCACTGCCGTCATCCGATTAAATTAAATGATGTCATCAAAATTTATGTATGACCTTATGAAGAGAGAAAGACACAAAAACAATAACTTTCAAGGCATTGTTTCTAGCCATGATAATTCTAGGCCACATCGAAATTTCATCGCTTGTCGAATATGGTTGGATCATTTGTGAAATATACACAATTTACACCAAATCTGTCATCACCCGATGGGTGACAAACGGTAATCGAATAAAATGACTATAGTACTGTTTAATCAAGTTTTCCTATGAAAACAAATTGTTTGCACTCATAAAAATTCAAATAAATGTTTTGAAAGTATTATAAAGAATTCTTCATATAAAACGTTTGATTTCTTAACCTTTTTCAGATTATTCGGAAGAATATATCCTACTCAAGTTTAAATGCAGAAGCTAACACCCAGTCTACTAAACTTTGTTTCATTTTGTTTCATTGCGATTTGAGCTTCATAAAAGCAATGCTTTTTTTCGTGATGCTTTCGTATTGTACTACCAAAGGTTTTCGTTCAAAATGTAGATGAACTATCGAATATTTGCGTGACTACATCCTTTGAAGATTATTTTTCAAGATCCGGTTACCATATAAATGTTTATGAAAATCGGAAAAGGTTAGGTCAATTTCAGCAATATTTCAATATGTTTTTCCTCTGAATAAGAGAAAAACATTCTTTTCATTTGCAAACAATTGCCTTCGACAAACTGGAGTAATGTTACTTTTTACACAACTTTTGCGTACTTGTACATTTTTATTTTATTCTGTGTTACAGACCTTTCAAAGAAGTACCATTTGTGGCACACAAATTGATTTAAAACTATTTTTTAGTCCTAAAAGGCTTAGTCTCTTGAATTTGGAACAAAACATCTTACTTGTAACTTTTTGTCTCTATTGGAAATTTGGTCTTTTGCATCTCTCACATTTATACAGCATTCATGAAAATTTAAGCTCCAGTAGTAGATGCAAATAATGAATTGATATTTTATTTTTTATCAAACAATGGAAAGTCATGATGCTGACTATTTATATTAAAGCATTTTTTGTGTTAATATTAATGTTTTCTCACAAATAATACCTGCAATAACATTCATTGACACATCGTTTTGAAATGGCCTTTATAAATTACCCATTCCTCCAAGAAATATCATTATTAATTTCTTGGAAATAATTTAAATTCCATAATTGATTTTCGGTTGTGAGTTATTCCAATACTGTAATTTATGATATATTTTGATTAGACTAACTTGGATAATTTATAGTGAGTTAGAAATTTCTAACATAAATCTTACTTAAGAAAATTGGAATAATGCCCTATGATTCATTAAATTTCCTCCATTTAGATGAACAGTTTCCGTGCATTCGAATATTCGCGTTTGAATATTCCGTGAGATGGAACTTTAAATATCACGCATGAAATTTGCATCCGAGTGCAGTCATAATTAAGTAAATCTCTTTGAGAGAGTACTAGGTAATAGTGGTTGTTTAAATGCTAACTTTTAAGACAATGCATTCGAACATGAAGAATTTTTTCCAGTAATGGTTTTGCTGCTCTTTCATTACAAATAAGGTCACACTAATGGTTTATTTATTTTATTTAATTATATTTTACAGCCATATATTCTTAGTATATGCAAATCCGATAGTTTCTTAAGTAAAAATTTCCCAAACAGGTTTTACTTATAATTTAGAAAATGGCTTCATAGTTCTTCAAATTGCAATGAATTTTATAGGCAATAAAGATATCGACTGAAAATAACACGTTTCAAACAATGACCCATGCCTTCGGATAGAAAAAAAACAGGAATTTAATTAATATCTTGTTGAAACTTCAGTAACTGGTAGTTTAGTTTCATGGACATCTTTAGATTTCATAGACTATTTGGCTAGTTTTTCAGAGTTATCTGTTATAATCTTTGATTTACTTTTCGGCCTTCCTTTACTAATTTCTTTTCGTTGCCGAACGTTAGGGAAGGACCGCACAATTTCGGGAGAAATAATTGAAAAGGTCGATCGTAAATTTAGACTGGCAAGACTTTGAATCACGATGTGTGTTGATGAAATAGCAGTGGCTGAATTATTCAAGCGATCTTGCTGTATCTTAGGGACACGTAGACAATAGAGCAAATATCATGGCATCTTCCAATTCAAAGAGCACAAACGAAACAGCAAGAAAAATTTTCAAAATCCTCCTTACAAATCCAAGAATAAAAGTCTCTTGGGTTAAAGCGCATGCAGGCAATATAGGCAATGAGAGAGCAGACCAACTGGCAAAAGACACAACACAACATGGGCAACCCTATTCACATACTAAGATTCCTAAACCGGTCATAAACGGCCTCCTCCGGAAGAGGATTCTTGAGGAGTGTCTAACCTCATGGAAGAATGGGGATACAGGCAGGGAAATCTATAACATCATGCCCTCAGTTAGTCTCCGTCCCACTAACTGGATTAGAGAGGATGTTATCTTCTTCTCTCAACATGGACCTTTCCCTGCCTACCTCAAAAGGTTTCACCTGTCTGACAGCGATTATTGCAGTTGTGGTGGAATTGGCACGGCACTTCACTATGCCACGGAATGTATTTATACAGTGTCTTGGCATATGAGGGGGCCAGCGCCAAATTTCGAAAAAGAATGGCTGAAAAGGGTTGCCAATAACCTCGTCTCCAGGCATAAAATTCGAGGGATTATCAAATTCATTAGCGAAAATATAGATCTTTTCCGGCCTCCCTAGCCTTCAACTTACCAGCGAGCTGAACTTAGTAGCTCAATTACCGGACATTCCCCCCTTCAAATAAAAGAAAGGTATAACAACATCTAAAGAAAAGAAGACTTTACGAACTAATAGTGTAAAATTGAAAATGCCTGTGCTGTACATAGTGTATATATTTCCTTCTTTTTGTTTATTTTGTTTTTCTTAAATAAAATTCCCGTGTCTTGCCCATCACCGTTCAGTGACCGGTCTGGTCACGGGTACGGGGGTAAGAGACAGCGTTCTGTTCTGTATCTTCGGGATATTTGTTACTGATGAAGACAGAAAATCAAATCATCATCAGTAAAAATATTCTCATTAAAGGGAGCAAATAAGAAGCGCTCTACCGTTTATCTGGCCAAAGGAAGGATACACCATGGTGTCAAAGGTACAGTATATGGTGTGTTTTCTCTCATTTAAAGCTCTTTAACTCATTTTAGATTAGGAACAGAGGATCCATAGTTTTTTTTATAAAATAAGGTTATTAGATTGCCTATAGTATGTACATACTTATGACACTTTTTAGTAGTATCAACACGTTATATGAAACAAAATTCAATGTTTCTATTTCTTAACTCTTTAGTGGTGAAATCAGCTAAATATCTTTATTGAACAAACCTTTCAAACAGCAAAAATCTAAACTAAGCAAATGGTGAATGAAAAGAACAAAATTCTCCCTTATACTTGCTAATATTTTGTAGTCGAAGGAACAGTACTAAAAAAGAAATTCTAAGTAAATTTCAGCATCTAAGTAGTTTTTATTCAAGTAGTTTTAGTTTAGAATGATAATCAGAAAAATTTTCATATCATAACAAAAAAGTATCTTTATATATAGCATCTCATGCTTATAGTACTTCAGTCTTTGCAAGCCTGATGCTAAAATCTCTAGTGATGGGTATTAAAAGAAAGTGGGAGGCTTCATGAAATTATCATTAAAATATTTAAACAAAATAAGTCTTAGGGAAATAATAAGATTCTGCAATATGTCTAACAATGACTTTTGGGCTTATTTAGCATAAAGCAACCACACCTAAGCACTATTGCTGCGAAAGTTTGGATTTAATGGGTTCTTGGAAAGTTTACTGGGCATCCCAGAAATTTTTTTCTTTGCAAAGAATTTTTTTCCTCATAAAAATTCAACCTGGATCCACATACAGAGATAGTGAGTTAATTTATTTATTCATGCTGTGAAAAATAACTTGCTTCTCAAAATGGCAGTGGCAATCGAAAGCAATCAGATCAGGCATTCGAATAAAAGAAACTATGGAGAATTAAAATAAGCTAATTAAGTCATCTACTTCCTTCATCAAAATTTGGTAAACGTAATTTAAATACGATCATTTCTTTCCCCAGAGGTAATAAGACAGCCGTCAAACGTCTAGAGTAGATTAAAAGATTAATCTTGACTTTATATCATAGCATTTTGAATATAAATGAATAAATATATGACATAGCATATGAAATGAGGATTTTTTTTTGAAGCAAATTAAATTTTTTTTTACTCGTTTGAGTCTCAATCTTGCATAAAAATTGTAAGTAAACCTGAAGAAATGTCTCTAGATAATATTTGACGAGTGTAATGTTTTATAAAGTCTTGTAAATTGTTACATGCATGCATACAGGTATATATGCAATATCCAGTTTGATTTAGCTGTCTGCTAAATGTATTAAATTATCTAGAATTGAAGTATACTAAGTAATGCTTATTCTTTTTAATTATGCCCCTTTTGTAGAGGTGAAAATAACTAAAACAAATCACCTTTCTCCGAAAATATATTCATATTCCTTACGACTGTAAACAATTTACACATTCTACTGAAATATTCAAAAATGTTTATTTAATGAATCTTCTACGATATAATAAAAATCATTAATCAATGTGTAAATTGCTAAGATTATTCATTGGTTGCCCATTCTTCAATTATTCAATCATAACATTTAGAAGAGTTAAATAATTAAATGATAATAATAAAAATTACAGTAACAATATTAATTAGGCTTGGGCATTATTGTTAAGCCTTATCTCCAACATTTAGAGATTTCATAAAAAATTTAAAAAGAAGATGCACAAGAAATAGATTTTGAAAAACAAAACAAAAAAAAATGTAGAACTCATTTTATTCTTCCTTTGAAATTCTTTTCTGAAAACAAAATAACGCAATGCATAATACTACTTTTCAATCGTTTCAGTTTTGAAATATTTTCGGCTATTAAACTTCTTACCTGGAGCCGTCCCGTGACAGCAACAGAACAATCTTTGAATGCTCTGAGTGGTGGGATAAGGGCACTATTGGAAACAATGAGGTAATGTTATCTTCTGCTGCACAATATACAGTACAGCTAGTCATACGCAACAAGCTCCAAAACTGCTCACTGCAGATATTCGCCTAAATTGAATAAAATCCAGAAAGAAAAAAAGATAGGGCTTTTCCGAATTTTCTTTTAAAAGCATTTCCGCTGAGCCGAAAATGATTATTTGCTCTATTCTCCCTTTTATGTGGCAGAAAATTAAACGCAAGAGGCAAGCGTTTTAAGAAAAACTATTTGTATAAAGTATACTGTGCATCATATAAAAGAATTTTAATGTAGGTAAGTTATTCTTTAAAGTTTCTTTCACGTAGAAAGTGGTTTCTTGCGCTTTATAACTTGCAAGAACAGGAACATTTTTTTTTTTTTTAATTGCTGCGTAAGAATGATAAATTCAGTCCGAATAGAAGAATAAAGAACAAAATAGTTCGAAAAAAGATGAATAGGACCTGCCCGTTTCTTTTTCCCCCCTCCTTTTTGTATTTTAAAAACAGAAACCTCACTATGTTGTGAAAAAGGGCAATGCTTCTAACTGTGATTCTCTTTGAAATTAAACAAAGCGAGAAAATTTTTCTTAGGATCTTTTCTTTCAAAGTTGGAAAAAAAATTCTGGAATGTTAAATGTAATTGCCTCCTTTTTTGTTTAAGAAATGAGAAGTTTTTCGAAGCTTTGTTCCTAGATGATGTAATTAATAAATATAAATTAGCGAAATTAAAGTAAATCCTAATGCATAATAGCACGCTATTTATTCATGTCTGGAGTAACAACAAGTATTTAAAATTGCCCTAAGTAGCAGGCTAGTCTGATACTATTGATTTTGTACCAGTACGAAATTTAAAAATACAAATACAAGTTTAACAGACATAAAATAAAATCTTTATACCAAACTCGTTTCGACTTAAATGCACGGATCTTCATTTAAAATGTCAAAATTAGTAATTAAAATTAGCCATTAAGTGTTCATTAAATTGAATTATTATTAAAATCAGCCATTAATTAGTCCCTAAAATTGGCCATTAATTAGTCATTAAATTTAGATATTAATTAGTCATTAAAAATTGTCGTAATGCTTTGGCAGTTTTAATTTATGCTCAAGACTGAGGATGAGTAAGACCATAAAAAATCAAATGGAACTTCCCAATTTAAACACATTTTGCTCTAATATTTAATCTGAAGTGATCGATTTCAGTGTTTCTTTACACTAAAAGAGTTTCTAAGCGTTTTTTAAACGAGATATGAATCGTTTACTTCTATTCTAGTTAATTCAGGGTGGTCATAAATTATTGGACAGATTTAAAAAATTAATACAAAAGCCCTATAATGTAGCAAGTTCGTTTTTTTAATGAAAGAGTAGCTCAAAAAGTTAATTTTTTGTAATAGGTTACGCGCCGTTACGGCGCATTAAATCTGCTGCAGCGGGAAATCTCCAACGTAACTGGCAAAATGGCTACCAAGCAGCATAAGGCACGGTACTGACACGTCTCTGGTTCCGCGAAAGCAAATGAATTGTAACAGATGAAAGAAGTTTTCAGTTAGAGTATCGAAAATGTCGATCTCCAAGTAAGAATTCCATCATAAGTTCATCAAGCGTTGGCATGAGAAAGTAAGAAGTGAAAGTCTCCCTCACTCTTTCAACAACTTCGTCTGAGACCGATGGACGTCCAGAATTTCCACATTTCCTTTTCCCTTAACTCCTTAAGTCTCGCATTTTTTGTTATCTAATAAGATGACTCCTCCTGTTTTGGAAAGGAGCTGTCGTTTTCATTCATCTAAAAAGGCATGGGATACTTGAGTTGCTTATGGATTCTACGCAATTTTTGTGACAAATTATAAAGTTAATTCATGATTAAATTTTAATTTGTAAGCTTAAAAATGTAATAATTCGATGCACGTCAATATGACGGGCATTGACGAGACTTAAGGGGTTAAATTGTTCATATCAACTTATGATGGAGTTCTTACTTGGAGTATGACAATTTCGATACTCTATGCGAAAACATCTTCCGTGACAGCAGAGACGTGCCTTCTGCTACACGGTAACCATTTCGATACTTGCGTTAGGAATCTACAGATGCAGCATATTTTGTGCGTCGTAACGGCGTGTTACTTGGCTTAAAAAATCTTTTTTAGCTACCATCTAATAAAAAAAACAAAGTTGCTACATTATAGATTTTTTTTAAAAAATAATTTTTTAAATGGGCCCAATAATTTATGCCAACCCTGTTTGTATTTAAACAATCTATTAATATTGCTTTATTAAGTGCTAAATATCTTTGAAACATTGAAAAGATGCAGTTCCTTTTGCATTTGGAAAATATCTATTTAGAAAGCTATTTTCGCATGAGAAAGAATCTTTGTCTTGGAGTCACTTTCAGCTCGTCTGACAGAGAGTCTGGATTATGTATTTACACAAAATTGATTATACTTGTCATGCAACGGAAAGACACATAGGAACTTTACAGAACCGCATGGGATTCTTCTCTAAATCTGTAACGTTTCCTCAAGAATGAATATATTAGATTGTCCAAGAATGAGATGAAAGTCATAAACAAGACCTTGTTTTGTTGTGTATCGTGGAAAACTGAGTGTGTACTAAGTTTGTTGCATTTATCGAGGCAAGGCATGTTTATCAGTTTAATTGTTTTCCTCAGGTACTACAAGGCATTCTTATGCAAGTAAAGGCTTGTAGTTAAATATTATTAGATGACATTGTATTTAGCCCCTTATTTTCTAAAATAAGCGATGATTTTTGTTAGTTTTATGAAAATCAAATTCTTATCTTTGAGCATACACTTTGCTTGCTCAGGAATCTTTTAGAGGATTCAGGTACTGAAGACGAATATCATGAGGATAGAAAACCGATGGTATTCCTTCAATAAAAGTACAGATTTCCATCTCGAACAAAATTTTAGGAATATCTTCCATGGACCAAACAAGTCTTTTTTAGAAAAAATTGAAATTATTTCTCTTAATGGATTTATCTGTAAAGACAATGGCAATAAGAAAATGGAGATAAATGATTATGACAAACTTGTAAGAAGTATATGGAAATAAACAAAAGAATTAATAGTCAAATGGAAAAATGGGGAGTGTTACCAAGCAAAGCACGGATAGCAGTTGAACAGGCAGAAACAGCTCATTTGCAAAAATATTTAGAAATAAAAGCATGTAGAATGCTTTACATTGGCATTCTAAATGAGGAACTTCTTTCTAAAAGTGAACATATCTTTTTTTACAATGGATCCATATTAAAAGTGGACATATTAAGTTTTGCAAAAAATTAAGAACTTTACGTAGAACTTTAAGAACTTTTGAAAAGTGAAAAATAAGTTTTCAGTCATAAATGAGATTGCAACCTGATATAATTGGGTACTAATATTAGAAAATTGTAAAAAATACATTTCAGAAAAATGAGGATGCGTTAAGTTTTGCCCCCCCCCCCACAATTTCTCAAATAAAATAACCGCATAGTTATAATGAGAAAATAAGCTCAAAAGTTAACACGACGCATATCATATCGAATTTAAAGGTCCAAAGCAAACGTTATTTTTGATAAAAGCATAAGCATATAATAAATTCAAAACCTTTAGTAAAACATGATCTCAAATACTTTATCAGGCTCAGTTAACTCAGGGAATGAAATATTTCCCAGTGAATCAAAAGACCAGAAATTCTAACACAAGAAGACAAGGCTATGATTAAAATTGAGAACTCTGATTTTTAAAATATAGTTTTACCAATTATGTAGAAAATATCAATGATTACAAAATATTATCAGTTCTTGCTCATATTCCTCGACAGAAAGTACACAGCTTTTATAATATGGTAATTAAAACAAATTACGTGTTAATTGACAAATACAGCATTATTAAGCAGCCCGTCTTCCTCAAAATATAAAAGGAAATGACCATTTTAAACTTTTGATCCTTTCTCTGCCCATTTCATTGTATAGCAATCTAGAACGAAAATTTACTTCCATTTTATACGTTAAATACTCTCTGATTTCATCTATCAGGGAGATTTTCAGAAAAGTCTTTCCAATCAGAAAATCCCGAAACTTGCCCCACGATGATATGTGCATTTTCTGTGAAAAACTATTTTCTTAAAATGTTTTAATGATTTCTAACTTTTAGAAATAGCTCGGATTAAATAGCCGCAGCTAGAACAAGAATTCTTGTTAGCGGGAAAACAACTTCGAAGTCTGTGAAGAATCTTGTTAAGGAATTTTGGAAAATGGAATAAATGAATTCTTCTTCCATATTGGGAAGTCCGATTATATAAAACTTGCATTATTGATCGTTTAATAAAACTGTTTGAGCTGAAATTTCGTGGGGCTGTTTAGAATATTGAATATTTATTTTTAATCGTCAACATGGATTTTCACTTTATTTTCAAAGAAGCCGAAATTTCTCTCGCTTTCATATAAGTATTATGGAAAGGTTCCATTCATAACATTTTTAAGATGCAAACCGGAATTTCATACTGAAATATTATGTGATAAGACACTCTTGAATTTTAAACCCTGTTTTATTGAATATAATGCTTCTCAATAATTTTTAGACCTTTTTTAAGGTTTAGAACAACTAAACAATAAGCAGTACTTTTATTTAATATAGGGTTCCAAATATTGTTTAAATACGAAGTGGAAATCATTTTTGGAATAAATAACTTGTGATTTGGATTATGAATCACTTTAAATTTTTTTTAATATATTTTATTTCATGTAGTTTAGTTCTGTTAAGTTTTCTAATCACATTTTGAAAGTTTTCATGTGTTGGAATCTCAGAGTGTGGCAGCAGTTCATGGTGATTTTAATGAGGAGTCAAATGTTTAAAGAAACTAGTCAATAATTCATTAAAAACATTTAAATAAAAACGAAATCGATTTGAGTTACATAAAAGAAAAAAACAGAATAAAGCACACCTCAAAGCTCTCGATGTGGCATTTGAAGAGATTAATACACACCACTTCAATTCTGATATACGAGGGACGTTTTTTTTCAATCTCCGATCGAGCCGCTAAACATGCAGACAAGTGGTAGGAGGTGGGAATGCGTGATGAGCGACTGCGCATGTCTCTAAACATAACCTCAACTACTGCTGACACCATCTGGCCAGTTTGAGCTGAGCTGTCGACTCGTGAAGAAGAAGTGGCTGGTAGAATTTATGCTCCCGCCAAGTTCGATTTGCGTAATGTTACGCGCTTTCTTCAAGCAAAAGGTTGGATTGTGGAAGACGATCAATGCAGCTCTTTCTTGTCAGACTTTACGACGATTGCGAAGAGCCAGTTTGGCTTCTGGATTTGTCTTCATTAGTGACACACAGTGCTGTTGCAACACAGCAGATTTTGGTGCAGTTTAAATGGGACGTGTCTGATCACTCGGCGTATAGCTCGAATTTAGCGACGGATGATTTTCATCTCTTCCCTAAATTGAAGAATTGGCTAGGAGTCTAAAGCTTCCAGTAAAATGAGGAGATTCAAAGCAACGTTAAGGCCCGTATCAAATCACTAGCGACAACGTTTTTCGAAAAGGGAATCGGAAACCCTGCCGCCGATATGACAAATGCCTGAATCTTCACGGCGATTATGTCGAAAAGTAACCACGCTTCTGCATAACTTTTGGTAATAAAGTCATTTTGCCCGTCACTCTTCCCTTTTCTTTATGGCGCATCGGAGGTTGAAAAAAAAATGTCCCTCGTATATACTTATTCAGGAAATCTGCATAAACATAAATATTCTCACTTCTGGAATGACATGATATAAGTGAACAAATCAAGAATTCAGTTGTAAGCCTACTGCTCTGTTTACAACTAAAATCGACAGAGTGGTTTGGTTCGCGTTTTTCGTTCACATTTGTGACTGAATTCTTTAAGCAGTTTAACAAAGGGTAAGTGCGAATGTGAAGAAAAAATTAAAACTTCATCTAACATCATGATTACACTAAAACTGATTTTATTTTACAGATACTAGGCTACGGATATTAGTACTACTTTGAACGAGAATATTCTTAATAAATGCATTTTTGGCCTTAGTTTTCAAGTTTAACAATAAACTTGAAGTACGTCTGAGATGTTTATTTGCTGAAATTTATGGAACGGTACTTATTTCTGTAAATAATAGTGAAACTAACTGTTTACATCTATATCAAAAGGTTTTTCAGAATTCAATTTATTGAACAATAAACATCCCTCTAGCAGTTCTTAATTAGCTCATATTTAACAGGGTATTAGAGGATAAATCCTTAAAAAAGTAACGCGATTTATGTTAAAAATCATGCAAGAAGAGATATAATGTCTTAAACGTGTTTTTGAGGTAAAAGTAACATAATGGGGTCTTTGAAAGACTTGCAGACTTTTCTTATCATCGTACTACATCTTCAAGTATCAGGGACGAAATACTTTTTCTTATATTATAAAAATCCCTTATTTTATTTTTACTGTCTAGAATATATTTTCATAATATCTAATTGATCATAGTATCATCGATTTTAATTATAAGGACCAATTGTGTCTTTTTTATAGTCTTTTAGTATCGACTTTTATAAATAAAACAATGTGAATTGAATTTGAAAATAAAGAAGCATAAAGAAAACTTTAATGTAGGTGAAATAAAATACAACTATTTGTGACACTATCTAAAACTTTAATAATAATAATTAACTGAAAAACAATTTTATACGAGTATGAGAGATTTTATCAAAAATTCTCATTAGTATGATATTGCAACGACAAATTTTGGGAATTTTTGTTAAATAAAATATGAAAGGAAGCAGCATGTCTTGAAAATTTAAACTAATCATAGTAACTTTAAAAAAATATTCTGTCAGTTCATTTCGGCTCAAATCTGAGTCATGCTACAACTTAAAACGGAGTTATTTGTAAGACGGAAAATGTAACTGAATTCGTTTACTTTGATATCCGGTATTTCAAATACTCTGGCGTCCAAGTTTAAGAGAATTTTCATTTATGGTCGATTATCTCCAAAAGTACTGGACAGAGTTTAACAAAATTAGGTGTGTACATGGGTTAATATCATACAAAAAGCAATACCTTACTACAACTATGATCTATATGCATGATCGTGTGTACTCGTCATGAGCGCAAGAAATTGTGGAACAGACGTTACGGGATGGAATGAAAAATGGTTTAATAAGGGTATGGTTTTCTTATACAATAAATACAGCTCTCACACCGTGAATCCGTATTAGAAATTAGGCAGTTTATAAGTCCTTGAAACAAACTTTCCCATTCCCCAGCAACGCTGTTTTCAGGGTGGTTCTAGACATTTTCTGTCTGTCTGTAAATTTGTTTGTAACATTTTTGCGACAAAGGGCGTCGTTTGATTTTCTTTAAATTTTCATAATTATTATTTGAAGTCTTTTAAAACGACCAGAAAGCAACAATGCAGAATTGGTGCAAATTTTCATCATTTTATGCTTTTTGTCTCAAGTCATAAGTGGAAAGGCCACAGTTAATACTTATTTGTGATTATATTCGATTCTTTGTTCCATGGCCAAAGGAACAAAGATAAATCAGTTTTAACACATTAGTGACCATATAAAATTTCTAAAAAAATTCTAAAAATGTTATATTTTAAAAACATTTTTTTCAAATTTTATGTCTTTTCAGGTAAACCCTCCTGTAAACTTAGAGGATTGAAACTTCATTTACTCCCTATTGAGGCCAAAAGGAATGTGAAAAACCCTGGGGAGCAATGTTTTTTATAGTTTTTTTGAGACACCCTAGCATTATATATATACACACACTTATCGTGGTTCAAAGGTAATTTCTAAACCGTTAGATATAGACATATAGTCCCAACTTGAAAAAATGCTTTAAATAAAGGGAAAAATTATATAATATTTTTTTGAGTCACTAAATATATTTCTGAAAAAATTACGAATTCTAACTTTTTATACGGTCCCCCGGTCCTATTAGTCATATTTAGTAAAATAATTTTGACACTCTAAAATTTTAAACAGAGAAAGTGCCACTCGTCTGAGACTAAAACTGAGCGAGAAATAGAGCTTTGAATTTCATGATTTTTAACCAATCAGCGGCCTCGTCGAGCAAGTTCTGCGCATTGATTGGTGGATCGTCTGCAAGTCGGCTATTAAAATGGTGTAAAGTGGTTTATGTCAGCGATTTTCAAAGCTCCATAACTCGGTCAATCGCAGAAGATTGGGACTGTTTTTGTTTAAAATGTTAGTGTCAAAAATATTTTACTGAATTTGATTGATAGGACCGGGGACTGCATAAAAAGTTAGATTTCGTAACTTGTACAGAAATATATTTATTCACTCAAAAACATATATTATAGTTCCTTCCTTCATTTAAAGCATTTTTCCAATTGAAACTATATATTGATCTCTAATGATTTAGAAATTAGCTATTGGACCACGATGAGTGTGTGCCCTGTGAAAATAAAAAGTTAAGAAAATTAAAATTTTTATACGTACTTTATAGAGCAAAAATGTCATTGAGTAAAGTGTTCCTCTTACACTAAGCTATGTATAAACTAAGTTTCACTATTCTATCTGCAAAACGGGCAGAAATATAAATTTAAAGGGGCTCCTCACAAAGTTATATGTAGATGTTTATTGCTCAAATAAAAATTTATTCAACATAGAAAACCTGCGAAATACAAATATTTGTCTATTAGTTTATCATCCAATCATCATGGATCGAAAAAAATTGTCAATGACGTATATTGTTACTCAGTTTCATTGACAGATACTTGCAATTATAGACTTGATAAAGAATGGAAGGACAACTTGACAAAATTAAATTCAACATAGAACAGGAAAATAGCCTTTTATCTGACACAAGAATATTAAATTATATGCCCTCAGCGTTTTGCGTATTATTAAGTTTTACCTAAAAGAAGTGCCAACTTGTCCTTTAGGTTTACAGTGTTGCAGAACTCACTTAAATTACACTGACATACAAAAGTTAAGGACCATTTCTTAAAATGCGAGAAATTTGCATTTAATACGAAAACTATGTTTCGAAATCAGTTCTGGAGAATCGTGTGACATTCATTAGAGTATCATATACATATTACAGTGAAGATTCGGCACGAGGCAATTAGGGGAACCACCAGAAAGGGATGTAGACGAAAATGGAGTTACACCCATCCTATTTCACAGGAAGCTGATAACGAGATGCAACTTTTATCAATGATTATGGTTTAATGTGCATAATATTTACATGCATTTTCGTAAGCATAGCACAAATATTCGGGAAGATATAAATGTTTCCTTAAAAAATTCCAAATTTTTCCGCATGTGTTTTGCTTATAACATGCAGAGTTTTCATTTAAATTATTCGTGCAAAACACTTGAGAATATGTTACAGAAGTATTGTATTAAACTTTGAAGTAATTACGTTAAATATTAGAGGAAATATGAGTGTTTGTACTAAATAATGTTTTACTGCGCATGTGCGAGATGCAGCGGAATTTTTCTTTCATAACTTCGAGGCCAGATATATAGAGAAACTTTTTAAAAATTCCAATTGAATCCCATTAAAATTCAGAAAGCTGTCGACATTTCAGTGAGGTGAATTTCAATTTCTCTTTAAGAGAAGCTAAATGATGAGGGTTCTTGTACAAATTAATATTTTTTAAATTTGAATCTTCGAACAGTAACAATGAATTTTAGTAAAATTGCATATCCTGAATACCATGAACACTTATAAATTAAATACATTATTTAAATTGAATTTTCTCGAATACCATTCGAAGATGAAAGTAGATTCGTTATTCCTGCTGTTAACTTTCGATCTACAGACTATGTAGATCTCATTGAGTGGCAAGCTTGTAATGTCACACCGCCAACAGTTCTCAGACATATCAGTTCTCATGAACTTCTGAAGATGATACAGGACGATGTGCCAATGGACGGCTGGGACTTTTTTAAATTTCCTTCACACACGCAAGCAGTTAAAAGAATTGTGAAACTCATCACTGAAGCCTCCAGATAAAGAGTTGGACCGCAGAACAGGAATGTATTTATCAGAGCTACACTAGAATCCAGAAAACAAATGTCACAATTTCAGTTCAAAAAAGATTACAAAAAATAGTGCCTTTGTAATTTTGTATGCTTCAAAAATTGAATAAAGTTTCTATTCGAATTATAATGAGTAAGTAAAACGTGTAGTTTTTAAAAAATCGCCTTAAATTTCCAAAATTCAGCGCCGTTGAGGCGGCAGAAGATATTAACCTACAATTCTAACATTTTGTAAAGATGTTGATGTTAATAAATAGTAACATTTAAGCAGTACTGAAAACAGATCAACGAAATCTGTGATTTTTTTATTAATTTTTGAATTTTTACCATTTTTAGTACAATTTTCTCAACTTTCTGCCCATTGAGGCGACAGAAGATATCAATTCAGAGTTACAACATTTTGCACACTTTTTAATGATGGGAGTTCGCAACTTTTCCTCACTACCGCAAAAAGATCTAAGAAACTTCGACTTTTTTGGCCCGCCCTAATATATAATCAATTCTAGGTTGTCTTTTTTCATAGTGTAATAGTCTTTAATCAAACTATCTTTTGTGTTTAATTTGTATGATTATTGATAAGGTAATTTGATTTTAATTTTAATTTTTAGATTAATATTTGTATACATTGAAAATATAACACATGTTTTGATTAAATGAAATATTTAACTATATATATATATATATTCTTCGGTTGCTTATACAAGCTACAAATAAATACATACGGATAATTCGATAATCTGAAGCATATTCTTTGAATGAATTTTGATGATACTGAAAGATTTGCCAAAATTAAATTATTTTTCGTATTCTATCGGCTTTATAATTCATGTATTGGAAATAATCCCGGAGATTATATAAAACTACTCCTATAAATATTTTCTTAAGGTTTCTAAGAAAAAATGAAATCCAGATGCTAAGTAGAATATATAGAGGATAGTCGCCGCATTTGGAATTTGGACCAGCGCCTAGATGAGACCTGTATCATATCTTCAATTCTATTAAATATTTAAAGATAGAAATAGGAAAATTATGTTCTAGCGATGCGATGTATGAAATTATTTTTATGAGGAAGCACTGCGTGGCTCAGTGGGAGAACAAGTTTTTAAATTTAGATATCATCGATCAATTATTTTAAAAAAGGATCAAAAGATTTTACGCTATTTTAAAATACATTGGAACATATTTTATAACACCCTGAGATTGGAATTTTTTTTAGCAACAATTTACTATAATTATTTTATTAAAATAGCTTAAAAATACATTTAGGGGATTTTTTGTTGTTGTTGTCCAACAGTTGCCTAGATTAGACCACGAAAAGTTGCATAAAATGGACAATTTAAATTAATAGAATTATTATCTTAAACTACAGGAATATCTCAGAAAGCAGTTTATTACCACTATTAGTCCTTATAAATTGGAATTATGAACAAGTGAAAAGAAAACAAAATAAAAGGGCACTAAAGCCATCAAATGTTGTTTCATAATGTACGAAAACGTATACGCAGTGATTTGTTAGAAAACAAATGATGACGTGGAAGTGATACAGAGCAGAAGATATACTTCGGTTCATGCATTGTGCGTTGGTGTGAATTTGAGAATCAGAAACATTTATTGCTTTAACTGGGTTTAAAGAAATGGTGGTCTAACCTAGGCAACCAGTTTCCTTGATTGGATCGATGATATTTTTTTTAGCTGTTGTTTTCCTAATTTAAAGTGTATTTCATAAAAAGTGAATTACCCTGTACCGAAGTTAAATAAACTACAAACAAATTGTGCTTCTTGTTTTTCATTAAAATTGCTTCTCTATCACTCTACATTAAAAAATGTTGAGTTAGTCCAAATTCGGAGACTCTTTCCTATTTGTTCGTTAACGTTTGAAATATAGTGAAAGGATACATAAGTGAAAGATTCTTTTAGGTTTCTATCATGAAGAATTTTTATATCCTGAATCCTTTGAAAAAGGAAGATTTTGTATTATTTAGGATTCAACGAATTGACATTTGATATGTTAATACGTATATTATAAGAATCCTTTTGCTTAGACCTTGAGTGGGGCATTTAGCATCTGAAACGAGTAAAGAGAGAGGGCGATTTTTTAAGTACCCGATGGGAATTTGTTATCATAAGTAATATCTTTAACTGTTATATATTGTTATTGAGTAATAAAAATTAAAATTTTGAATAGCTGAGGTGTAGATCCGCGATCTTTCGCGTTTATTACTTCAGTATTATTCATGACTTTGCAAATAAAGAAGTGGCACACAGAATAATACGATGGAAAGTAAGTTTCGTTAGTGCATAAAAGAAAATGAGACAGATGTGGATAAATATACTTATTTAATAACGATTTAAAAACATCGCACTACTACTGTTCGTCGTAGCTCACCCAGAACATTAAGGCATTTATCGTATCGGCAAACAAAACAAGGTTTTGTAAACCAGGATCATAGAAGGTGACCGCCTGTGAGGTAAGCCAGGATGTTACAGCACCTTTCACTTCTTCATAGTCATAAAATGCTGGCCACTCAAGAATGGCTTCAAATGCAAGAATAAGTGAATATCACTTGGTGCCACGTCAGGACTATATAGCGGATGATTAATTTGTTCCGAACCAAAGGACTCGATGGGCTATTGAGTCACACTAGCGGAATGTGGTATGGCATTATCGTGCAATAAAATGACACTATCACTAACCATACCGCGTTTTCTTGCCCTGGAAGCGATTCTTCAGCGGCCAGCGTTTTGATGACGATGTAGAAGTGGAAGATGCCATAAAATCCTGGCTTATCTCATAGGTGGCCACCTTCTATGATCTTGGCATACAAAATCTTGTTTCTCGACACGATAAATGCCTTAATGTGCTGGGTGAGCACCTCGAAAAGTGATGTACTGTCTATAAATCGTTATTAAATATGTATCTTTGTCCACGTCTGTCCCCGTTTTCTTTTACACAGTAACGGAACTTACTTTTCGAACAACCTTTGTACTTTAGAACTAATATTATTTTTCTCTTCATTTTTTGAACTGAAAATATAGGCTCTTACATTTTTGACATTCATTGCATTCAGAATTTGCTCTTTTCGCCAAATTTTTAAATATGACGTTAGATGTGGACAAAAAGAGATGTGTAAAACGATGTATTAAGGAGTAGAGGCGAACATAATAAAGAAATTTATTTTTTGCTTAAAGACTAAGCATATGATTTTAGACAGCCTTAACTATCGATACAGGAGAAGGAAATTGCTGAAACTTCCTTTTGCTTACAATATTTTTAATAGAAATACTAATCTTTCATGCAGCATCTAATGTCTTACGCATCTAATGTTACGGTGAAAAATATTGATAATTTGATCGATTTAATCTCTGTTTCAAAGGAAGAATTATGCGATGTTGAAAAATGGAAGTCAGTTAGTTCTTGAAAGAGGATCACCAATACTAATCAGTTAAGGATGGTATGAAGACATCTCAAGTTGAAAGCATAAGGAAACTAAGAAATATATCTCTTAAATAGTTATGGACATCTTTGCAATGCATTTAAATGTAATTAATAGATTCGAACAGATTTTGCTGCCAAACACAAATATTTAAAAACTGGCGTGGTAAAATTCTATAATTAAAGCTAATGTTATTAATCTGTCCCAAGGCGTGTGAAAACATATTTCGTGTGACTGACCTGCGATTCAGCCGCAACGCTTTGTGCGTATCAACTAGAGTTGTATTTCACTAAAATAAATGTTTAATAGTTTAAAAATGCATCAATCTAAAATTTGGACAACCCTCTTCTAAAAATTCCTAAGTAAAGTATGCAAGTTACTAAATAATGTAGCTAAGTAAGAAGAATTAAATTCTAATTTAAAAAATAATAAATGCTTTTTAATAAATACCATTTTTTAAATATTTAACATTGCGACCTCTTATTGGAGTCTATGCAAGTTCATAAAATACAAATACATCGTAGTATAATAAGCTATTTGTTTTTAGCCTTCTTTTCATACATTTTTGGTTATATTTTCATACAGAGGTGGGTATGTCAGTAATACAAGAAAACATTAAAAATAATAAGTCCAGGACTGAAGAAACAGCAAAAGAAGAAAAAATGACACTCGGACACGTATGAAAATGATTTATTTACATTTAAGAAAAGAAATCACATTCATGAAATTATTGAACTCGAAAAAAGAACACTATAGTTTTCTCAGCATACGTAGAGATCCAAAATCAAAAAAGTGCTGAGAAACTTGGCAAAATAAATTTAGTTGTTTTATAAAAATAAAATTACCAAATGTAGATTAATACAAAACGAAAAGAAAATATTAACTATTATGTCGCCAGTTTATTGTCTTCGTATAAACTCGGAGATAAATCATTAGGACCAGTTATCATTGATTACTCTTACATAATACAAATATTAAAGTATATTATTAGCACAAATTAAACATGTTCAATTCAGAAATACAAATTTAATATCAGGTAAAGTAATATAAGAATATACAATTGTATATTCTTAAGAGAATTTATTATCTGAAACAAATAGTAAATCGCACATGAGAATTATTCCGCACTAAAATTTATATTTTCTCAAAAGTATAAATGTTTGAGTTCCATGAAGAGTTTGAAAGTTCTTCCGATTCTCGAAATATGCATATTTCTTAAATTTGTATTTCTGTTTTGAAAGATGTGATCATTCATATATTTTCTGAAGTACACTAACGAAATAAAACAATGGGCATCTTAAAATCAAGTTTCAGTTCCATTCATTTCTGAAAAGAAATAGCTTACAAATTCTGAAAATATATAGAAAAAACTATGCTTTCTATAACTTTTAACAAAATTAAGCTATTCCATACATTTGCATCTTATATTTGCATAGCATTTGTCGTTTTCCTATTTATAAACAAATTTATATTCATGCATAATAATTAATAATTACTATTAATTAGGGATTAAAGCGTAATATTTATATTTTTATTTAATTATCTCATAGAATTTTTAATATATCTAACATTTATAGTTTTTTCTAATAAGATACCTGTTAATAAGAGAAGTTTTATTTTCATTATTCTTTGAATTCTCTATCAATATTCCGTCGCTTAACAAGCAATACCGCCAATCTTAATTTTTTGAAATTTCAAAGAGGACGGAAATACCCAATTTTTCGCAACCAATAACGATTATTTCTGAATTTTTTTCATATCTGATTGGAACTTTGGGTCTTATGTTTATATCAGATATGAAAACAATTCAAATATATCCATCAATGGCTGCGAAAAATTGAGTATTTCCCTCCTCTTTGAAATTTCAAAAAATTGAGATAGGTGATGTAGCTTTTCAAGCGACGATTTAGTTATATAATCAAATGAAAGGAAAATGAATTCAAGAAAATATTTTTATAGTTTATGTTTTAAGACTTCTGAATTCTCTGAGAAATAGGAATTCCCAGAATTCCTAATTCTGAATTGAAATGGGCATAAATATTATTACAACCTTGAATTAATATTATTTTTTTAATGTGGAACATAAAATTTTGCTTAATAAATGAAATAAGACACCTCAACATTATATTTCTCACCATTAAAAAGTGCAGCTACGATTGGTAATTATATTTCCTTACATAGTTTTGAAAAAAAGATGTAAAAACTTCTTCAGATATTACGTATAGATATTTTCGTTCAAGAGTATTTTAATTATAACGACCATAATGATTTCTTTCGAAAAAATGAACGATATTCTTGAATTTAATTTCATTTCTTAAAACGAAAAGATAATTATCTTACAATTTTCTCATATCTCTTTTTCCACTGTTCCAAATTATAAAAAAACATATTAACGATTCTTTTCGTCTGCAACTCTCAAAAGTTCGATTCTAATTAACGTACCGCATAAATTAATTTTATTTCTTTTTGCTATTCAGTTTTTACAAAAATGTTGGTCTTCCTAAATAAAATATTGAACGATGTCAGTAAAAAATTCATTCATATCATATTTAATGATAAAATAGAACGCTTATTATATAATAAGGCAACAACCTGCCTTTATCAAAGACATATTAAGCAAATAGAATGACAACCCTAGTAAAATAGCAAAGTTATCAAAATAAAAAATATATCCACCATAAATATGCATAAGGAATGCTTGCAAAAAAGTTTTTAGTTACAAAGAAACTGACAGAGACGTTTTCAAAGGAATGATTAATGTAAGTATATGGATAGGGAAAGGTGAACTTTACTTCTCAAAGTTTGCTTGAAATTTGATGTTTTTTCATATTTAATTTAAAAGATTAAAAATCTGAATAAAAGAATGTACTTTTTCATTGAACTTTGATCATGAATTAAATTTTAACGAGCATTTGAGTATTTTACATTTTGCTTCCTTATTAATTTTTAATCAAAAGCAAATGAAGGAAATACATACATTTTATGAATATTGATACAGCAGTTTTGAAGAAAAAATTGTCATTCGTGTCAATTCTTTCAATTATTTTTGATTTCTTAGCAAAATTAACGTAAATAGTTTTTTAAACTGGTTTAATGGCATGTGTCATCAAATAACAAATGTTTCTGCAAAGAATGTTTTACTGTTTATAAGCAAACAAGCAAAAAATTATTTTTCTCTTTCTTCGCTGATTCGCAAATCATTAACTTTATTTCATGAACTAAAATGGTTGCTTGTCTGAATTGAAAAAAAAATTAAATATTTCAAGCAATCTTTAATTATTGAATAAAACATAATTTATTTGGATTTTTTAATAGTAATTGATTTAGTCTATAAATTCAATTAGGTAAAAAAGTGCAAATAGCTCATTCTTTTTAACTGAAGTTTAAAGTGATTCATGATAATAACTTTTAATTTGCTTTTTTTAATTTTAGGATTTAGCAATTTTGCTATTTTTAGGATTTAAGATACAAATTTATTTAAAATCTATATATGACAGCTGGAAATAAATATCGTTTCATCGTCTGAACATATAAAAGTTCAGAACACTCTTGGTAACAAAAATGCAGCAGAAATTATTTACAACATTCATATTCCTATTAAAGCCTTGTCATAGAAATACAGTAAAAAGTTAAACCGATTTTGTGAATGGTTCAGGTTTTTTGCAGATGGATTTAATTGCTGAAATTAAAATCCAATTTTTTAGATAAAGATATATTTTATTTCTTCTGACTTTTCCTTTAACTATAATTTTGTTCGTGTAACAAAAAATCTTATATTATAATCTGTATCATTATTACCTGGAATTTCGGTTATTAATTTTGAGAAATAGAGATTAAAGTTTCGAATTTAAAACATTTTTCCCTTAGAATTGCACAAAGAAGGAGATATCATATTTGTAAAACAATTTTTTTTAAAACCAATTGTTGAAAGTTTTGAGATAAGTACGTCTTAAAAATCATTAATATTGTTGAAAGATTCGCATATATTTTAATATTAAGAAAATGAAAAAGCACGTTTTACCATCTTTAAACTATTTAGGAAGAAAGAAAAAAATTAAATACGGAAAGAATATATTTATTTCTGAAATTTAAAGACTGACAAATTTTTCGAAATAATCCTTCTTTTTGATTAATAATTCCTTTGTCGTGTAAATTTAAATACAATTTTATGAAATAAATCTTGATAAAATTTTATGGCAGAAATATTGAATTAAGCATATATACCAGTAGCATTTGGTAAAAATTGATTTCCTAATGTAAAAAAAAAAAAATTATGAACATTTTGAAACTTGTATGGAAACAATAAAAATAAAGAGAAACAATTAACTTCATTTCCATACTTTCTTTCAATGTCATATTTGTAATTAGATATCATGCTTGCTATTTGAGAAATAAAGTTCCCCTTCGAATTCTAAACACCTAACATTTTCAAGATATGGAACTATTGAAATAGCACTAAGTAATGTTAGCTTTACAAACATCAGCAATGTAGATGAAATGACTCTTGATTCTTCAGAAAACTGACACGCTTTGGCATTAAATACGAAATTGTAGTTATTTTCAGTAAATACTTGGACAAATATATACTAAAAATAGTGGCTGAACATGAATGTTTCATTTGTGCTCGAAGCAGAGATTTGCAGAAGTAGGTTCTTCTTTTGAGCCTCTTGAACAGGTGATATGTTTTGCCATCGCCTTCAGTTATCATATCACATATCGAAATTGCTGTATCTTTCCACGGGGAAAGCTGTTTTTGAAATTGCTTTCGTACGAAATATTAAAGTAATTCTTAAGGGACATTGAAAATAAATAAAAAACAGAAACTTTGAACGATTTCAATCAGTTAATTTAGCAAGCAAACTATAAAAAATACTACCATCTTAATATATGTTTTAGAATAACAAAAAATAATTTGTCCTTTAATTGTGTTTTCTGCATACATTTTGTTATTTTTTACTTAGAGAGAAGCATACTTATTAAAGATAACAAAAAATTTTATTGATTTATTTCTCTATTATGTTTATGTCAAGGATTTCATTATCTAGTCATTTTAAGTCTGATATTTTTTATATGCATAAGATCACATGAAAAAATGAATAACAAATGAATGAAAGTAATTTTTCTCGCTGGAAAAAGCACGATAAACCTAATTCAGAGTACAAGAAAATTGAAATTTTACCATATTTTTCGGCGATTTCAAGTAGCTTGCTTTACCTTATTTAACAACCGTTATTGAAAACAATTTTATATGACACATTTTAATCAAGTGATTAAAATAAATGATATTTAAAAAATTGAACTAAAAATGTACAGTAAAAATCTGAGGCTGAAATATTCTATGAAATTCATAAGAATTTCAATCCAAAAATAAAAATAATACAGCACTTTTCGAACACATTAAAACATAACAAAATAAAGTAATAAATAAATGAACAGTAAGGTGTATAATAAACAATTTTCAGTGTTCATTAATAAAACAAACAAACAACTGCACATTTCGAATTATTAAATTAGAATTTACAAATTTAATATCATTATTCATTAATAAATATTTATTAAAATATTTAAATTTAATGTCAGTACTCATTAAAAATACTGGAAATATATGATCGTTATATAATTTTTGGAAATAAAAAAATCAATATAAATTTATCATGAAATAATAATAAATCTTAAAATAATAAATTTCTACAAGAAATACAACTTTCAATTATTGTGGTTAAATTCTTCCAAGACAAGTCTGTGTTAGATTTCAAGAATAATTTTTCATTCAATTTCCCAATTTTTTAAAATTTTGATCTTTAACAAATTTTTTAAACTGGTAGAATCATTAAATAAATTATATTAATTTAAAATAGGTTTGGTGGAATATTTAATTCAGATATAAGATTAAAACCAAAAGTTATGTGTGTCCGGAAAAATAAAACAAAAAATAAATCACTGGAATGAGTATAAAGGAATTAATATACTTGTTAATATAAATTCCTCATTGATGGTACTTTTCCTTGTTATCATCATTATTTTCAAAATAACAAACGCTATGAAGTGAGGAAGTTTGGTCACTTATCTAAAAACATGTTATCTAGATCCTTTCTGTATCTAAGTTTCCTTTGTCTATCACAAAAGACCGTGCAATGGTTTGCCGCATTTTTGACTGGTACATCTTGCACATACCAGTTTCATGCATATATTTGATATTATATAAAATAAAACACTTTTCCACGAAAATGTTAAAGCAAAGAATTGTAATTTGTATAAATAGTATTTACATACGGTACTTTTTAACATTAACATCTACATCTACTTGTTTGTTTTTATAACTCCAAGGAAATAAAAATATATAGTTCCATTAGGAACATCAACAAGAAAGTACATTTCAAAGAAGTTTGTATGAAATGTTTTTTTTCATAGATTGACGCTTCTCTTCTTATAACAACATGATATGGAAATTTAAATAGAATATATATTGAGCATAAAATGATATTTCCTTCTTGCGACACACAAGTATTACGAAAGTTATGCAAGAAAAACCACGGCAAAATTTGTAATTAGAAACAACTTTCATATACACAATATAATTTAGAAATAGATAGAGCCTCAGAATAAGATAATGCGAAGTAAAATTCTGTATAAATACACATTAAATATACAAAAGGGAAATTATGATGGTACTTCGGAATAATATCGAGTGAAAAATAACATATATAATAAAATAAAGAAAAATCAATTATTTAAACAAATAAGATTCAAAAACTAATCTGATAGATCAGTTATTTATATAACTGATAATATTTTCTCGTAATCGGAAAATTTTACCAATTTTTATTCATTGCTGAGACTCTACTTTATGCACAGAAATACGGAAACAAGAGACAGCATACATAAGTAACACCCAATGAAATATTTGATTTAAGATGATAAGATTAAATCAAATGCTAAGAGTTCAGAGAGCGTTACACTCAATATATATTAGTCCTCTGTAGTAGTAGTCATATAAACTGCAAGAAAACTTGAGCCGTAACAATGTTATGGAATACATAGCATTACAGACTGTAGTATTCAGTGTTGAAGCTTGTCAGATCTTTCTTGTTGTAAGTATAGGCGGAAGTACTAGGCTGTACTAGATCAGGCTGGATCACAGAATAGCCAGAATTGGTCTCCTGTCAGCTGCTAGTACGGTGCGAATCGGCTGTAACCACTTCGGTACACGGCAGCCTGTTGCAAATACAGCCCAATTTAATGGATGTGAAACAAATATA
This sequence comes from Araneus ventricosus, assembly GCA_013235015.1. Classification (NCBI taxonomy): domain Eukaryota; kingdom Metazoa; phylum Arthropoda; class Arachnida; order Araneae; family Araneidae; genus Araneus; species Araneus ventricosus. The sequence continues at coordinate 530,263 of BGPR01000433.1, read as the reverse complement.
TGAATCAAATTTATATTGTTAAATTTTAGTGAGAAATAAAGATTTTATTTGTTACAAAAGACTTTAAAACAAAGACTTCTATCTGATTTTATGATAAGTTCGCTATTACTCAACATAAAATAACATCTCTGATTTTCATTAGAACATTAAATTAAAAAAGTATAAGATTGGAAATATTTATGATGTTTAATACATCATTTTAAAGTTAAAATCCCGATCCAATTTGGATTGAATTCAGTGTAAAATTAATTCCCACTTTTTCGAATGTCCAATGTTTGATTTTCTTCAAACCTTTAAATATTTCAGAATTTTACTAACCTATTAAATGTTTTTATACTTCATTTTTTAAAAAAAATCTTTGTACGAAAGGAATTACTAGCATTTTGAAAATTAATAAATTCAGAACTTTTGCAGTTCATCCCAAAATCTGTCCTATGTGAACAAAATTTAATGCTGATTATGATTAGAACTTAGGATGAAATTTCAATCCAGAATAATCTTATTTAATACTTCACCAATTTTGAAGAGAGAAACATAAAACAAAATGTCTGGATAAGTCTTTGAGTCAGAAAAACTTCAAAAGATATTTTCCTAGTAGATTCACCAATGAAATTTACTATGTAAAAGAATTTCCACATATTTATTATTAATTTGAACTTCATGCAGCGATTGAAAATATTTCAGAAGTGCTAGCTTCTTAAATGAGTTTGAGAAATCATATAATAAAACAGAAAAAAATAATGTACAGTTGAAATATTAAATAAATTCCTTGAAAAACATGATGAATAATATATACAGATATTTAAATCATCGTGAAAAATTAATATCATCAGATTTATTGCATGTAAAAAATTCAAACTTTACCATAAATATATCTTACGATATTATGATTAAATATAATTTTATGATCCCGAACCAATCAGCATTAACATTGATATGTATTTTTTAATATGAAATATTTTAAAATCTACACAAGATATATTTACCAGAGAATGATAATACAAAATTTTATATTCAATGATTGTCCATAACTATTTTAAAGAAATTAACATAATCAGCGATACACATTTTTATCAAAGAAAGTGTCATGGAACAGAAGGAAAAATGAATATATATATATATATATAAATATATGGACTCTTGTAATAGCTTAAGAAATTTATGATATATGATATCATGAATATTAAATTTTAACTTAGTGATATTTAATTAAATTTAACACTTATTCTAAGTGCCCATAAAAATTACAAATTATAATTACTTCATGCTCACGAAAGCTAGCTTTCTCAAGGATAAACTTTCCTTTTATGGCTGTGTATTTGATTGTGATATTACGCGGATTTGTAGCAAACATTTATTCTTTTATCAACCTTTTAAAATAATTAGAACATAAAGGAGACAAGAGAAAATTTATGAGATAAAACATTTTTACATTGTAAAGTATATAGAATTGAGAATTCAGTACTTCAAAATAGTTAATTGCCTATTTTTTAAGCGTCGTATAATTCAGGATAAATAAATATTTGAAGCAATATTTCAATGATAATTTTCTCTAAAATTATTTGTTTTATATTATTTTGAATTATTATGTGCCTCTGAAAATGTTTTGAACTTTGATAATTGTATACAGAGAATGAGTTAAAACTTGTTAAGATATTATTTAAGAGGATATCATATAAAGTGCATCTATGCTACTCTAACATGTGGGTATTTGTGCTTATGATCATTTACTCTAAATAAGTAAACAAACAAAACCTTATAAAATATTAGAAATTGATGTCTATAAACTACTAAAAATCATCATACCAAAACAAATTCTTCAAAATGATATACTGGTTTTGAAACATATCTGAACTTATTTTCAAGAGCAAAGAGCATTTACACTGTGCTGTCAAAAGTGCATTTTGCTAAACTAAGATTACATTTCACAATTTATTATCAACTACTAATTATGTAATGACGATGCTAGTAAAAATAAACAAAAAACTTATTCAAAAATCAGCATATCCATAAACAGGCACATTGTTATTGTTATCTCCAATGTGCAAAAACTTTCAAAAAATTGAACGTGATAGTTTATATGTAGTAATAATCACACCAACAAACACTATTTGCATGCATAATATAACTCGATATATTCTATAATTCACACATTGTAATATTGTCAATTCCACGTTTGTGCTGTATTTTTGCTTTTAAATCTACGTGACGCACCATGCCACAAAAACCATGCAACTTACTTTTGTCATAAATACTTCATTATAAAATTTTATATACAGTTAATTTGAATTAGGGATAATTTATTATTTCAACTAAGTCATATAAACAAATAACACGGTGAACACATGCATTATTGAGACAATAAAATGTTAAAACGTAATTAATATGAGAATAACTTTCACATGTTATAGAAATCTTAAACGTTTTTCACTAAAAATACACATCACAATATTGAATATTGAAAATAAATGCATCACATGAACTATAATAAAGAAATTTAAAATAGTTTGATCATGCTTAATCTAATAAATTCAATTTGTCATTTTACTTCAGATTTCTAGTTTATAAGATTACAATTTATTTGTTTAGGTATATTAAGTATAATTTTTATCAGTTAAGAAAGGAAATGGCTTATTTTTTTCAGCTATTTTCATTTTAAGATAATATTTAAGGTATCGAATTATTTCCTTTAAAAAATAAATATACTTTATTATTCATATCTTTTATACTGGAGATCCAATTATTTGTCAATTTTAGCTCTGCGTCAAATCTATTGAAATGCTTTATTCATTCAAGTTGGTTAATGCATATAAGTTGGCTATAATATCATGGCACATACGAGCAAATTAAAGACAATAGTTATCCATTTCTAACAATTTTATTTTACCTCTGAATCATCTCAAGATGCAATACAATCTGTCAAGAAAGTGCAACAATAAATTCATCCACTGAAAGTTAATATATTTTTTTATGAAAGTTTTGATGTCTCAATGCTTGAAATTTCAGTAATTCTTTGAAACGAACGCATTAATGGAAACTGTTGCATCATATTTTCGTCAATTGAGCCTTAAAATTCAGAATTTTTCACTTTTTAAAGAAAACTTGCATTTCCAAACAGATTATGATGTTTTAAAATTTTGAACTTAAGTTAATTATTAAATAATTTGTTAAACCAATTCTTAGTTATTGCAGCGACTAAATGAAAAATGCAAATAACTTAGAAAACTAATACAGGCCATTTATAAAATATTTCGTGAGAAGGTGAATTGAGTGAGAATTTAATACCAATATTTTAATTTTTCTTTTGAAATTCCTCTACTTTATACCCCAGGTATCACAAAGTGTTGTCCAATATTGTTCTATATTATATAATATTATTCAATATTTTACAATATCTTTGTGCTGCTACGGACTGGCACGCCAGAATTCTTTTAATTCGTTTCAAATTTAATGTCTTGCAGATTATGCATGCCATATACTTTAGTGTTCCCTTTCAGTTGAATGCATACACTTTCTCGACAGTAGAAGTTAATATGTGTTTGAGAATTGACAATCATTACACAATCGCGTTTCATTCAGTTTGTGAGGAGTACATTGCACTTACCCCATATCCAGCCACCGGGCCTATGCTATGGCCTAGGTATGGGTCTGCGTATTCCCTCCCATAGCTGTAATACAATGATGGAGATCTAGGAATAAGAAACAATGAAGAACTATTTTAAAGGCAAGGGCCATGTCCTGCTTTTGACTGCACACCTGCCACATATAAACACCTGCTCAAATTCTATTACTTGAAAAAGAATTTAGAGCTGTTAGTTTTTACAAATTTCACTCGTAGTAAATCTGCTAGTTTTTAAAAGTTTGACTCGTAGAAAATTTGCAGTTTTTACAAATTTAAAATTTTAAATTTCAGCAATCACAAAAGGGAAAGTTTCATTCCGAAAAAGTTTTTTGTAAAAATCTACATTCTATGATTGTATTGACCACTATATTTTTTATGATTTGTCTCTTGCTGTTCTTTATTAAGAAAACAGCGCAGTTTCTAAATACAAATGATATTGTCTCCTCTAATTTTGCAAATACTAAATCAATTATTCTTTTCTAAACAAAACCTTGGTGTATATTCAATAAGTTTTTACCTAATACTTGTGTCATGGAACAGTCTATTCTTGGAAAACAGGTAGGAGGAAATTCCTGTCCAATACAAACGCAATAAAAATGGATCGTTATTATGCAGAATGACTTGCATATTTCTATTTACTTTTCGTAAACTTAAATATTAATTTTTAATAAACTGCCATTTTTACGTTTGGTCTATTCAAACTACTTTGCCTTTTAATAAAATAAAACCTTTAAACATTTTTTAAATGATATTGAAATAGCATATCCTAATTTCTAAAAGGAAACAACTTCAAAGCCTTTTAAAATATACAGACATCTTTTATAAACTCAATATTGTAGAATATAAATGCCTGTTTCTTTCAATCAGAAAAAGTATTGTAAAAATGTTTTTGTTTGCTCAAATTATAGTATTGCTTCCTAATTTTGAAATGAGAAATAATTCATTTAAATATTCAAATTGATATTTTCTTATTTTTTATAATGGAATTTCACATATTAAAAATGCTTTTATTTTGAAAAAAAATCCATATTATATATAATTAGAGCAAAGGTTGGAAAAAGCATTTTCCTCTATACGTTTGTAAAGAGCATGATATTTGCTTTTTAAACTCGTTTAAAAGTTCATATCAACAAGGTGCCCATTTTTGTTAAATATCAATTATATGCTCATGTGTACATTAATTAGCTGTTATATATAATATATATATATGGAATAGTAGTATATGATATATCTAAATGTAAATTAGAAAAAAATCTTTTGGAAAGAAATATTCAATTTTTGAGAGCAAAGATCATTAAAATGTTATTGCTGTTGATTAAATCGTATTATATTGTTTTTAAAAGCAAACTGTGTATATTTTTGCATGTTTTCAAATCCCCGAGAGAATAGTAGAACTCAATTTACTGAAAAATGTTAAATTCAAATTATGTCTCTATAAATAAACATGAAAGTGAACTTTTAGACGATTTATAATATAACGCTGCGTTTCAAACTATCATTTCAGAATTAACCATTCCATTTTCCCTTTATTAACTGTATTTGGCTATGCCTTTATTAAGTATTGAATGAAATGTGTCCATTTAATGATTTTTGTAGGAAAAGCATCGGTTTATTTTTTGCATGAATTCAGGAATTTGATCTGGAGGGGGGCTGCCTCATAAAAATTTTGTATCGTCATGACCTCATGGCTTATGCAAGTCAAATCACTTTAACTTTGCTCAGCTGACAATAAAAATCACGAAGGATACTACAATACTTTCGATAATTTAACAAAAACCCAATGAAATAACTAGTCCAAAAATGTACGAGTACGAGTGGAATAACTATAAAAGCGAGAAACTTTTTAGGCCTGCCAACCAAAAAGCAATATTGCCACATTTGCCAAAAAAGGGAGATTAAGAACAAACTTCTGTAGTGATTTGAAAAAAATGAAGAAGAATTTTGGTTTAGCTGTGGGGGATGCTGCAGCCCCATAGCACCCGCCCCTCTGGATTCGCCACCTACCAAGAATGATACTTTAAAGTTTCCGAAATTGGAATGCAAGCCAAAAAGAAGTATAAGGCTGAAATATTGTCGTTCAAGTTGTAATTATGGTATATAATGCGAAAATCCAATCATGAATTACTTTCATCGTTCAGAAATATGAAATTTCGTAGATATTGTAATTTAGAGCAAAATATTTTTCATTAAAAATCAATTTTTGTTTCTTGAAGCGAAAAGAACACCTTTTCAGTTAAATGTTTTTCAACAAACAAATTCCTCGTGAAGTTTTCCATACAAAGTTTCATTTAAGTTCAAAGTTTTCTACACAAAGTTTAAATGCAAATACAATATCATTAAAATTACTGAACTGCTGTATAAATGTGCTTGAGTTGGGGTGATGTATAAACAGATTTTGGTAGTTGAAATGTTAGAATTCTAATTAAACGGATTTGTAAATGCACCAGTCTAAACAAAATGACATCATAGAAACTAATAAATTTTCCCTACAAATACCCACAGATATCATCTCATCTACAAAATTGCCTATAACCACATAATATATCATATTGGTGGTGAGTAGCATTAAATGATTCATGAAGACATTACCAGTTAGAAAGAGATAATAAAAGAGGTTTAAAAGAGTATAAAAATAATAAAAATGTCAGCATCTGAAGCGCGAGATCTAAATGTTTCTGCTTGAAAGTGTTACAACCGAACTTCGCGTTTAAAGAGTTACTTTATGGTTAGTGTCTTTTGAATGGGAGGTGCAATATTGCGACGTTATTCTACATACGCTGCTTCTACAACTGACATTCTAATTTACAGAATATTTAACACGGCTGTTTACTTCTTCGAAATGCAATGCATCAGAATCAGTAACCAACATATCCACCAAAATTATGCATTTTAAGCATTTGTGGAAGCTCTTGTAGTATATCGCAAGAACGACATTCTAAATATTCTTGTTAAAAATGTGTCCGAGTCGGATAGTTTTGAAAAGAGATTATAAAGTACTATTTTATACAAATAGGCCTGCTATTTCAGAAACACTTGACATAACTAATGGATGACAAAAAATAATAATCGAATTCTCTCCCCTTTTTGGAAACATCATGGAGGACAATATTTGGCAATAGATAATAGATGCAATATTCATATTTTAACTTCTCAATCACAGAAATAATAAATTAATTAAAATGAACAAGTTCAGGGACATTTAAACATTTAAAGTTAAATAATATGACTGTAAGATAGAAAAGTATAAAGATGCCAGAAGTAAAGATACTGAAAATTTCATCAAGTTCATTTGTAAACTTTCTTGTGAAGACAGATTAGACACCGCCTTCCTGATTGTATATTGCGAACATTTTAATTGCTAAATAAATATAAAAAAATCTCATATTCCAAGCATAAGACTTCCTAATAAAATTAAAGATATATAATGTTTTAATAAGATTGTTAATGTATTTTCCCTAAATATTTGAGAATCAGCCAAGGAAGTTTTCTTTAAATAGTTGAGGAAACTTTTATTAAAAAAATAGGACAATGTTTTTTCTTCAAAAACATGATGGATTTTAAATAATATAATATTATGCTAATGGGAAAAGATACCAACTTAAGAACAGGAGTAAAAAATGAAAAATAAGATGCATATCGTAAGTAAATACGTATTGTAATATAAACTAAATTAAAAACAAGAATCTTCAACCAATTTTCGCAAATTTTGTCAAGCAGAAGAATATATGAACTTAATTAGTTAAACCAATACATTTTAATAAATTAAGAGATATTTTCTACAGCAGTTGATTTTTAAAAATTTAATGCGGCAATTTATTATTTATGGGTTGTCTATAACTTTAATAGGATCATCTTAATTGGGAAGGATCCAAGTTCCGCTTTTCAATTTCGCGACAGTTGATTTGGTGAAGACCTTCTTATTTTGAATTGTGGTCAGTCGGCACACCCTCTTCAAACAGATACACCATTCTAAACGGGAGACCTTTGATCCTTGCATATTAAGTGTGTACCAAGTTCAGACAAAAGGTAGATCTTCCGTTTTTTTGGGGCCTCAAACACACTCATGGTATCGAATCCGAGATTTTGACATAGAACAAAACAGAAACACCATGGTAAAGGAAGGACCTTTAACTCCAGCATATTTAGCGTGTATCAGATTCAGACACTAGACAGGTCTTCCATTTAATAGGACCTCCAATTCGCTCATGGTCTCTTGACCCCCAGCCACCACAGGAACACCATACTAAAGCGGGTCTTCCATTCAATAGCATCTTAAACCCGCTCATGACCTCAAAATCGAGATTTTGAAACAGAACACCGCAGGGATACCACGCTAGGAAGGCCCTTTGGCTCCAGCATCTTTAGCGTGCATCAGGTTCAGACACGAGACAGATCTTCCATTTAATAGGACCTCCACTTCGCTCATGGTCTCTTGACACTAAGCCACCACAGGAACACCATACTAAAGGGAAGACGTTTCACCTCCGCATATTTTGTGTGCACCATGTTCAGACACAAGGCGGGTCTTCCATTCAGTAGCATCTCAAACCCGCTCATGAGCTGAAAACCGATATTTTGACACCAAATTACAGCAGACTCCAGAACTTTAAAAGGAAAAGCATATAAACCAAAAGCAACCGGCTATCACCAAATTTCATCATAAAAAGTGCATTTTTAGCTCTCTTCATATAAGATAAACGGTTGAGAATGGAAACTGGATTAAAAAAGATAAAAACACAGTTTGAAGTGAAATCTTTAGAATAAGAAAGACTGCAATGCGTTTGTGAATGCAAATTGTACAGCAACACATGAGAAACGCAAATTAAAGTTTGAAAGAACTTTGATACGTAAGAAACGTTCCTGTATTGCGTTTCTAAAAAAATAATTTCTGCTTGGAGCTAATTTTTTTAATCGCAAATATTAACTGATAACAGAGAAATATTGTCAAGATTCTTATTTGTATCATGTGAAAATATCGAGAAATCTTCTATAAGAATAAAAATCCAGTGTGGCTTGTTATCACCGCGCTACTGAGACTAGCCATGTTTTTCCATGATTCTTTCTGCGAGGTTATAGCAATTCATATTAATATATATCTGTAATTATTTTCTATTCTGTATACATTTCTCCCAACAAATGAAAACAAGCTTTTCAATTCTTTGTACTAAAAATACCATAGATAATAAAGTGTATGAAAAGTTAATTCCAATACCTTCTCTAATCTCAAATCAATTTTTCCGGAATACAGAATATTGAAAGAAAAAGATAAATGAATGATTTTGAAATATTTCTTATTCATTAAGGTTTTATGAATTCTCAAATTATAGGCAAGTTAGTCTTCAATGTACTATATAAATATTTTAAGGAACCAGAAGTTAAAAATAGCCAGAACTTGTTGGTTCGTGAAGTTGAAGATTTATATTCCAGGATGAAGGGGTGGCGGCCGAGTTGTAATGTCACATATTATCGTTTGTCTAAAACTATTCAGTTCATTGCGTTCACCTAATGTATTTTCACAATGAAATTTAACTCTTTTTTGTTTTACCGGTCAATTTCATTTTAATAAAATCCATATTTGAAATGTTACAACAAAAATCAGAAGAGTTGTATATTCAAAATTGCCTGCTATTCGAGTTTCGGAACGGTTGTGATGTTATTTAAAGCTACAAAAAGGAAACACTTTTGAGATTTATGCAGTTTCTATAGAGTCAGTTTACTAGGTTTGGGTCAGATAATTTTCATCTTTGTGATTCGCCTAGTTCAGGAAAAAAGGGTCTATCTTGATATATTGTTTTGACTTTGACTGCCAGAAAAGAAAGTGAATTTGGTCAAACGCCCAAGAAGTAATAGGACAAGATTTTAACACCGTGTTCTACTATTAACACTATGAGTCCTATTCCGCCTAAAACCGCCCCATTCGACAGAGGCTTAGACTCGGGCGGTTTCGGGTACTTGAGTGCATTTTACGGGAGAAAAGTAGTTCCCTTCTTTGTTGACATTTAACCGCCCGAATTCGGGTGCCGTTCTTCTGGAAATTCTGTAAAGAAAGAGAGGATTCCATTATTTTTTCGTGTACGAAAATTTGCTTCAGTTTTTGAGGTTCTGGAATTCTCAATCTAACCGGGTTTAGAGAGTTAAAGAACATTTGAAAGACATTTTTGAAATTAGCAGAGAAAGCGCTTCGGTTGCACAAACACTGTCAGAATTAAACAAAGCAACCAAGGTTGCACAAAATGCAGAGGCATTTCTTGATTAAGCGATGACTGAAGATGAGAAATGTGTTCTTTATGACAATTCCAAACATAAAAGACAATGGATGCCTTCCATCATACAACATCACATGCCCCAAAACACTACCTTCGCCACAGGAAGGTACTGCTGTCAACTTGGTCTTTTATGAAATCCTTCTAAAAACTGGTAGCTAGGAGTCCACATATAGGAATTCGCAGATGACTTTGTTTTTGTCATCACCGAGCCTGCAGGAGCAAAACTTAAATACACTGAACTGGGGGCTCTCGCGGTATTTAAAAATTAGACGAAAACACTCTCGGTCTCGATAGAAAAATACAACAATATCCTCATAAGTAACCTAGTTATCTCCAAGGAATAAAACGGACAGATGAATTAACTCAGAGGAAAACATCTTTTAAATACTTGGGCGTAATAATAGATATCAAACTAAAATGGGCAGACCTCCTTTGCAAATTAAACACTAAAATTAATCACCTCCATCGGAACATCAGAAAAATAGCGAGAGCCAACTGGGGATTCAACAACAATTTTACACCGAGGTAGCAGAACGTTTGGTCCTGCATGGAGCAGCAGCTTGGCCTTACCCACTTTATGCTAGACAACCAAGGCAACTCAAATCCTTTCATGGGCCTCCCAAATATCTCCGAAGCTTATTTCATCACCCCAGCGGCTTTCCAACAGGGTATAGAAGGATTACTCCTCTCTATCTGAAAGTAGAACAAGAAGCCGTCTACGTAAGGATTACAAGGTTTAGAAAAACCAGCCTCCTCAAAGACGAGAGATTCAACCCCAAAGACTTTTAAAGGCAAGGTCTCCACGACCAAGTTTCACCCAGCCTCTTTTACACAGAGGAAACCCTTAATATATATACAGACGGCTCTAAAAAAGAAGGCAGAACAGTTTGTGCATTCTGCGTCAGGAAAATAGCATATTCACAGCTCAATGGATGGCAGAACTCAGTCCTTATAATTTAGTGTTTCAAGCAGAACTAATAGAAGGAAGCCTGCATCTGGGAAAGTCAATTCAATCAACTTTTTAATTCTAAACCGATAGTAAATCCAGCCATAACTCCATCT
>BGPR01000433.1:477704-519303 GCA_013235015.1 Araneus ventricosus | reverse complement strand
CTTTCATATCAAGTGTTCTGTAATGTGTTGTCTTTTATGAAATTAGTAGTTATAATCCATGAATCTTTACAATAATCAATATTGCCTTTGGGACCTGTAAATTCAAAAGACTGCCCTTAGGACTAGTATGTATTCAACTGTACTCATCCAAGAAAGCCCCTAGTTCCTTTTTTAAATTGTTCACGTGTTCACGTCCACTCGTCCCGAAGGTTAGGATGATTTGATGGCAGCGAGGATAGACTTGAAGGTAGTCATGCCTCCCCTTGGGAGCATGGTATGCACTTCCTTCCACATATACCCATACGCCTGATTATTTTGCCTCCTGATATAAGTTTTTGACTTATGCAGATTATCTCTGCTTATGATTGCCTTTTATCTATGAATTATGGGTGTTTCAAAGTATATTATTAATAGTTTCATTTTTGAAATGTGTCTGAAATATTAAATATAATTTTATTAGGAAATGGTAATAACCAATGACCAAAATGAGGTGACATGGATTTTCTTGCATTATAGACAACTCTAAAGAAACAAATTGATTTATAGCCCCGAAAATTCATTAAAATGAACTCGCTTTTCACTTGTGAAAATATATAAAAAAGGAGAAATTAGGTGATGTTGAATGTGTTATTAAGAATCATACACGTTTAAATTTATCTGTGTTTGTTCCAAACTCTCCACATTCATAAATGAAATGAACGTCATATTTCAAAATATGGAATTTCAATCACTCAGAAAATCAGTTGAATCAGGATTTTTTCTAATACTGAATGTTTCTTGAAATACTTCTTATCTCAAGTTTCCTGGTAATGCACTCCCGGAATTGCATTGATAATTGTAATTACAGATTAATGTTATTTTAGCATTTGTTATTGATTAAGAAATATGTAACTACATTAGCATCTAAAATTTTTTCTTTATTGAAAAACTTACTTTTTATTTGTATAAAAAATTTCATACCGTAAAAAAGTTCTAATTTCCTTGTAAAATTTAAAACCTTTTCTTAAACAGTAATGAAAAATTTTATTTCTCGGCAGATGTGCAGCTACATGCAGCCTTGCGGATATAAACCATCATAAAACAAATATCATGAATATGATTCAGAGTGATTCAGAAGTATCGGTCTTCTCATATCTTAAATTAAAACAGTGAACAATCAGATCTACAGTGAGCGTCTTTTTCTTACGCTCGTTTATAAATATATACATAAGTAGAAATACATACAAATCCACACAACATAAACAAAAGTGAATCCTTTTCCTACAAGAGACAATTCTAATGCATACAAAATGCTCTGAAAACAATATTCTACAGAAATGCTTGTGGAACATAAAATTAAAATTCCATGCGAAATCTCATAGTAATAAAGTACGAGGCGTTCTATGCAATACAAAAGAAAAGTTTCAAGTAACTATTCTAAAATGCTAAAAGAAAAGTAAGAGCTCTAAGATAATATTCCAAAATCATAATGATAACCAGTGCATTTCAAAGAAGTGCTTCTGAATTCTGTCTTTCATGAGAAGGTTACAGTACAGGCAGACATGCGTGAAAAAACCGTAGGAGAAACAAACAGAACAAACAAGCAACGAAATATATTTTGGAAGTGAATATAAATGATTCTTACCCGGCAACTGCAGTATATGAAGCGACGGGTTGAGCAGCAGCCGCCGCAGCTGCATAACTTCGTGCAGCCGCAGCTGTGTAAGCAGCACTTGCCGCGTATGATGCCTGCAAAGAGAATTCCATATTAATATTATTCAAACAAAACAAACAAATATCTTTCTTGATATTCAACCAATCCTTCATTTCTATATAACACATTAGGATATCTATTGCCATAAAAATTAAAACTCTTTGCTCATTAACTTTATGTTAAAGCATTTAAGCTGAATATTTTTAAGGTTATATAACTTTTAAAATTACGATTACATGATTTTTCACAACTTTTCAAATCTATCGAAAGAAAAATATACTAAATCATTAATAATAAAAGAGCGTAAATTGTCGTTATTTGAGATGAGAAATGCAAGAGGTTTTTATTTTATTGTCCTCTCTAGTTGTTTTATTACTACCTAAAGTAAAAGTAATTAATACTAGCAAACAGAAAACAGAAAGAATTGTTTCAGAACTAAAAATTTTTTAAGACGGAAGAAAGAATCAAACTGAGAATATACTAACATGAAAAATGTTTCAGATGCGTCATTTTTATTAAATTTTGTTAAATTGATTAATATGATGAGAATTAATACTGATACTTTTATGCTTCTCGGATAAAGGAATGCTACTGATTTTCTAGCCTTATTTCATCTTTGCAGATTATATTTATTTCCTTTTAAACAAAATAATTAAAATTTTAAATTGCTCATGAAAAAACTTTATTAATAAATTTTCAAATTAATGTTTCAATAAAGAATATGAATTTGTTTGAAAGTGGAAACACTCACTTGTCTGAAAAAAATCGTTAAACTTCTTATACTGTCTTTCATCTATTTAGAATAATACTAAATAATATTTTTAAAAAGTTCTCTATATGCTAAATCGAGCATTACTCTGTAAAATATATTCGGAAAATATAGGTCATAAATTTACTTCGCCTTTCCGAAATTTAGGTCACCAATTCAATACTATATTAATTCCTACAGAATCAACTTCTAATCATTCTTCCATACAATGTTGTGAGTTGTGTAACGTAACTAAAGAGTTAAAAATTAGAAAGGCATAAAAAATTGTAAATAATTATTTCGTCAGTTTCATTTTCATAAAAAAATGTTTTTATTATTTATTTAGTTCTAGCTTTTTGGAAAAAATGACAAATGCTAATAAAAAACCAATAATAAGAAGAAACAATATTTGAAACAGTAGAAAATACCAATTATTCTTTGCTACTATTAATTAATCAAATTATTGATGATTCTTCTTCTATTTGATGGATGAATTGTACCATTAGTAATAAACCATTCTTTTTATGATTCTTATCTCCAAACCTTTCCACTCTGAAATATTCCAATTACATCCCAAGATAGTGAAGAAATAATTTTTTACGTGGCTTAATGATACATGGCATCACATTCCATAACTAAAATCCCGTAAGTCGATACATTATAGCACGTTTCAGTGTCTGGAAAAAGAAACTGAATGGATGTAGTTTCGATATCTCGAATTTATGCGGATTTCATCGTCATCATATATTTCGCTGCATCATTAGAACCAATCCTTTCGTAAACGCTCGACAATATCGAAATATCACTTTCTGTCGCTTTAAATGACATTTAAATTTAACGAATGACGGAGTTAACTTACCGGTAGTTGATAACGTTCAGCTCCTGCGTATGCGAGGAATGGATCTTGGTACACTCCCCGGTGTAACATTAACCTGTTAAAGTAGAAAAGTAAAAATTAAGTGAGAAAGTTTAAAGTGATCCCTACAGCGCCGACTAGTATGGACCAAAAAATAAATAGGCCAATCGGAATATTGCGAAAAATATTTCATATAGTATTATTAAATTTCCACCATCCTCATCTGTTGTTTGATCTCCGAAAAAAATCATCAACTTCATTTTAACAGACAAATTAGAAAAAAAAATGCTTGAAAATCATGCGAAAAAGAAACGACAGATTGTGTTTTTGTTATATATATTTTTTTTAATGCACCTAATTATGAAACGAGCAGTTTTCTTATGTTTTCCAGATTTTCAGTTCACTATTGCCTGTTATGTTAAACATAAATACAAAAGCAAGGATAATTCTTTTATCCGGTAGTCTCTATATAAACAGAGAGATATTTTAATAAAAAAAAATTATCGACAAAAAAAGATATCTTTGCTGTTAGAAAAAAGTAAACCTGATATGGCAGGGATTATGTTTAATTTCTTTATGTTATTTCAACTTTATATTATCAAATAAAGTTGAATTCTTATTATATTTCAAAGTTTATTAGTTGAATTATATAATAGAAAGTTTATTTATCTCTAGATATTCCTAATTACGTATACTTGTGATTTTTCTGTTCATAAATGGCGCAATTAGGAAAAAACTGGTTTTGTGATGAATTTGTATAAAAATACTGAAAAATATTTAAATCGAGAAGTCGTTTTTGAATATTTTACGATGCTTCCTAAATCTGTATACATTTCAGGTATATTAGTAAACTTCAGTTCAGGAGTTCTAGGTTTAAAAACTGTGAAATAATGAATTATTTATCGCCAGTTTTAATAATTTTGTTCCTAAAATTGACAGATTTATTCATTAAGTTCCATAGTAGAATACTTATACAACCATTATAATTGAATTCGTATTTATTCGTATGCATAAACAGGGCATCGGAATAGGATTGATCTCAATATTCGATACGTAAATTATTTTCTAAGCTTTTAAACTACAGACGTGTGACAGTGTATTTTTCAGAAACAATTCGTGCTTAATATTTTATTTAAAATTTTATTAAACGAAGTTTGATATATTGGTGGTAAGCAATAGGATTATAACAAATAAAACTACAAAAATTCCTCTTTGCTTTATAATTGTTTTCAAATTATTTTCATATATATAGAACAGAGGTTCTCAACCAATGGCACATTTACCAATAATGGTATATTTTATTATTATATTTGGTGGTACAATTTTTAAACAAAACATTTAAATGAGTTCTTCGCGTATTTTTGTTATATAATTTCTACTTTTGTATTTGTAAATCCACTTATGTTAAATATGTTTGTTGAAGTTGACTATAGATGGCGGTGTGTGTCTTCATTATCCTCCCCAAGTCATGTACACGTGTACCTGTTTAGCTAAAATTATTTTTTAAAATTTGTTTTAATTGTTAATTACTTTTTTCTTTTTTTTATTTGATTCTCTGTATATTCAAACTGAAGAGCATGTCACATGCCATCATCTTATTTGTTATCCTTTTATTTGATTGTATAAATAAATAAGGAAAAAGCCAAATCCAAAGTGTTTTTAAGCGTTCCAATCCGACTCAAGCCCCCACACCTAAACCTTAACATGAATGCTTAAAATGAATGTAAAATATCACTCATTTTAGCATCTTTTTTTGATATTTATCACTGATGAACTCTGGCTATCCCATTCAGTGTATTTGTCCAATCTTTTTGAAAAAAACTGAACGAAATGAATTACAATTCAAAAGTTCCCCTTTTGACTGTCTTTACTGTTCGTGACAAAATAAATACAGCTGTGAAAAATTAGAATATATAAATAAAAACATCAGTAGAAAGTTGCTTAACTACCAATTATGAAAGGATTTCCGGAGAAAAACAACTAGTTGAAGAAATAGAAAAACACGACTTAAAACTTATTAACAAGCTTCATTCCTACTTTCCTGTAAATTTAGAAAAGGAAAGTTGGATTAGATATCTGCTTTCTATTTCGAATGGTGTGCCAGATAATGTTCCAGTTTAAGAAGAGTCATCTGATTTTAGCTATTTCATGCGACAGAAATATCATAACTTGTGCAAGTTTTGGTTAAATAGAATAGATAAATCTATTTATATTTCCGACCAAGTTATAAAATTTTTAATGCCTTTCAACAAATCTTATCTTTGCGTAACAGGAATTTCAGTCATGTTATTAATCAAAGTTAAATGTAAGACATAATTGCAACTTGAAACTGCTTTACACTTGAAATTTATGAAGATAAAGTCCGGCATATCGAAAGTGGCTACAATGAAACAGACTCAGTCGTCGCATTAATATTCAATAATAAATATTAATACTTATTATTATGTAGTATTACTCATTTAATTTAACAAAGTGAATTCAATCTGTTTTACGCTTTGATTATAAACATTCTATTTCGGATGCAGTGATAATTAATCTGAAAATGATTTTATGATGATGCATTCTTGATTCTTACTTTGAAGTACAGAATTTAAAATTTGGGATCCCCCGAGATAGAAATTGTTCTTTATGCACACTTTGATATCTATAAAAAACCCTACTTCATAAGCTGTAACAAGTCAAGCTAATGAGGTTAACGCTAAGAATATTTTCAGTTAAGAAACTAACCTGAAAAAGCACGAAATCGTAACATTCTGTCAATAAATGAATTTCTATTCGATAGCGGCTGCATATTTATCGAGTGCAACAGTATTTGTTGATGCTTAGAGTTAACTTATTTTATAAGCGGACTAAAACATTCTTTATTATACTAATTTTCATTTATTGTATGGCTTATATTAAATAGTTAAAAAAATTTCATTTTAAATGAAAATATAACTTTTCATGTCATATTTGGAATGAAAAAACACGAATAAAGAATCGGTACGCTTTTTTTAACTTTATGCTTTCGAAGAAAGAAAAACAACAAAAAAAATCAGCTATGATATAGAAACAATTTTAGCAAAAACAAATTTGTTAGTGCTTAGAGTCAGCTTATTTTATAAACAGACTAAAACTTTCTTTATTATACTAATTTTCTTCTATTGTAGGGCTTATATTAAATAGCATTTATTGTAGGACTTATATTAAATAGCTAATTTTTCTTATTTTAAACGAAAATATAACTTTTCATGTCATATTTGGAATAAAAAAACACAAATAAAGAATCTTTACGTTTTTTTATAACTTTATGCTTAAAAAGAACAACAGCAACAACAACAACAAAATCAGTTATGATACATAAACAATTTTAGCAAAAACAAACTATAAAATGTCTGTAAAAGTATCTACAACGTTCTCTTTGAAGAATTAATGCGCTTTTTCAAGTGCATTTCTTCTATCGATTTCTATACTACTTTTTTCGGAAAACTGGTTTAATCCTTCTGTCAATAAATTCTATCATTTTTTATGGTTCTTTGAAGCATTGTTTTTTGCTCTAAAAAATCTAATCTGTCAGATCTCTGCAATATCGATAATGCTTTTCTTCAGGTTGAGTACACTGAAAATTTCAAGTGAACCTCGCTATATGTCAAACAAAAGATTTTACTCATGCTTCATTTTTGATCATACAAGTTTGGTACAATTTTATTCTACTGTTGCTATGATCATGATAATAGATTTACTGAAAATCTCAAAATAATGGGACAGTACATCACTGATTTCGATGCCAAGGAGTGAATAAGGAGTGAGTGATAACCTTTGAATGGTATATAGATTGTGATCTTCAAGCCGGCCATTCACTTCACAGATAAACTGGATATTTTGGAACGCGAGGAGGGAAAAGCCATAAAAATTTATGGAAATCAGCCAAATGGCTTGTGATGGTTGCAATTCTGTTTGGACTGAAATCGGAACGAAAAAATCAGAGGAACCCTGAAATTGGCTAGCGAACAATGCCTTACCTAGATTGAAGTCTCGCTTCGAGGGTAGCATACATTAAAATCTGCTGACTGGGAAAAATCGAAGAGCGATTGACATGCAGCTGTAAAGAGGGAAAGAATATCGCTCTCCTACCTTCGTTCAGATTTAGCGAATGGAGTGCCTGTATTTTTCGATTAAAATGGGTGGGAAAAATCCGGGCTTAGGACAAATGGCATGCCTGTATTTCAAGTGAATGGCCGTCTTAAGATGCTTTTATCTTTCAATCTAGAAAAAAATATGTCAGAAATGTTAACTCTAAAAAAGTTACGCAGAAGATAAGATATCAAACATTAAAATGTTGAAGTGGTTGATTAGATTTATTAATTTATAGTGTTACAACTTTAATTTGCTTCTTGGAAGCTGCACAGGAGCAAATGGGAATATAGAGAAGTGTAAAGCAGGACATTTAAGTAGACACTCCCAGGTTCAAAAGTTCCGCACGAAATTTCAAACCCAATTAGATTCAACAAGAATCAGGCCTGCGTCCCTGGCAGGTTTCAATCAAATCGGATTAAAATTAAATTCGTTACATTATTTTACCACAGCTTCCTTGATTTATTTGATTTTTTATGAACTAAAGTATATTATATAGAAAGTAGGGAATTATGAGTACTGACGCACCAGTTATCTTCCTTTGAATATCCGATTGCTAGATTTAAGAAGTGCATCGTATAAGTTTTTTTCCTTTCGAAATAATTTTGAAGAAATAAATAAAAGTAAAAGAAAACGCTATTTCTGAAATTTTTTAACTAAGCTGATTAATTACCTTTTACTTAGAATAAATTACACAGGCCTGCAGTTATTAAAAGGGGTTTGCTATGACTGATTCTTATATTGTTTGGTGTTCTTATTTCAATTATGGTGTCTATTTTTATCAGTCACCTAAGAATTTTTCACAAAATGGGCTTGAATATATGGGGAGATAAGACTATTTTGCATATTCTGTCGAAAACTAGTTCTTTTCAAAATATTTTTTAAATGTTTTATTTACAAATTTATTATGTATCAAACTATTGGAAATGATTTTCTAAATTATATTAATAAGAGCAGTTACCATTGTTAATACATTCTGACATTCATAGATTCTGATGCTGTCTTTTTCTTCCTCCCTGAAAACTCCTTTTGGTACTTTGTCTCTTGTAGGCAGTATGCGGGTGTGCGGCATGCGACAGTAGTCCGCCCGTCATATTGACATTCCACCTGGTATCTATGCTACATCCCTTGATATCTTGGCGAAATCTTTCTCCCTGTTCTTCATGAACAGCACCAAGATTATCGGGAAAGTAGTACAAATGCGAATTTAAGAAATGCATTTTCAAACTCATCGAACAACCATACCAAGTCATCGAAATCTTTGAATTTTGAACAGATTTTGCCCGATACATTTAAAGTTGGGGTCCTTAAAGATCCCGAGGAATTTTTGACGACCTCCTTAAAAGACCTCCAGGCCTCTTTTTCACTCATTTCCATTATATTTTCATTTTCATTTCCATTATTCTTCGTCTTTACAAGTTCCAGAGTATCTGAAAACACCTTCCTTTATTTTTGCTTCTGACATTGCTGGAAACCTGTTGCCGAGGTATTTAAAGCACTCTCCTTCTTTTGATAGAGACTTAACAAATTGTTTCATCATGCCAAGATGGATGTGAAGTGGAGGCAAGAGGACTTGACTGGGATCAACCAACCTTTCTTTTACTACATTTCCGTTTCCAGATTTTAATACTGTCCTATGTGGCCACTCTTTTCTGATCAGGTGGTTTTTCTTATCCCGACTGTCCCATTCACACAAGAAGCAAGGGAACATGGTGTATCGTGCTTGTTGTCCAAAAAACATGGAAAGATTTTTAGATCATCGCATATCGTCCATCCATTATCTTTATATTTCAATTTATATTTCATTCATATTTCATTTTAATTTTATATTTCAATTCAGTGAGAATCAAAGCTAAATTCTCGTAACATTCTTTCAGGTTCACAGAATTCCCTAATGGCACTGAAATACACTTGCTGCCCTTATGCAGAAGCACAGCTTTAAGGTTTATTTTGAAAAGTCATAAAAGAGTCTCCACTCGTTCACGTCATTCTGTATATCATACATCTCCATCAATCCAGGAATATTACTACAGTAAACGAAGTCACAATCTTCGGAAAAGTAATGAATTAAAACTGTTTCTCTCTTTCTGAACCATGAGAAAGAGGTACCAGGAGCCAATAAATTCTTTTCTTTAGCCTAGAGCCTAAGAGTTATGCAGAACCTTTAGAAAGCCCCAAATATTTGACTAAATCATTAAATTCCATCTGGGAAATATAGAGGCTCGCTGCTATCAGAAACACAGTGAAAGTCCTCATCTTAAGCCTGACCTTCGTCTTCAGAGTCCTCAGGAATGTCTTATAGTTTCTCAGTAAATTTAGGTATAGTTATTTCTGAGATATGAAGAACAGGGCGCATTGCCGAGAAGAGGTTTGGAGAAAACATTTTTCTCTTATTAATTAAATTGTACCCCTGCACGTTACATGAACAGAAGTAGCAGTCGTCACTATGATTTTTAGGTTCCGTCTGGATCATAGGGACTCCAAAACGGACGGACTTTTTCGTATTCTTTGACCACTTTCGGAATTCTTCTGCACACGGGTAACACCCATGTAGTTACCACGTTTTACACTGAAATATGTATAATATACTTTCTTCACAAAATCTGTTATATTTCTTTCTCCTCGTGATAACCACTGATGAATCATGGCGAATTTTAGTGTAGGCTCTCGACGGAAAAAAACCATTTTGAAGTAAAATCTGTCCAAACAAACTTTTTTTGGACATATTATGTCTTGAAAATTTGTTTTTTTTATTCTCACCACAACTGCCCTAAATTTCTCCAGTTTTCGGAAGTAATGACGATTTATGACACTAAATACTCATCCCTTTCTTTAGTAGATTATAATATAACGGATTGGTGGCTATTAAAATCAAAATTTTCAATTTGATGGTAGGTGATGGAATTTTTTTGCTACTTTCCCTGAAATCAGTATCCAAAAAAAATCAGAATCAAATATTGGTTTCTAAACACTTTTTTGGTTACAGGCCTTTGTTATCTTTTTAGTTAGTAAAATGATTTTTAATTGATTTGTACCTTTTATAGCAGTCAGATCAACACTCAGATGCAACAATCAAAGCTGGAAATTGTACTATTTAAGCGAAAATAAAAGGAAAGCAATCCCAAAAAATGGACAATGGCAGATAATAGTTTAATAAAGAATATAAATTTGATTCCGCTCTTACATAGTATTCATCAATGAGGAAACTTATGCAAGAATCCTGCATTTAATTAATAAAACTTCTGCTTGAAACAGTGTTCTTATTACATGCAATGTGGACCAGGAATACGGTTGTGCAGAATTCCATAAGTCTATAATGTATATAATCCATTACAAAATTGGACAAAATATGAATTTTTAAGGACATATATTGATCGCCTACAAAATAATTATTCACAAATAACCATTGTTTCGAGGAACGATTTAGACAAATTTTCTTCCAAATCATATGGCAAGAAATAACTTCTTGTCTTTTTGACAAGATTTATTAGATTAGTAGATTTTGCCTTGTAATCTTCCTAACCAAAATGGATAAGTTACAATATATTTTTATGAATTTTTAACTTAATTTTTAAATATTGTTGATCGCATTAATTGCCACTACACTGTGATAAGCAACTGAAAATCTTATTATAAGCCAGACTGTTTACTTTAAACGTTGTCTAGAGAATATTTCTTAATTAATTTACTTCAGAACAAATCATCATCACCTTTCTTGTCAAAACTAAACACTTGAATTCTTTACATATAATTGATGTTTTTAAAAGGCAAAAACTTTTAACTTGCGTAATTAGCATTTTAAGCTGTCTAGAGCTTTGTTTTCGATTAAACGTTTTGCTATGAGATATTTGAGAGTAAAAGTTATTACTTCTTAATTTTGTGCTCGAGATATGAATTAGCAGATGATGCAGAAAATGAGATTTTCATTAATTAGCAGGTACAACTGTACTTTCGCAAACATAATTTTATTTCGCTTCTGATTTTAATTAGAATTTTTAAAGCGGACTAATGCACTGATCATTAAAACGATTACAATTCTCGAAAGGAACATTGATTAATGGTAGATATTTGTCTTCAGAATAAATGGAAACGCTTGAATTTTAGGAAATGAGGTTGAGTAAACTCAACGAGAGCAAATTTTGTTTTGAGTAAATACACTTAGGTTTGCTCTGTTGTTCCTTTATCATAAGTAAGTGAAGTCAAAAGCATGGGCTCGGTGATAATTCATTTAAAAATTTCAGTTATCTGATGCAATTGTTTTCAATCTGTGTGCGTAATGCAAAAATGCTAACTTGTCGCCTATATAGATAATTTTATGAAGGAACAGAAACAAATGTTTCCGAGTAGACTTTTATATTTTCTATATCAGAAGCCACAAATAAAACTATACATGAAATATAACTGATTCAATTTAGCAGAATTTTTATTGTTACTCTGTAGGATTACATAATTTTGTTATGACATAACAAAATTATGCAATCATGCATAATTGCATATGACATAATGAAATATATGACATAATAATGAATATTATGACATAATGAAACATAAGAAATGTAATGTAATGGAAATCATATTGCGTAAGAAACTATTAGGGTGAATCAAATTTATTTTCGTTTTTTATTTCGTTAATTATGTACTTCAAAGCTTATATCCTTTACTTTTTCACTTATATTGCTGATTTCAAAATGTTCTATAAAAAGTTATACATCTTTGTATAATCTACAATCGTTCTGACTTCTGTCTTTCAGTTTCAAATTGGGTGATGCGTGATACACCTATAAAGTTTTTATCTATCTTGAGGCATTGCTTCAAATTAGACATTAAAGGCACAGAAGCTTCTAACAGAATTCCCACTGTTGAATGGCGTGACAAGATTTGTGATTATACAGTTCAAAATTGTTTCAAACTCTTCAAGGAAATAGATATAATGTTTGATAGTATAGATAGTGCTTGAAATCAAACACTTAAGTGGTATCCAGCAGCTTTGAATCTACAGGAGTTGAAAGCAATCATAGAGGAGAATCCAACCACTAGCTCATGAAAACTTGTGGGAAAGCTAGGATATTCCAAGGGTAATAAATGTCGAGTATTGCATAAGCAGCAGAAAACGTATAGAGTTTAAAGAGGTACCTCATGAACTAATACAAGAAGCAAATCGACGAATGGAAGTTCAAGACTCTTCTGGAAAACTCACCATATTTTCAACTCAGGATTGGTTCAAACTCTCCAAGGAAATAGATCTAGTACTTGATAACTTAGATAGTTATTGAAACCAAATGCTGAAATAGAATCCAGCAGTTTTTAATCGAAAAGAGTTCAAAGGAAACGTAGAGGAGAATTCAACCACTAGCACATGAAAACGTGTGGGAAAGCTAGGACATTCCAAGGGCACTGTACGTCAAGTATTACGTAAGCTGCAGAAAACGTACAGGGAGTCTAAAGAGGTTCCTCATGAACTAATACAAGAAGCAAATCGTCGAATGGAAGTCCAAGACTCTTCTGGAAAACTCACCGTATTTTCAGTTTTTCCGACGAATAGTCACATGTAATGAGAAGTGGATATGTTAGGTCGATGAGATTAATCGGTAATTTTTGATAATAACCGGTTCTCATTGATAATAACCAGTCATTATTAATAATAACTGGATAAAAAATCCTCTTAAAATAAATGTTATTAATAATTATCGCTTAAAAATAATGTTATTTTTTAATAATAGACGCTTAAAGATCGTGTTATTATTAATAATATACGATTTTTCACATCGACCGTAAGAGATATACCTATGAATGCCGGATAATCGGAAACGATGGTTAGGTGTTGGTCAAACAGCCGAATCAGTTGCAAAAATAGAATGGTTTGAAGAAATAGTTTATGATAAGTATTTTCTTGAATTTTGAGCAGTTCATTCCCTTTTAGATACTACAAAACAATAAATATATCTCCTATACACTCTACAGTGCTACGCTACATGCCTAGATGTAAGATGTTTTCCTAGTTTTTAGTAAAGCTTAATATCTTTTTCCTTTTAAATAAATATTAGTACTAGTTTCACATTAGAAAACTTAGTATTTTGCAGTGTTTTGCAAATGCTGAATAGATTATTCTATTTAAAAAGTCCAAGTATCTATCTTTCCATCAAAAGTTCCTTTTCATAATTAATTATTCAGCATTCTATCGACTGCAGACGATATTTCATTTATAATTCATGCATTGCTAAATGTTTTATTGTTAGACTACAATTATTTTTAAATTTAAAAACAAACTCGTCTTAATTACGTGAAAACACCTTCAACAAAGAATAATACATATTATTGAATTTTAACTAACAATTAGGTGATATATTTTATCAATCTGATACACTTTGTCAATATTTTTTCTTTCAATTGAGATAATACATTATGCATGAATAATATAAAATTTAACACTTTGAGGGGCACTATATTAAAAACAATTACCCCTCAAAAGTGCATGGTTAAAGTTCTATCACCTGACAATAAAATATTTGACATTCAAAGAATTTTTCCTAACCTTAGCTTTTTCACAAGGGGCTGGGTCGTGTTATGTCCCACAGCCACTCAACGGGCTTGAGCATACCCTGAGGCCCTTCCGCGACTCATACGTCATTTGTTATTTCTCGGTTACTTTTGAAGAATATAGTTGGTAACTTTGCCTATTTTCTCCAAATGTCTCGAAATAATGTATATCTGTGATTGCAATAGAAAGATTTTCCCATAATCAGCCCTTAAATGTGACAAGCTCTTCTATTGTACTTTTATAGTTGTCATCCTCTTTCAAAGCAGAACAAAGCATGCCACCCATTTTCTATCAGTAAAATCCTACCTTTTTTCTCAGTTTGTTAGAAGGGAAGCAACAAGAATGTGTTGTCAATATATGTGTTCGCAATTATTCAGTTTCGACAAAGAAACTAGACACACAAGCCTGCAACTGGACACTAAGAGCAGCGAAAAGATCTCCTGTTAACACTTCGCCAGTCAAATATTATCTCGCGAAGTAAAACGGCGCAGATCTTCCCTTGAATATATTCACGCAGCTATATAACATACAGAATAGAGATTTAATCAATCATTTGATTGAGTCAAATCATGCTCATGCAGTACACACAAAGTTCGAAATGCCAATTTATTTTTGGAATCTATCATGCATAATACAGAACAATTAAGGACCTCACGACATAGGACAGCGTCAGAGTTTGCATAGTTTTCGCTGCTGTCTTACGACAGACGAATGATTGGTTCGTAGAAATTTTCCTAATGTACAGTCTTATAAGTAATATAATAAGCAGTTGTTGAACCGCATAAGGCTTTATCCCCAGTTAACTCGTCCTAAATACCGCAGGTTACAAAATAACTCGTTCTTTAAGCCGTTAAAACTCCAAATTTTATTAGAATGGAAGCAAAGTATAGTTCAATTAGTTGGAATGGAACTGAGAAAAAACTGATTAGAAAAATTGTGCCTCCTAAAATGCTGAAAACGTAGGTGAACTAGAACAAGAGCCTTATACAGGTAGACGCTAATGGCCTATCATTTCCGAGGCTCTAGTACATGCGAAGAAGCTTTAATGATTGGACTAGCAATTTCGTAGTTAAGTCTCTCATTAGGCGTTCAGTACGAAATGGGTATTTCACTTACGGTGTATATCCATGCAGAGCTGTAGCTGCAGCTGCAGCTGTCAGTGGGGAGGGATGTCGAGCAAAAGCTGTAGCAAAAGCACCTCTCGCTCGCCCTCTCTGTAAGGCGACCCCTCGAAGAGCGGCCACTGAAAAAATAGCAATATTTATTCTATGGGATGAAGTAAAAAAAGAAGAAGAATGTACATTAGAATTAAAAAAAATATGCAATAAAATGAATTCGTAGAATCACATTTGAAAAATGCTTAATGCTTTGTTCCGAAATGGAATTGAATATTTTGTTTTCAAGGATTACTCCATGTAACAAAATAATACGTCAAAATGAATGCACTGGCAGCGGCCCAAAGTGAGTCTGGGGTATAAAATTAAATTTACACCAAATACAAATAAATGATATTTTGAAATTTAATTTCTTCTTTTCGCATTCATATCCTGACAAACATATCATGACCATCAATGAATGAATAATGACTGGGTAAAATTATCAGCTTTATTTTGTGCATTCATTTATTTATAAATACATCAGGTGATCCAGAAATTCTAACCATTCATAAGTACGAAAGTTATAAAATATTCTTTGAAGAAATAAATATTTTATCTGGAATAGTTTAAAATTATATAAATTTTAATCTTTTTTGTATTTTTAAAGTTTCATATGTGATTAGGGGGTATACTAACTTTAGAAAATTCTAATTCAATGCGGAATATAAAGTTCGTGTGCAAATTTACAATGCGATACATATAAATGCAAAGGAGTAAGCATATAAGCTTACTATAATATATATAAATATAAAATGTTTTGGTACGTGGCTCAAAAAAGAGTTTAATTTCTCTTCTGATGGTATCGATTGGTTTGTTTACAAAACAAAGCCGGTAGCTTCCTTCTGTTAGACATAACCTTACAAACGTAGCCCAATGCCATATTAGTTCTGATGTAAAACAACTTTTTCTCGCAAAAAAAATGAGTTTACGGAGTACAGTTCACAATATTTCTCACACTATACGGAGATAAGAACAGCGTGCGAATAAAATTTAGAATGAAATGATTCAAAGGAGACCAATTAGAAATGAAACAGATAGATTTAGGTGATCCAAAGTATATCTGTTTCATTTCTAATTGTTTTGTTGAACGTCAAAAGAGAGTATGTCTAATTCATAATGATGCATATTTTTTTTCAAGGGATATCAATTAGGAATGAAGCAGATAGGCCAGAGAACGCTTAGGTAAACATCAAAATAGACTAAGAATAATTGATGATGGTGTATATTTTTTACAATGTGTATATATATTTTTAAATTTCAAAGAGTATCCAATAAGTTTTGTGCACATGGAAGAGTTTTAAATATATAAGGAACTGAAATCCATGCATACATTTTTACTGGTGCGAATATTGTATTTTGTCTTTCAATATATCTGAAGCAATTTTCTGAGAGGTGATGTGTAAATTCATATCCAATGAAAACGGGAGTTGTTGAAGAACGAAGGGCAGTTTATCTGAATGCGGACATAATTAAATTATTACAGATTTTTCAACTGAAGATAAAATTTGAAACATTACTTAAATCCAAGCCATGGCTAGGTATAAATAATCTTACGCGCAAAGCCGCACGTCTTACCAGGAAAAACTTACATCGTAAAAGAGACCGTTACAGAAACACCGCCAGCTTAAATACTTTCAGAAACTGGGAAAGTCCCGAGTCGAGGCTCTAGAAATGTTGCGACTTTTACGAGTCTTTAAATTAAAGTAGATGTGTCTTTATCATAAGATTGAAATAGAATTAATGCGTTTATAATTAAAATTTAGGTGGTGTTAAAAAGGATTTATTTTAAAGATGGGAAAGTTTCTGAATCATTCTATATATAGCCCAGTCTACGAAGGAAAAATAGAAAGAGAAAATGGTGTAGTTTTGAAATTTGGCACAGTTGTTGGGGGTAGTGTCCTAAACGACATACTAAAAGTCCCCGCCTGTGGGAGGTGCGCGGGGGAGGGGTTTAAAGAGGGCGTTTTCAGTTTTTCTTAAATATCTCGAAACCTATAGGTTTTATCAAAAAACACTCAACTACAAAATTAAACTACATACACTTTCCTACTAAACAAATCCTACATTGTTTTTGTAGCATGAATAGTGTAGAAGATACAGGGGGATTTAAAAGTTAATATTTCTAAAATTCCTTATTGTAATGGTAAAATCGATTAAAAGTGCTGAATCAGCAACCCTCATAATAACCTCATGCCTATATAATAATTATACAAGGTAGTATTGCATGTTTCGGAGCGAGTGTGTGTGACAAACCCATTTGATGAACAATTATGCTCCCTTCCTCACTTCACATCCGTTCCTCTTTAAAAGTTTCCTTCTAATCATAGTCCAGTCAAAGAATTGTAAATTTTTGAAAAAAGTTTGTAGTTTTGAAATTCGGAATTCGGCACAGTTGTTGGGGAGAGTGCCCTAAGCGACATACTAAAAGTCCCCCCTGGTGGAGAGTGCTCAGGGGGAGTTGAAAGGGGGGATTTCTCAGTTTTTCTTAAATATCTCGAAAACTATGGGTCCTAGCGAAAAAAACTTAATTATAAAGTTAAACTACATCAAATTTCCTACAAAAC
This sequence comes from Araneus ventricosus, assembly GCA_013235015.1. Taxonomy (NCBI): domain Eukaryota; kingdom Metazoa; phylum Arthropoda; class Arachnida; order Araneae; family Araneidae; genus Araneus; species Araneus ventricosus. Next base: position 501,634 of record BGPR01000433.1, on the reverse strand, counting down.
TAGTCCTAAATTTTTTGTAGAATGAAAATGCAGAAGATACAAGGGGGTTTAAAAGTGAATGTTTCAAAAATTCCTTATTGTAATGGTATAATCGATTAAAAGTTCTGAAGCAACAACCCTTAGAAAGACCTCATGCCTACACAATAATTGTAAGAGGGTAGTATTGTTTGTGTCGAGAGTAATGGCGGTATCAGGAAAGGGATCTACAAACCTATTTGATGAACAGTCGTTCTCCCTTCCTCCCGTCACGTCCGTTCCCCTCCACTAGATCCCTTCTACTCAGTCTTTTGGTTCTATTAACGCTCGAAGTGTATTTAGACAGTATAATCTAAATCTACATATCTATGCTGAGTTTAACATAAAAGCTCGCAACCAGTCTGTCACAGTTCGACAGAAACATTTTCCTGCCATTGAAGAAATAAGACCCGGCATGTTCAATTGCTAACACAGAAAATGGCTGCTAAAGGAACTGAAACGAGAGTCGCTACAGGAGATGCTGATACTTATATTGTGAGATATGGGTTAGAGAAAGCAACTTATCATCCCAAGGGGAAGACGTAGACCTACTCGTGTTACTGATTGTTTTGTCACCACCAGAAAGTAACATCTATTTTATGAAGCCTGGCAAGGGAAAAGTTGAAGCTAAATTATTTTTTACACGAAAGCAGCAGAAAGAACTTTCTTTTGCCCAAACCATCCTCCATGCATTCCGTGGCTGTGACATTAGACCAGATATTTATAAAAAAAAGCAAAGCACTACAGTTATATTATTCAAAAATCAATTCAGCCAGAAAAAAATATTGCTGACATCTTTTATAATCCCTCATTCAACACCAGATGCTATCTCACAAGCCTGTGAGAAAATGTTCCTAGTATATAGCCGTTGCTGATGAACATAATCTGAATAATCGTAGATATGAGTATTTCTCAAATCATCAACCAAGATCAAAGCTGATCTTCCCTCAATTCCTCCAACCAAAAGAGCTTCGGAGCAACACACGTTTAACAATGTGTTTCTGTTTTGGCACCTTTAATGGTACTTGTACCAAAGGTGTACCTCTAGAAGAAGAGGAGGCGTTCCAACTTGATCATATATTAGTAAAACATGGTGAAATTTAATCACGAGCAATTGTAAAAATGGATTATGCATATTTTTATGTAGGTATGTATGTATAAAAATAAAATTCAACAACATTTTCAACCACTTATTGTAATTTTGTACTTTTTCAAACTGCTATAATATTCTAAACCATTCATACTAAGAACAATGCGTAGGAATATTTTTTTAGGAAATTTAATTTAATTTCATTTCATGCTTAAGTGTTTTTCGATTGGATCCATAGTTTTCGAGATATTTAAGAAAAACTGAGAAATTCCCCCCTTTCAACCCACCTGAGCACCTTCCACCAGCGGGGACTTTTAGTATGTCGTTTAGGGGACTCTCCCCAACAACTGTGCCGAATTCCAAATTTCGAAACTACAACTTTTTTTAAAATTTACAATTCGTTGACTGGATTACGATTAGAAGGAAACTTGTAAAGAGGAACGGATGTGAGGTGAGGAAGGGAGCGTAATTTTTCATCAAATGGGTTTGTCACAGACACCCGCTCCGAAACAGGCAATACTACCTTATATAATTATTATATAGGAATGAGGGTATTATGAGGGTTGTTGATTCAGCACTTTTAATCGATTTTACCATTACAATAAGGAATTTTAGAAATATTAACTTTTAAATCCCCCTGTATCTTCTAAACTGTTGATGCTACAAAAACAATGTAGGATTTTTTTGTAGGAATTGTCATGTAGTTTAATTTTGTAACTGAGTGTTTGTCGATAGAGTCCATAGTTTTCGAATATTTAAGGAAAACTGAAAACGTCCCCTTTAAACCCCCTGTATCCCCGCCGGTAGGGACTTTTAGTATGTCGTTTAGGACACTACCCCCAACAACTGTGCCAATTTTCAAAACTGCGCCAGTTGTTTCTATTCGTAGATTTTTGCCCTTCGTTGACTCGACTATTATATTTTTTAATTCCGAAGAGTAGATACTAGAGCGCAGATGTTCTTCACGGGATAAAAGCTAGTACAAAATATTACATCCATAAACGTCAAGACAGAGCATAATGTAAATATTAATAGAGTTCATTTTTGTTTTCAAAAAGTTCAATTTGGTTTCCAATGACACAGGTTTATCATTAAGACCATAGCATTTCCAATTTGGATTTTATATTTACCCATAAGTGCATTCTTTAGAAAATACAGTTTTCGTCTAATCTTGTATTGTAATACATGACTTGCATAAAACGTTTTGACAGTAAATGGCAGAAAATGCTTATTCACCTTCAGATAATATATAAGGTTGGTTATAGTACGCCTAATGTAAGATAAGTGACTTAATACACGGTCTTTAATAGAAATGAAATTCTGCATTGCACAAATATATCTTTTTTCCTCAAATGAATAGATTTATGTTAAATTTCTATGAATCACTGATAATTTATTTTTTTAAATTTTATTCTTGTGGCATTTTAAAGACAGATATTGCTCTATAGAGTCATTGAGTTTAGTTTAGTTAATTACATTAACATACCGTTTTGAAGCAACATGAGGCCTTTCTGTAGAGTCATTGAAAAGAGAAGAACAAGTATATATTACGCAACATGGAATTTTACAAAATCGAACAGTGAATCTCAACGGATAAAGATTCCAACTGAGGTTCTGTCTTTTCAGTTAATTGGTTGATTTATGAGGGAAAAAACTCTATGTTAAAATTACTTTGTGTGCTAGAAATAACAAATAGCCATGTAACATATTTTTAAGAATTAATCATATCTTGAAAATTTACTGATTCTGATTTTTTAGGTTCTGGATTGATAGGTTTTCAATCATTTCCTTACAAATTGTAGATAAAATGTATTTTGTTACACAGGCATGCGATAGGTAACCTTGTTATTGTATTCTAGATGTTATTTGTAATCTAAACTATAAGGTGTGTCCAAATGAAAAGGAGATCTTAGCTGTATCGGCGTTGTATCAAATCCCAGTGAGTTAATGTGCTAGATGACAGATGGCATGGTGGTATTCACAGTTGCACCTGCGTATTTAACGGCTTCGCTGGAGAGTTGTTTCCGCAGTTCGTTGCATGAAGGATTCCTCCAGATCAGCACAAAGAGCAGTTATCCAATTTCTTCGCGCAGAAAAGGAGCATGCTTCACAAATTTATCGCAGAATGAAAGAGGTATGCGGGGAGCAGTGTCTCGCACTCTGCACCATATTCCTGTGGTGTCAGCGTTATGAGGCGGGACGCGTAAACATCAAGGATTTGCCACATCCTGGGCAGGCGCACGTTGTTACCAACAGTGCCACGATTTCAGCTGTGGATGAGCTCATACGGGAGAATCGTCGGATCACCACATGTGAAATTGCTGTTCAACTGTCGATTAGCAAAGGAACTGTGCATCACATATTCCACAAAAAGTTGGTTATGGCAAAGTTTGTGTACAGTGGGTGCCCAAGCATATGTCAGAAGACGAATCAGAAGACGGCTAGAATGGATGTTTGCCTGACACAGTAATTTCTACACTGAAGCCATCCACTCCCTTCCTACGCACTGGGATCAGTATGTCAATGACGATTATTTATAGTTGTACTGTTCTACATAAACTGTAATTAAAATACTGTTATTAAAATTTCTTTATATATAACCGTAGTCTCCTTTTCATTTGGGCACACCTTATATAACTCAGAACCCACATTATAGCTTTAATTCATAGAGTTAAAGTAAAAAGTAATTTCCAGCGCCAAAATGAATTTTTCATTTTTTATGAATATTAATATCTAATATAACGTCAATATGGAGGATTCTAATGGGATGCATATAATTTTATATGTATTTAACGAAAATGAATTCTTCATGCAAAATATCCAGAAAAATATTTTGCTTCAAGAATGGATGCACTGAAACTTTATAGCAAGGTTGAAGGAAATCTTACATTTTAAGTGTTTTCCCCTTCAGTATATAGTTTCTAGCTGCATATCAAATAACGTTTTTCGATAAGCTTCAATTCTAGAAATTCCTAGATGAACAATTTTGTAAAGGAAACAATTCTTTGGATGAATGCAGAATTTCTGGATTCAATTATTCCTCTAGTTTTAATGTAATAATATAGCAAAAAACATATAAAATATGTAATCAGATAGAGAAAGTTGTTATCTACTATCAAGAACTATTGCGTATAATTTTTTAGAATAACACATATTCTTCAGATTATTATTTATTTATTCAGTATTTAAATATATCTTTATATATCAGTTAAAATTATAAATCATGTTAGCATAACTTTCGAGGCATCCAACAAATAAAAGATTTGCTCTAAATAAATTATCATATTTCTTCACTTTAGTGCATGCTTAGATGATTTAGTCCGTATTTATCTATGAAGTCAAAATGGAGATGCTTTTTCATTTTTGAGAAGTTAAGGATATATGAAATCCTGAAGAGAATTAAGTATTGACTTGTTAATGCAAACCGTAAAGAGCACTTCTGCGAGAAAATTTTATTCTGTCTTCTGTAAATTTGAGCAAAAGATAAGGTAAACTAAATACTTCTCAAATGTTAGCCATATTTTGCAGTCTATTTTAAATACTATTTATCTAAAACATTTTAACCTTCTGTCGAATGAAAAGTATAATATTCTGTTTTAAATATTTGGATATATATTACGTCAAGTATCTTATACATTTCCATCACTAAACAAAATTAAATTTTAATATAAATTTTGTTCTGAAAATATTAACTTTGTAAATATAATTGTGTTTCTGAAAAAAATTACGATTTTAGAGGTAGAATCATAATATATTTTGTCGGGTACAGTGGCTTTCTATAGTTTCGTTTGTAGAAAAGATTGGAATTCCGAATTCATTTCATCGTAAATTCTATTTGCAGTAAGGTAATTAAACAAAATTAAAAATAATAACTAAGCCGATGTCAAGCTTTTTTTCTTTTAAACAATTTTTACAAATATTCTGTAGCTTTAGAATTCGGCAAATTCAAATTACTCTATCAGGGAAGACCTTGTATTATCCATGCATAGTTTCTAATCACATTACACTGTTTCTATAATTGTCAATAAAGAATTTAAATTTTAAATTAGCTCTGAAATAAAAAATAGTTGTATATACTTACTTTCGTCAATTGTTGTTTTCGCCTTACCATTAGGAATTGTGGGAAGTTTTTTTGTTTGAACTCTTGCAGTTGCATTATTTACCTGTGTGTTTATCAAAGTAAATTAGTAATACTTTCTATGAAAAATAAACAAATTTCTTAACAAATAAAAAGTTTTCTGTAAAAAAGTTCGAAAACAGATTATTTTATTAATAATATATATTAATTTTAAGTGCATAAAATTTATTTAATCATTTCAAAGCATTATGTATTTTTACACTGAAAAAATCAAGGTATATTATGACATTACAAAGATATATTTGTTTTAGACTAACTTTCAACTAATTCTGTAAAATTTTTATCATTGATTTAACGAAATATGCAATAAAGTTCTGATTTCGAAATTATGACTGAATTGTTTTATTTAGATATATTTATATTCATTAATGAGTTTAATCCATTAAGATAATTAGATTGTATTCTTTAGCAATTAGAAATATTTTTTGCCGAAACTGTTTTCTTAGATGATTCCAAATACATTATTTATTATATTTAGCATAATTTATGCCTTTTATTTTTAATTACATTTTATAAAATATAAATATATGTAGTTACTGCAATTAATAATTTATAAGGGATAAAAATAGTGAAAACGCACTTTCTTTATGCAAATTTGTAAACATTATATTCTAATTATTTGATTCATAATAACCTTTAATAATAATATCTGAACATACCATTTGAAAGAGAAAGCTTTGAGTTGAAATCTTTTTATTAATATTATTCACTATTATGTACTGAAAAGATTTATACAAACAGCATTTGAAATTCTTATACACAATTTTACAGATGTAACTGAATTAGGCAGGAAACAAAAATATATTCTGAGAATTTAAATGAAATTTTTATAATAATTTCGTTCTGTTTAATAAAGGTTATACTTCATTTGATTTAATGCCTTTATTTATGTTAATAAGTAACACAAATATATCAAGAAAATTTTTTAAAAATGGAATATTAATCATCATTACTACATGTAACAATGCAAAAATATAGAATAAAATCAGTTCACAGTTTAAAGAAAAACATTTCTTTGAAAATAAATTACGTTATTGCAGCAGAATTGCCTTTTTGAGCTTATAAATTTGTGAAAATAAATGTATGATAAGCAGCAATTATGCATGTTAAAAAGAATTAAAATACGACAATTCTCTTGGAAGATAACTGCAAACTCGAAAATAATCAAATAGTTAAGAAGAAAGGGGAAAAAACTTGAAGGCTTCTTGTAAGATTAACTTTAAACTTATTTTAATTCAAAACACGCCATAAGACGCTATTTACATTTTTGTAAAACAATTAGAATTTAACCACGGCCAATTCCAGGGTGAGCAGGTGTACTCAGCACAGAATAATTAACTAAATAAATAATTAGAGTTTGTAGGGTTTCTCTTTATATTTAATTAATCTGTTGAACACTTAACTTAAAAATACAATTTTACTCATGGTCAGTGAAAATGACATTTTTCGTTAGTTTTAAATTATAAGCATATAAATAGTAGTATCATAAAAAGTAGGTTCACTTTGCATGAAGTTTGGAAAAAAATACTGGAAATTTTAGTTCAATTAGTTTGAAGGTAAATATTTCTGAAAGCCACTGATAGTTTATGTATTTCGTTCGAATTTCCAAAAATAACCATGTTGAACTATAATTATATTCCCTCACCGTTAATTAAAGCTTGATAGAATATTTTATTTTCCAGCTTGTATAAACATATAAGAGTCCCAAAAGGAAACAATAGCTACACGAAATCTTAAAAAGTTTTCCACCTGTAAGGGGATTGCTAAAGTTTAAGGATCTAGTCGAACAAAATATTTAAATGATAATGGAAGTGTTTGACTTAGTTTGTAGTTGTTAAGATTTCGAATAATCGTGACAGTCTACCAGAGATATGTTTACAAATATATTTGCACCCAATTTTTAAATTATTACGGGTTGAAATTTGTAACTGTCATCCTTCTGCGGATGATGATCAAGGAAACTCTTTCTCCTTCCCTTTTTAATACTCTTTTTCTGTATGCAAAATTCGTCTATTCTCACTATATGGTAACTGACGTTATATATAACAATTTGGATCATGCAGAATTAGTCTGTAAAATTTTCAGCTAGTGTTTTACTAGCTCTCTTTTGAATAATTTTTCTTGACCAATTCAAATTGTTTAGTTCTGTGCATATGAAAGAAAGTGGGGCGTATGCATCAATCTTTTCTTTCCAGTAGGGAAAATATGTTCCAGCATTTTTACAGATTTCAACAGTTTTTTTCCATTTCTGGAAGAACTTGCAAAATACAGAAAAAATTACTAATCATGTCAATGATATAATTTCATCATCAGAAAGCGATCTATTTGCTGATAGCTGCAATGACAGCTCACAATACGATTTATTCATGAAGCAAAGAAAGAAGTGAGCAAATAGCGATAACGATGACAATATACTACATTACATGTATATCAAACCTGGATAAATTTGTTCACAATATTTATAAAACTAATGGAACATCTATGTTTCAGTACACGTGTAAATAAGGACGTCTGCTTCCCAAATAAGAATAAAAAATAATTATGTTTTATCCTATTATTATGTAAAAATTCACCAACGGACATCAAAATGTACGCATCTCTTATGTTTTTCATTCAAAAAACTGTTCTCAGAAAGATTAAATTTGTTGTAGAATGGGTTTTCAGAAACTTACATTTTTTAAAAAATATTTTTAAGAAGATCAGAAATGGTTAAGGTAAATTTCAACAATTTTTTCCAAATGCTTCGCGTTCCCTCAAATTTCGTATTTACTCTGTTTTACCGAATTTTCAAAGGATTTCCATCTTTGGCACTCAGATGCGTGAAGGGCTATTTTTCAGTTCGAAAAATGCTTATTTTTTACATTTGAAACAAAAGACCTTATATGCAACTGTTTGTCTGAATTATAGTTTTTGTTTGCTGTGTTGCAAACATTAATTTGATATTCATGGAAACTCGAACACCAGCATTATATCTAAATAATTTATTGATATTTTTTATGTTTTACCAACGAATGAAAATCATGATGTTGGATGAATATTGAAGAGTATTAACCATACAATTTTAATATTTTCTGACAAACAATATCTGTAATAAAACTGATTGACATTTGGAGAATTCAGTTATTATGGGTTGTCTTGTGAATATTATAAATTACCCATTCCTTCAAGAATTCTAACCAGTAATTTCCTGGAACAAAATCTCCATGATTTATCTTCTACCGTGTGGTATTCTGATACTGCAATTTATGTTACATTTTAGTAGTCAAATTTGAATGATACACAGTTAGAAATTTCTAACATAAATCTCACTTAAAAAATTTGGAATAATGCAAATTGATTCATTAAATTTCCTCCAATCAGATGAAAAGTTTCTCTACATTCGAATATTCACGTGTGATCGTTCCATAGGTTGAAGCTTTAAACTTCAAGCACAAATTTTATATCTGAATGCAGTTATTATTATGCAAATATTTCTGAACAACACGATACTTGTTTTTCAGCTGGTAACTTTTTTGACACTATAAGAACCCTGGAACCTGAAGAATTCATTCTAGTATTAATTTTGTTATGTTCTCATTATAAATGATGTCATATAAAGAATAAATTTATTCTTGAATTTATATTAGTGTATCTATATATAAATTTGTATAAGAATACAACTTCCTTATTTTGCTTACTTGTATGCTTTAGAAAAAATGAATATTCCCAACAGTGGCATAATGTGCTAAGGCATGGAATGTCTGAGAAACATGAATTAAATGAAGCAGATTCTGGTTTCTATCCTCTGGCTTACTCATAACCAGCATTATTCAAAACCAGCACGATAGATAGAAATGAGTCTTAGCAACGAATTTTTCGCGAATTTCTGGCTGTATTAGGTTTATCAGGCTTTCCTACGAGCAAAACACAAATGTGGGCCGGTTTCTACTGAAATTCCTCTAGGAAGGCAGACTACCCTCATACATTGGAGCAAAATCAGACTTCTACACCGGGTACTGCCTTAGTGCTCCAAGCCAACAGAAAATGTTATGCTTCCCCTGTAGTCATGAATCCATGACTTATAAACTCGGTTACTCTCCCGGGAGTCACTAGGAGTTCGTATATGAGAAGCCGCCGGATAAGTAATCGGGTTCTCGCTTCTCCTGGGGGTACCATAATTGTGGGGTTGTGTTACCTCCTCCAGTGATAGTATGTACCTCCTACGGGAGAGGTCGGGTTGTGACCGATGATGACTACTAGGACACCAGCCTCAATTCTCAAGCTATTGCAACAACTGTCATTCAAAGGTCCATGGATGTCTAGGCAGGACAGGGGTAACACTGTTTACGGTTATAGTTATATACTTGGGTAGACATACTAGACCATGTAAACCAAAAATATGTGTATGAACATCTTATAGTTTCTTCCGCAAACATTTGATCAAACTGTTTTTGCTTCTAATTCAAAAATTTCCCTTATTTTTTCAACAAATTGCAAAGAGTCTCTTTGGCAACAAAAATATCAACTACAAATAACCTACTTCCTCCAATGAATCATTACGACTGATCGAAAAGAAAATCAGGATATGTAATTAATTTCTTGTTCGAAACACAGTAATAGATATATCAGTAAAAATAAGGCATTCCAATACTAAGCAGGTTTGTCTAAAACACATCGGAAGATTATTTTCCCTTCTACACTGATTTTAATAACCTTGAATAGAATAACTAGCATACTAAAATGAATTTCCAAGTAACATTCCTGATAAACTTCGAACATCGAAAGATTATTTGGCTGCATATGAGATTCTCAGATAATTTCTTTTAATTTTATTAGATAGTTTATATTAGAGATTTTTTTAGAAATGATATCAAGGCAAATTTCCATGATGATACACAAATTGTATTCGCAAGACTTTAGCATTCGTAAATTGGATGTCGATATTTCAAGTGAAATATATTAAATAACTGCGAGTTGCTCGAAGACATTAATAGGAAAAATTAGCCGAATAAAATCACAGAAAATTAATAAGATTATAGAAAGCTGTTTTTCTGTCGGTCTTATAAAACATAATGCCGTTCACATACTATTAACTGGATCCAAGATTATTTAAAATGATACATTTAATTGTTTTACTTTTACGTGTTTTATTCCTGTTGTTGCATAAAGACTTTTCGATTTTTTTCGGATGAAACAAACACACAAATACAATATTCTCAGAAACTTTTGAATTTAATCAAGTCCTTAAAAATTATATTGGAACATATTCGAGAATCTTGATAAAAAATAGTTTTACAAAAATTTTCCTCCTTCAAGTTTCGGAGATAATTTATTTATTTGTGATGTGAAAATAATTTATTTCTCAAACTGCGTATGTTGGATCAATTGTTCCAAAACAATCAGATTAAGATAAACGAAACTACGAATAATGAAAATAAGCTAATTATATCATTCTGCTTCCCTCATAAAAATTTGATAAAGGTAAATTTAATAAGATCATTTCTTTCCATGGAGGAAACGGAAGAGTCATCAGACGTAAATTACGTTATGTTATTGTAACATGTTTGAATATAAATGAAAAGATATAAGATATAATATATAAAATGGAAATATGAATGGTTGACATTTTTTTAACAAGACAAATTCATTAAAACTTCAAAAGAGATCGTATCTGGTTATTATAGCAAGATAAATTAATGAATGAAGAATTATTTTTTATTTCAGTTGGAGATATTTTATTTTATTTCTTCGAGAGAAATGAAAATTGAAATATAACTGTTTGCTGTTAAAACTGATGAAATAAAGCGTTTGCTGTTGCTAGCAAAATTGAAATATAACTGCTGTAAAAGCTGTTTTTGCTGATATTAGCATATACTAGCATTTTATAAAATCTTGTGAATTTCAGAATCATGCTTTTAATAACTAGTGCGATTTATCAAAGTGTTAAATGTAATAAAAGCTGTAGAAATAAAATATATCTATCTATATACATATATTCAAATATTTTATTTCAGAAGACAGAAAAAACCCCAATATTCTCAAATATTAGATTAGAGACCCTAAACAAAACGTAGAAGATTGATTTTTTTAAAAATATGTATTTAATGCAGTATCATCTTGAATTGAATATAGAAATCGTTATATAAAAAATGAGTTATATAAACAGTTGAAAATTCTTTATTGTCATCATTCTACAATTGTTCAACTCTGATACTTAGAACAGTAAAATAGCGAAATCCTAATAATAAAAATAACAAAGAAACTGTATTTAGGGTTCCAAATTATTGTTCAATCTTATTTCTAAATTTTAGAGACGTAATAAAAATATAAAAGGTACGTGCCTAGCAAATGGATTCTACTACGAAGAAGCGTAAAGTTAAATTTTATTCTTCATCTAAATTTTTAATCTGAAAACATATATCAACACAATACAAGCGGAAATACTGCAATGCATAATGCTGCTTATCAATCATTTGAGTTTTGAAATATTTTGGGCTATTAAACTTCTTACCTGGAGCCGCCCCGTGGCAGCAACAGAACAATCTTTGAATGCTCTGAGTGATGGGAAAAGGGCACCATTGGAAACAATGAGATAGTTATCTTCTGCTGCACAATATACATCCAGTTACTAGTCATCCGCAACAAGCTCCAAAACTGCTCACTGCTGATATTCGCCTTAATTGAATAAAATCCGCAACAAAAAAAAGAGAGAGCTTTTCCTAATTTTCTTTTAAAAGTATTTCCGCTCTGCAGAAAATGATTATTTGCTCTATTCTCCCTTTTATGTGGCAGTAAATTAAACGCAAGAGGCAAGCGTTTGAAGAAAAACTATTTGTATAAAGTATGCTGTGCATCGCATAAAAGAATTTTAATGTAGGTAAGCTGTTCTTTAAAGCTGCTTTCACGTGCAAAGCGGATTCTTGCGTTTTAAAGCTTGCTAGAACTCATTTTTTTCCTAGTTGCTCCAGAAGAATAGCAAATCCAGTACGAATAGAAGAACAAAGAACAAAACGGTTTTAACAAAAATGAATGGGACATGTTCGCTTACTTTTCTTTTTTCTATTATTTTGGATTTTAAAAAGTAAAAACTTTCCCATGTTTTGCAAAAGAGCAATGTTTTTAAATTTGATTCTCTTTGAAATCAAACAAAATTAGACAAATTTTGCTTACGAACTATTCTTTCAAAGCGAAAAAAATAATAATAAATTCTAGATTTTTTAATTGTTGTCGTTTGTCTTCTTCCGTTGAATAAATGAGCAGTTTTGTGAAGCTTTGTTGCTAGATGCTGTAATTATAAATAAAGATTAGCAAAAGAAATGTCAATCCTAATGCATAACAACGTGCTATTTATTCAAGTCTAGAGCAACGTCAGGCAGTGAAAATTGCCATAAACAGCAGACTAGCTACCAATTCATTCCTTTGACTAAAAGCAAGACAGTGATTGAAAATGCCAATGATATATACATACAAGCTACCAACAAGAACACATTACACTTGATGCATTATAGTGTAAAGTTAATTATTTTAGATTTGAAATTTAATAGAGGAACATGGTAACGACTATTGTAACTTTGTGCATCTATTTTGCTAGTTCGTAATAAACTTTTTTTTCATTTATCAAAGGTGATTTCATTTTTACAATAGAAATATCCAGTCAGAATGACATTTGAAATTTAACCTTATAAACATTTTCATTTGCTGTATCGGAGTCTAATTCTAATAAAGTAATTTCATTTTCTAATAAAATAAGTTTTATAAATTATTAAACTGAAGCTGAATGCTAGCTAAATAGTTGCACAAAAGTATTAAAATTCAGAAAAAAATATTTCTGACTCGATCGAAACAGCTGCTTGCTATGATATTAAAAATGTATAAGAATGTCAACATCCATTAAAAAAAGAATTGTGCTATGGATTATTCTTCGAAAACAATTATTTAACACAATTTTGGTGCAAAATCACCTCCTTTATTTCAGTTCTTTTCGTATGTCTAAACCTGTAAAATGGCCTCCAAGAAAAACTCATGCAATGTTTATTTAAGTCAAAAGACACATAGCATATTGTTCTTTGGTATTTTTTTCTATTAGTAAACACACACAACGCGCTTGATTTAATTTATTTCTTTTATAATCTAATCGACCCATTCCAATTGATGTCACGATTGAAGAACATATTTTTCGTACTTTAACATATCCATTCTGATTTTCAATTGGGTTAAAAGATCATGGCTATTGTGACGAACATAATTATCAATCTTGCCTTTAGATGGCGCTGCTCTGCCACTAAAATGAGAAATACCAAATATGAAACTGTTCCAGCTGCGTATATTGCTCGTCACCGGCAAAGCAATCTGGAGTATAAAGTTTTATCGTTAGACGATGGTATATAAGACGTATGTTAATATGCGTTAATAATTTTTTTGTAATTATTTTCTAACTAAAAAATTTTACCTACTCCTAAGCCGAGGTTTATAACTCTAGAATGCTTTGACTATGAATAGCTATATACTCAGCTCGTATTGTTTACAATTTTTGTTTCTCATTTGAATGTAAGTGTAGTGTCTTTGGGCATTATTGCTAATTATGTATGTTACACCATGGTGAAGTCTGAGTTCCAATAATATTAGCACATTCCATCTGAAGCAAAATTCACGTCTAAAAAGACTCTCATGCTCTTTTTATAAAACATTTTTTTTATCAAGACATTAAAGAATTTAACTGCAGTTTTTTTTTATATTCGTAAGAAATAGTTCCAGAAAGTTTTGGCGTGTTTTCTTACTATTTTTGTACGTGTTTCATTATTTTGTTACCATTTAATGAACAGAATATAGTTTTCGCAAAATACACGCGGAAAAAAATACTGCAAGAAGCATTTAATTCCGAATTGTATTGCTAATTAGTGAGAAAAAAGATTTTATTTAACGTTAGTATTCATTTAAAATTTGATTGCAATAAACTTTTTTCTGCATATTTGTGTAAAAATACCATTTTTTCCATTCCTTTTAATTACGAGGAAGATACGCTCGTTCCGTGGAAACGGGACTCAGTAATCTAAATATACGTTATACCTTACAGTAAAATGCAAAGTGATCGATTTGATTCTAATTTGAACTAGAGGAATCTCATTATACTGCTGCCAGATGTGGTTTAAATCGTTTACTAATAATTCATCTAATATTTTTCAAACAATGCAATTTCAAGCAATAAATGGGGAAATTCTAAGAGAGTTTGAAGTATTATCGGGACATACACATCTTTGCACATGATGTACATTTATTTAGAACGCTATTTCTGCACGAGAAGCTTAGAGAGTGTCGACTTTCAGCACGTCTGACAAAGAGCCGGAATTACTTATTTAGACAAAATTTATTATGCCTGCCATGCAAAGAGAAGACGCATCGCAAATTTGCAGTCACCGCACGGGATTCTCCGCTAAATCTGTTATGTGCCATCGAGCACGAATATACTAATTTCTCCAAGAATCAGTTGAAAGCTATCTTAAATAAACCCATGCTTGTTCCGAATCTTTCCTAATATGTTAAATTTATCGCTTTTATGAACAATTGTTTATCAGTTTAATCTATTTTTCTCAAGTGCCATGTTTTCTTACACAGCTTATTACTAGCAACTGATAGCAATGCATTTGACACTTAAATAGCAAGGAGCGAAGTACAAGCGAAATTATATATTAATTTTTCAAACATTTAACGGAGTAAAAACTTGCAACAGACTCTGCAGGAATTAAGTGTATGCAAGTGACAGTGGGTAAGTGTTATACACTTGAAAACTATATAATGAGAGAAATTAGCGTAACTGTTTTATGACTGCTTTATTTGTAGTTTAGAGAACGAGCCCTCACTTGCACGAACTGTGGTGTGGTTAACACTTAATTATAAATAAGTGTCCTAATTCACTCGCATCGTTTTCCATGCTTTTGCTCTTCTATTTCAAACTTAAAGGGATTGGTGTTGGTGAAACACCTCACTCTAAACTTTTTTGCTTTCTTCAGGCCATTGACTTTCTTTGTAATATCTGAAATTTTAGTACCTTATATATAGTTTAGATATTTAACTATGCCCCTTCACATTTTAACTTCCCTTGTTTTCAGTTACAGACTCTGGTTTTATATCTGTACTGTGCATTCATCTTTTCTTTAAAACTATTTTATCTTTGATCTTAATAAATCTGGTGTTTGACGCAGTTTGTCTTAAACGGCACCTTGTGCCAATAAAATACATCATTCCATGCTTACAAACCCTTCTGACCTTGTGTATAATGAGTAAGAAAAACTAACTTTATAACCAAAACGTGATGTTCATATTGTTTAATATTTAGTAATATTAATGTACTTAATGAATAATTACCAATAAAATTTATTTACGGGAGAAGGACTTGCAGGAGTGTTTAACCAACTTAATATTTTAAACTTGTACGGCTTTACCTGCTCTTATGATTTTACAAATATATATTCAAATAGAAAAAAAATAACAAATTGCAGATGTGATTTCTTGTGAACTGGATAAACTGAATATAATATTTTCCTACAATATCCTACATCGAGATCATTCTCTTACCAATCAAAAGCATTCTTTTTATCCTACTTAATTTGAAAATATTAATTCATTGAACAAAAGCCGTCCTTAATTAATTGATTATATCTACATGGCTCAGGGATATTTCGTGAGCGAAGCAACACTTTTAATGGCCAAATGAGCCAATGAGAAAAATCTAAATCAAAGTGATTAACAAAAAGAAATTATGATGTGCAACAGATTCTTCGTGTTTGGATGCTAGTCTATTAACATTTAAAACCAATTTCACTCATTTAATAGTGAGCCTTAGAATTACCCGACATTACGACCTTTCTTTTTTCAATATAACGACTTCTTAAACGAAGCAAATACTTCTCTGCTCCTGTACAAATTGTTTATTATAAGAAAAAAAATCGTTTCTGATGTATGTTTATTATAAAAGCATTTGAAAAACATGATTGCAAAAATTAGATAGACTTTGATATAATCAGCCATATCTTCTATTAAAAATTGTAAAACTAATATATCTATATTTATTTGTATTGATAAATTAAATTCGTTTGATTGAATAATAAAACTTTGCAGTGAAATATTTACGAATCATTTTGTTCTCCTTTAACTTGAAATCTTTTTCTCCGCTTGTCATGCTACTGAGCAAAACCTTAAAATATTTTTCTGCGCTTAAGCTGCTGCGATTGGCCAGAAGAAAGTTTGAACGCTATTTCGACTTCCGCTCACATTGGCATTTTCTCATTTTTTTTTTTACTAGCTACGGGGCTGACTTGACAATCTTTCTTTCCAAATACAATAGTGTTTGAAACTATGTAGACATGTCCTTTCTTTCAGTTTGCTCTTTGTTTCAAATATAAAAAGTTCACCCTGGAGTCTTCAAAATTTAAATATTCCGTTTCAGCCATAATTACAAGCCCGATTTCAATAATTTTTGACTTAAAATTGAAATCATTTTTAACCGATAAATCCTTTATAGTGAAATGCGAGAGAATATTCATTCCTAAGAGCTTTTAAAACATTTTGAATAGAAGGGTAAGAATGATCCATGAAAGTGATAAAATAAAGGAGGGTTTAAAAGGTAATACTAGTAATAAGCATTTTCTACGATTTTAAACTGGACTAAGTAGTCTCTTTTTGATTCACAGTTTTGTGTATATTTCCTGTGTTTTATTTTTGCAAAATAGGATTTCTTGCAATAGCTGTATTTTGAGCAAAATGTAAACAACAGTTAAACCTACAAACGGAAAGAGTGTTAATTTCAAATGTAAAAGCCTTTTATAAAAAATTAATGACTAGTTTAAATATTATTGCTCAATGAGTTTGTGAAATTTTAAGCAATTGACACCAATATATTTATTTTATTATTTATGCTTTTAGCTATAACTATTTTTCAGGGGGTACCTATATAGTACCTAACTTGTATTTCAATTTCATCAATGAAGTTTTAAAAATAATTTGTTGTCTTTCTTTCATGTCTTCATTTTTTCAAAGGGATAGGGAAAAATACTCTTTTCCCGTCCCTTAGACAAAACAAACCTGTTATTCAATTTATGTTCAAAAATTACAAGTTTCAAGATAGGTTTCTGAAACTTTTGTTTTCGATTCTAAGTGGGTTCACGAAAGACTGAAATTGTTTAATATCGCGAAAGTAAATTTCCCAAGCAGTCAACAAGGCATAATATGCATTGCAAAAGGATGGGGCGTTGCCCGATAGATTTAGGATGTGGCTATATTATGCTATAGTTGTTCCCTATCTCTCCCGTTATTCCAGGTGTAGCGGCTTAAAAATGTCTCTTATAATTTTTTCTCCCCTTTCGCTAGAATAGGTTTGTGGAGAAATTTTTGAACGTACGAAACGTAGCACATTTTTGGCTGTACCCAAGATTGCCACGAAGCACATAATGTTCCTGATATTGTGAGCAAGGTTGGTTTGAAAGATATTTGTAACTCAAAGCCTACTGGTAATTCACTTGTTCCTATCCCAGGCATCAGATTTCTACTACAGAGAATCCTGATGAAGATCTACAGGCTTGATCCTAATGCTTTTAAAAGTGTATGAGTTCCAGTGGTGAAGACTTTTAAAAGTAGATCCACGATTTCTGTTTCTGTTCCAATATATGGTTTCATCTATCAATGCTTTCATTATATTAAGAACCAAAGGAAAAGTTATTCTCTGAATAAACCTCATACAGTGTTAGAAGGCAAAAATAATTCAGACCATCACCTTAGTTTGAAATATTTCATTCAAATTTGCAGTTGAATAAAGGAAAGGAGGGTAAGAGTACGCAGGGATTTTTTCCCTGTTGGCAACAGTGTAAGCAGAAGCAAGTGTGCTCATATCAACATGTGTGTTTTCAGTTATCTCAAGTGACAGCCATAATTATTTTCATCCTTGCTGTCTTTCATTTATCAGGTAATATATGATTTCGTTATGTTAGCATGTAATTTTTCTGTGAAGAAATCTTAATTTTTTTGTAAATAAAGGACTAATGCTTTCTTTCAAAGTAAATATCATTATGAGGTTTGTCCCCTTCCGAACAACATGGTCACGTTAGAATTTAACTTTAGTGAATTCTACGACCATCTATGGACGATTTAGAGAAGCTATACATCGGCGGCTAAGAGTACACACAGAACAGATATGTGTACTCTTATCCGTTCTGTAATTTGAAGCAGCCATTCCAACAAAACTTTGCATTTTATTTTATCATTATTATTATTATTATTAAAAAAATGAGATTGGGATAATAATCTGAACAGCTGTTGTCTGGAGAAAAAGTTTCCAATCCATAGAAATCCAAATAATGAGGGAGCAATATGACTAGGCTGCGAACAAACATATGATGATGATTGGATCCAGTGGGGATTATGTAAGGAGTGGTGGTATGAGGACTGTTCCAGTTACGAAGGCAGTGGAGCATTTGTATGCGACTACTGCTAAAATTTCAGGGTGCGCACTCTTGGCCTCACGTCCTGCGTACTCTTACTCGCCACGTCCGGTAAGAGTACGCATTTGGCATTTTTTTCTTGCGTTTCGTAATATATATATTTTTTAAAGCTAAAATTTTCATTTTTTGCACCCTTCTTCCTAAGTTAATAAACTATGATTCAGTATATTTTCGAGGCTCTGACTTTTCAATTCTTATTGTTATAACGAAAAATACACTGAGTGAGTATTCTTACCCTCCTTTCCCTTACATATTTAACTGAATTCATTTTTGTTTAAACTTAATTAATATTCCTTTTTCTAAATGTTTACATACATAATTCGATTTGTGAAAAAATGGGGTCGTAGACTGCTTATGCTAGGCCATCAGGTCACGAATGGAAAAACCTAAGAAATCTTGTTATAAAGGAATTCATTAAGAATGGTCACATAGAACTGCATCTAGAAAAAAAAATAATAACGGCATTGACAAAATTTTCAGTTTTACACGGGTTATTATGAGTTTTTATACCTATTAGCAGTATAAAAACTTCAGTAATTAACATCTTGGAGGTTAATTTTTCAAGAGTTGAGTTGAGTAGTTATTGAAAGCAGCAGCTATTTCGAGACAAGTGATCATCGAAGTTCATTATGCGAGGATGGACATTTCTTTGGCAACAGCTCTAAATAGCTACTAGAAAAGCACGCTCATAATCAATCAAGTAAACCTGTGAAGTGCCATGATCACATAAAGAATGTTCAGAAGTAAAAGAAATGGAACATGCACCTCGATTTTCCGTCCCTCTACCACCGTGCCGTTCAATTGGTCACGTGCTCTATCAGCATCGAGGCTATTTGCGAATGTTACAAAACCGAAACCCTGCATGCATAAGACAAGAAACAAGAAACATGCATTAAAATCCGTGCATCCTGAGAAAACACTAAAAGAACTCTGTATTAAAACTGTCATAGAGAATGAATTAAATTATTTTTGAACTTTCTTTTTCACACCTCTATTGTTTTCCTCATTCACACACCTACATGGTAACGCCCATGCACTTTGCTACATTTGAATGGCACAGTGCTTACTAAGAGTCGCAATGATCAGACATACTCAACATGAAATATAAAGCAACTATCCAGCAACTTTGCATCGAATGTCAAAAATATCTGATATTATTTGTTCAAAAGTAGAAATGTATAGGAAGTTCACTTTTTAAATAGTTAAATCTGCTCAAATAACTACGGTCTTTTTAGATACGTGGTATAAATAATACTATTTAAATTCTGTAAGCTTAGCTTTTAACCACAGGAAGTTTCTATTTTTAGCTTCATAGCGCAATTTTTATGCTCGTATTATTTTTTCCTTGTTTTCTAAGCAATGAAGTATAGGAATCAACAAGTCTATTTTTCAATGCTCTATTCACATATTGTTTTCGTTCCATCGTTCGTTTCGTTGAGATTTTACATGTAAACACGAGCAGAGATAATAATGTTGATGAACACTTTTTTTGAGGAAATAAATGCGTTTTCAATATGATTAGATGAAATTTGCCAATTGTTTCACTCCAATTAGAAAAAAATCTTTGAAAAATCCATTTTACGATTTTTGAATTTACCTTAAATTCATTTGATTTAAAAAATATATGAAAGATATTCCAAAGATATTACAGTTAAAACTTCAGGAACTTGGAGAAAAAGAAAACCTTGATTGTTCGCATTACAATGTAAATAATTTCTGTATGGTATGTTATTGAAATAAAAATCCCTTATACATACAGAGTATATGCAGACATTCCAAATTATAATATATATTTTCGAGTTTAAATTCCATGTGGATAAAATTTTCTAAACTTGAAAACAAGGAACAGCTCAAACATTGAAATAAAAAAAACCTCAGAAATTGAGAAATGACTTTTCAGTTTTCATTCTAATAAAAAGCGAGCTCTAGAGAGTTGCCGATCAATAATTTTTGTAAAAAATCTTAGTAACGAAATGATAATGAGGTGATGGTTCACTTAGCCAAAATAATCCAATTACATTCTATTCTAATTTTCAAAACGATTGGATCATTTAACTTTCCCGAAATAAGTAGGTATTTTAAAACTTTCATTTTCTCGACATAATTCTGTTTTGAAGAATAATGTTTGCTCGGAAAAATTTCAACGAAATTATTTCTTTATAATATACACATAAATTGCTTCGGACGCTGTTTCCAGGAAAAAAAATAAATAAATCTATTTCCATCACTTTGAGCATAATTATATATTTCAGTTCGGTCTTTACGTGAATACTGAACAATTTTCTGTTACAGTGAACTTTCAAATCTATTTTTAGTTTGGTTCTATCTCGTGTCTGATCATTGCGACACAAAAAGAAATTTGGATTATAGAAAGAAACTTAACATAAAAAGAAAGGAGAGTGCGCTGGAAAAATAAGTTCTGTTTGTTACAATCTTTTGTGTAGTTTGTTCGTGAAAATTAATAATGAAAAAAAAAGGTTTTTATTTTATGTGTTTGACATGATTACCCATGATAGAAATCATAAAATTAAAATTAGTTTAGTAAAATAAATTTATTCTTCAGTAAAAAAGAGTTTTTTTTTTAAATTTGCAGAAAAATATAAAATGAGAAGAGGTTGGCCTGAGATATATGTAAGGTATGTTACAAAAAAATCATCGTTCTATATAACTGCTATTTAAGAAATCTGCTTAAAGAATGTTCATATATGTGCTACGGTTAATGATATTAACCGGTTAATATGAATAATTACCGGTAAAAGATCCGGTTAATCGATTTATCACATTTACCAGCAATTATTCATACTAACCAAATAACCAAATTAACTGTATCATGTGTACTATTTAAATGTGTGAAAAAAATGTTTACCAAAATAAAAACATCAGTTGCAAAATGTCTAATATATAATGTTTCTAATTTTAATTTTAATGAACTGCCTTTATTTATTATCTCTTTTATATAAAGTTCTTGTGAGCATCTTATTAAAAGTGTAAATAAGACTTTGGATGAAAAATATATTTGTGGCATGTTCAATGAAATTGGAAATATGCGTATGCATTCAAAATAATTAAAAATTTGATTCACGGTTAAGCTTAATTTCATGGATAATTACAAATTATTGTTATTTGAAAATATTGCCTACAGATATTTAAAAATGTATTGATTATTAAATTGATGATTTAAAAAAATATGCACTCGAAATAATTGAGAGGTTAAGGGATAAACTCAAACTCTGAAATGAAAAGGTTGTGTAGAAGAAAGTGAAAATAAATTTTTAACAAAATGTTGCCAGTTTTATCAAATTTTATTTAAATGCTCCAAAATTAGGAAAATAAAATAATTTAATTTAAATGAATAATTAGAACAGCAAGTTGAAAATTTACAGTTCTAAAATCTGGAATGATGATAAATTATATCTTTATTTGGAAATATATTTGATTTTTGGAATTGATTTTCTTGTTAAAACAGAAAGTGCAATTAGAAGTAAAATAGCTTTTGTAACTGGCATCATTAAAAGCATAAAAATAGGTAAAACAATCCTTACAAAAATAAACGATAGAAAAATTGAGTGATTTTAAAAATGAGGAAGAGTATACTTCATGCAACATGCAACTAATCATGAATAGTGGAGTGAAAGTAAAAAAAAAATGGAAAAGAGAGTTCAAAACAATAACAGGCAAACAATTTCTAATAAAGTGCCCAGCTATTCATACATACGCATTCAAATTTAAATTCAAATATCAACAAATCATTTATAAAAGAATGAATATGAACTGGATATATATATAAAAGAATCTAATTTTTTTGGTATTTAAAGATTGCAAAACTATTCTTTTCAGTGGAAAGGCTAAAATATAAATTTAGTATTGGGTAAAAATTAAAATTTTTGTTTGATATTTGAATAAAATTGAGCTTTTGATGCTTGAATTAAATAAAAATTTATCGATTTCTTCAGTTTATAAATTTATCATACAGTAATAGCCAACTTGATATATATGAAAATTTTAATATATATATATATATATATATATATATATAACTACCTAATTTATGCTGTATAGTTGATTATTTATATGTTCCAATAACTTTCAGAGTCATCTGAAAGCTACTATATCCAGTTCAATGTAATTCTTTTATAAATTTAAAATTTTTGAATGAAATACTTCTTGGAACTTTAGTTTGCTAAATGAAATTGAAAATGAAATTTCTTGCTATTATAGCATTTTCGCATGGCGTATAATGCCTAATATATCATGAAATTTATTGAACTTTTGGTTTATTTATTTTGAAATATTTAGAAGTTTCTAAATAACTTCAACAACTATCTTGAAATTTGCTGAATGCCGTACCGATATAATGACCGTTCCAAGAAGCGTTTCTATTAAGAACAAAACAAAATATAATTTTTTTAG
The DNA here is from genome assembly GCA_013235015.1 of Araneus ventricosus. NCBI lineage: Eukaryota > Metazoa > Arthropoda > Arachnida > Araneae > Araneidae > Araneus > Araneus ventricosus. Next base: position 478,512 of record BGPR01000433.1, on the reverse strand, counting down.
CTAGATGTTAAAACCATATAAGCATATTTTATTCACTTTAACAACTTTACGAATATATAAATGCTATAATTCATTGAGCAAAATTTTACAATTATAAATAAGTGTTAAAATTAAATGTTATTAAAAATTGAGATTTCATTGAAAAATAAATGCAAAAATTAAGTATAAATTTAGAATTTTAATGACAAATATTTCGAGTTTTTATTATTGTGAATGAAAGATGATTATTTTCAAACATGGATTTGGATAGAATTTTTCTGGCTTTATATCTTCATTTTTTAATATCATACTGAAGTTAAAAATGTGGGATAAAAGCAAAAATTTATAAGATTAATCATTGAAAGAAAAGATTCAAGAAATAAAAATATGTAGTGTCAAAAACTCTATGAAAATATAAATTAATTTGAAAAGATAAAACAGAAAACTATATTTATTCATCTTCGTTCCACTTTCATCGTGACTTAAAAAAAATATGCAATTTAAAACCAAAACTAAATTCGTAAAATCTGTCTTTTTGATTTAATTTTTTAGAATGATAAATTTTTTTAAAGTTTAATTACTAGTCTAACTAAAATTCTGAATCTGTAACAAAATATTCAGATTTTTATAATGCAATTTTTAAAGAATAAAGAAATATATATATATATATATATATGAATATAGAAAAAAATAAGTTTTTTGAAGGTTTGTAGTTAGTTCCAAATCCAAGTTTAATTTTTATTATTCATTTCATTTAAATGACAAAATAAGAAAATAATTTTAGCCGTTTCGTGTAATAGAGAATTATTTTAATTGAATATTTTTCATT
>BGPR01000433.1:374871-477694 GCA_013235015.1 Araneus ventricosus | reverse complement strand
GATTTTGAGACACTTAAAATTGTATGCATGCCACTCACCCCGAATAACTGTCTGAGATCGGGGTCTCTGAACCTGAAAGGTATGTTGCTCACATGAAGTCTCTTTGGCTGGTTCACTTTTGAAGCATCCGAAATGACCGTCTGCGTAGAGGCTTGACCGCTTCCCGACACTAGTCCATCTGGTTCTAAGTCTGTTTGCTGTTGAGTTGAAAATAAATTTATTTTATGCAGTCTTTAAAAAAAGTATTATTAAGTATTAGTTTCTTGCAGTTGAAATTTGTACGAAAAAATAAAAAAAATCTATTCATTTAGTAGACTTATTAAGATAACGGTTGTTCTGTATTTGTTGCCATGCCTAATAAAACTAAACTAAAAGAAAAATAATTAACAATTACAGAATGTAATTACAAAAACGAAATATTATAAAGTAAGAATATCGAAATATCTTAAATATGAGATATAAAAATAAACAAATTTATAAACTATATAATGTTTATAAATACGTATATCAAATTCAAAAACGGTTTTCTCGTAAGAACATAGTTCTCAATAAAATTCCATATTTTATTGATATTTAGCATCGAAAGTTATATAACTGCATAATATGTCTAAATAAATTTATTCCTTCATGCACGTGTTGGATGCTGATGTCAATATTGCATTCTAAAATGCATCAAAATACTGTAAGTCAACGATCATAATTATAGGATTAGCAATTTTTAATATTTTTATAAACAATTATATTCTGAACCTTCGAATTTCTTCGAGTACTGATTCATAAAATCTTTTCAAATGAAATTTGAGCTAAATACATTATAGGAATTTTAATGGAACATAGAATGCTATCTTGTAAATAAAATTTCCAATTCGACATTTTTAGCGTGATTTTAAAATACATAAATTTTTTCGCAAAAGGATTTCAGTTGAATATATACTAGTTACATTACTTGTTTATCCTATCGGAAATCGAGATTCAAAATATGAGTACGGTTATTTATTTTTTCAGAAATGCTTGATGTATTCTGCAAACATTTTGTGCACGAAATTAATTTCTTGTGTAAATTTGAAGGCTGAAATATCGATGAACTTGTTTCGCTCAGGCTCATGACGATAAATATAATTCGGCATTCGAGTTGAGACAATATTTATAGAACAAACTCTTATTCATTTGTGAGCAATTAATATCTGTCGCCACAAATGAAATAATTCTAGTTTTTCCATAAAATCTGCTGGTTATATACTGAGCCAAACAATCAGTAATAAAGAATATATTCTAAGAAGTTTCATACAATTCGATTTGCCGTGAATTATGATGAGATTTTGAAAATATAAGTTCACCTTTTCAATCAATATTTGTAATAAATACAGGGTGTCCCAAAAAAGTGGAACGATAATTTGCTCCCTTAAATATTGTACCTAGACATATATTTCCAATTACAAAGTTTCATCAAATAAGGTAGGAATTTGTGTGGAATCACTTTGGCTGCGATGGAAGCTGAATTTAAAAATTTTAAATCATTAAATTTTCATGCGTTCCCCTTACATCAAAAGTGTCAAGGAGTGAAATGTTCCTCTTGAACTCATCTATGTATAAATTAAGGTTCACGATCCTATGATTACAAATTCATATGGAGATGTTTATTGCAGAAATTCAATTTTATTCAACATAGGAAAACAGAGAAATGCAAATATTCGTCAAGTAGCACATCATCCAATCATCATGGATTGAAAAATATTTGCCAACGACTCATACTGTTACTCAGTTTCATTTGTAGATAGTTGCAACTATCGACTCAATAGGAAAAGGGAGGACAACTTGAGAAAAATAAAATTTAATTTATAATAGGAAAATAGCCCGATATTGAACAAGAATACTGAATTATTTGCCACTAGTGTTGTGTGTATTATTAAGCTTTAACTAAAGCAGTCCGTTTGGTCTGCAGAGTTGCAGAACTCACTAAAATTATTTTAAAAATTCGTATTTTCGTTTTTATTCTTATTCGCTTACTTCGTCACTCTGAGAGTTCAATTATCAGCAAAAGAAGTTAAAAACGAGGAAAAAAGACAGAAAATGAAAGAAAAAGTAAGACAGACACAGGATGGAGCTGCACACTAAATAGTTTGGAAAGCACAAAAATTCGCCCATTGCACACAACTAAGTGACATAATGAGCGAAGGCGAGTAGCTATCTTTCTGTCTTTGAACTTAACCAGAACTGGATTTTCGGATGCTCCTGTTTTGCTCTAGGCCAACTTATGTTTTTTCCCCTCCTTCAATCTCATTCATGGTTCGTCTGCGAGCTCTTGATTTTTTCTTCTTTTTTCAATTGGATGATTTTAGGTTTCGGATTTGCTTTCATATTGCCTCAACGGGAACTTGGCTGGTTACTACGTATATGATTTCTTTTGTTAAAAGTCACTCACGGGTAAAAAAGTACTGTAATTTTCCAAAATACTTTTCAGATAATTACAACTACAAGTTCGGACTATTTGAAGGAAAAGCTATTTTTGAAAAATTGTGTTTAAGTTGTATTCTAGTAATATTTTTATAGCACTGCTTATTTCTAAGCACATGAGCCGTCAGTGCTGATATATCACCATGAATACTTTTCGAAATCCACAAGATAAACTATTTTTCTAAATACTTCAATTAATGTGTTATTTGACTATTTTTAGATTTAACAAGAGTTAACAAATACATTGTTATTTCCTGATTCCGCCCTTTAATTAATTTTTTGAAATATGACTATTATCCCTAAATTGTGCATCGAAAGACTGAATCAAACAGCAGTGACAGGTATGGAAAAATGATCTAATTCAATAACTTTGTGTTTTTATATCTCTGTAAGTTTTGCAGATAAAAGCGTGTAACTGTGTATGTGAATGGATGAATTTATGAGAACCTTTTTATTAATTGATTTTTTTTCTCTACAAGGGCCGTAAAAAAATTTAATTTTTGTATCTTTTTATTATCAATCTCCTTGGCTACCAATGTATTTTCATACAAAGTCTTACCTTATTTGATGATATTTTGTAATTGAATGTATATGTCTAGTTTAAATATTTAAGAAGTAAATGTTTGTTCCACTTGTTTGGACACTATATATATATATATATATATATATATATATATATATATATATATATATAAACAAAAATATAACTTGTTATATATGAATATACAAAACAAAGTAAACAAGACATTAAAGACAAGAAAAATTATTAATAAAACAAAATTTAAATTATGATCCAATAAACAAAAGTGCAATGAACATATTATATAATAATGCTTTCAAAGTTAGCAAGAAACAAACAAATACTGATTTGGTTGACACAGGTAAAAGGCGAAGAATGAAGCTGATCATATCGGAAAATATTAAAAAAATCTGCAAGCGTGCTTTAGTATAATAAATGTATGGTTGATAACAATAGCAAATGCTAGCGTGCAACACAGTTATGAGAAAATGTGAAAAGAGGCATGATTTCTGTTGTTTATCTAATATGAATGGTCATTTATAAAGCACGTTTTTCGATCTAAAATCAACTGCATAACTAAAACTGGCATTGTAACTGTTTTGTTAAGGTATTGTTGATGACTCATTCGTGCATATTTCATTTCCAAATTATAATAACAATAAACGACCTTCAAGTAGATATAAACACAAATACACCATTTCTTTTGCAGTCGAAAAATTGGAGACAACTTTTAGGCAGTACTGCATCTATTGAGTATATGAAACACGCAACATAAAGGTGGTGAATTTGTTGCAAGCATAAAATAGGAAAGAGACTACATGGTAGTGGAAACAATTCCTGTGCCATTGCATTTATGTGATTTCCTTAAAAAATACCCTACTCTTCAAAATAAATAGCGATTTGCTTTCTGTTATGCCTTGAATTAATTATTTTTATTTTGTTTCTTACATTTATTCAGTTATTTCCTTTTTGCAATTCCAATCACCTGATGTCTTGTCAATATTTAAAACAATGAGTGAAGGAGTTTTTAAAATACTCTCTTTTTCTGTATTCTTCATACATGCATAATTTAAATGATTTATCTGAAAAATTTGTTTCATATAAATCGATACCAAAGCGAATAAATGACAATGACAAAATCTCAAAATCAATATAATTATTAGTACTTTAAACGTTGCACGAGAGTTTTAATTCATCTTTGCTGATGATAAATTCCATGTGTCAACTGAAAGAGAAATAGTTGGAATGCATTGACTACAGGTTGAAAACTACACCTAAAGGCAAGTTTCATCAAAAAATATCCTATTTGTATTCTAGATAAAATTAAGCTTATATCAATCGGATACTGATTACGAAAAAATATATTCCGAAGGCATTCTGTATTTACAAAATGCATTGAGACTTTCAAGAAGCAGAATGTAGAAAAGTTTAGATGAGTTTTAAATTAAAGGAGTTTCCATGGAATAAGTAATCAGAAAATTTGATAACAGATAATGAATCATTTATACAAAATTTTAACAAAAGGGAAGGAAGCAAGCTCCAATACTTATAGCTAAAATTTCCTAAGATTTTGCCCTTTTGTGGATTGGAAAGTTATTCAAGTAATTCAACTCCATTAGAATATTTGTCTTTTTATTAATTTTTATTTTTAATTAATGTTTAACATGTTTCAGAAATGTTTATAAATCTTAAGCATTGTCCTCTGTTGATAATCAAAAATTTCTTAAGAATCTGACATGTTCAGACACCGTAAAAGTCTTAGGAAAGGTTTTCTACCGTAAATTTAATAAATAATAATTGACACAAAAAATCACAGGAAAAATAAGAGAACAAAAACATCCCTTAGACATTCTATAAAAATGAAGTGAAACTGTTTTGAAAAAGCTGGGTAGAATTATATATAACTCTGCTGGAACCTTACAGATAAAACTACCACGAGAGGAAGTATTCTACGAATTTCATATTACGTGCCAAGGAAAATGATGAATGCTGAAATTTTTTCTTCTAACGATAGTTTCGTCCCCAGTTTCCTTCCTTCCAAACGTGTTGGTCTCTCCCTCTTGACCTAGGCAAACAACTCCAAAGCACTGGATGATTTAGCAACATAAGAAGTCAGCCAATTTCTTCTTTTCCTCGTTATTTACAGAGAGAGAAACTTAATCCTTCGTTTAATCTGACACCCAACAACCCTAATGATTACGTTAAATACTGTGAGATAAAAAGCTAAGTGTTGACCGAAAATCTGTATTAAGGGCACTACAAGCATAATTGGAGAGTGATTTTTTTGGTTCGAAATTGGGCTAATTATATTCTTATGTAATCACTGTCATCATTATATTTCGTAGTCTTCTTAAATTAATGCGTTGGGTTGATAATGAATGTATTGTCAGGATAATGGCTAAGAAACTTTTGTAAAGGAGGGGATAGCTTGATTTTTAGAGAAAGAAATAAAACTTCCTTTAGATTATTTATTTCCGTGTTTCGGTTAGACCATTTATTTTATCAACAAATTTTTTTATGATGATAAAGGTTTTTTTTTTACTTTCCCAATAGAAAGAAAAAGTATTGAGATCTAAGGGTGTTAAAATTTTCTGAGTCTATAGAAGCCATTTTTAGAATTAAGTCGCTCTATTTATCAATATGATAACTGAAAAGTTAAAACATCTGCACAACTGGAATTCGGCACGTTCTTTTCACACCAAAATTGTAGATCTGTATCATATTTTGGATGAAATCCATCACAGGGAAGCTTTTCCATCTGTCCATCGGTGTGCATATGAACATGATAACTCAAAAACGCAACTAGCTAGATAGCTGAAACTTTACTTATAGTTTTATTACCAGAAAGGTAATCCTTCATCTAATTTTGGACTCAAACGCAAGTAGCTCGTAATAACTCAAAAACGCAACTAGCTAGATGGCCGAAACTTTATCTATAGTTTTATTACCAGAACGGTGAATCCTTCATCTAATTTTGGACTCAAATGCAAGTTGCTCGTAATAATTCAAAAACGCAACTAGCTTAGAAGACCGAAACTTTACTTATAGTTTTATTACAAGAATGGTGAATCTGCATCTAATTTTGGACAAAATATTCAACAAATTGATTATCTATCCTTTTTTTCAATTCAATGCGATTGCATATGTGAACACGGTAACAGAGAAGAGCGGTAAGCTAGGTAGTTGAACTTTAGTATAAACTAAATTCATTAAAATTTTATATTTGTGACGTTAACGGGTAAACTCTGTTACTTTATTTGTCGATGCGTACTGGAATACGATGACTCATGCAAAGATCTAGATTAATTTGTTTTGTTTGTACAATTTTCCAGGTTTCTGTCAAACTGTAGACTCAATCGGTCAAGTTTAGTTTAGTTATATTTACGTCCCATTCAGAAGCAACACCAGGGCTGTTTTGGAACGGACATCGTGATTTTGGACCGCGGTCATATGTCGAGGACGGCACCTGAGCTGGCATCCACCTCTAAAAACTTCCGCACCACACCAAAGGGAGAAAGTTTGATCCACGACGTTAGATTTATCGTGCATCAGGCCCACATACAATACTGATCTTCAGTGTATTCGGGATTCGATCCTGGAACCATCCAGCCCCGAATCCGAGAACTTATGACTAGACCACCGTGGACCTCCTCAATCAGTCAAAGTAAGGAGGGCCAAAATTCGTAGTCATCACAAATTATTCACTGTACGACGAAGATGAAGCGAACGATACTATGGATGTGTATGAGAAACCAGAAAGAAGAACACTCTCATTGGTAGAATATGCACAAAACTATTTCTTGGAGCTGTTGATATTAGCCAATTATTTGAATCGTTAGAAAAGAATTTTCCTTATTCAAATTTTTTTATTAAACTGTATACTATTCATTACTTTAAAGAATTACTTTAGATGATATTTTCATTCTTATGTAGCAAATTCTTTTCCATCAGTCCTCGATAAGAAATTATTGTTTCCTTGCCTTGTTATTTGAAACAAGTATCTATTTGATCAGGCATTAAAATTTTATTACGCTCGATATTTTCAACATTATTATGTTGAAATAATACTTATTTGTCTCCTGGCTTTTCCTGTCTAGTGCATCTAACACAGACATGGCTAAAATAAACTTAATTCAGATTCAATTTATTTCGGTTGAAAGCAACATTGGCAGAACGATAAACATCAAAATTCCTCCGAATGCAATTAAATGAATGCTTCCAATTCCATCTTGTCTTATTTCAAAAATTCCTAGAACATATATTTGCTTTTTGTTTTTGCTTTTAAATTTACGGTACACTTAACACAATATTTTATTCAGTAATTATTTTTGACTTAACATTCATTTCTGATTGAAAGAGGAATATTAAATCAAATAATTGTTTATTTTATGACTTTTTCACAACCTTTACGATTGCATTTCAAGTATTTCATATTTTAAAACTTAAGCAATATGTAGGATGCTGAAAGAGAGTAAGCACTGGTGTTTATCACAAGATTAGCGAATATTCAGGATAACTAATTGCTTCCTTGTATTTTTATAATTATTTGAAATCGCGTTATGATATGTAATTTTAAATCTTTTTCATTCAATATTTTTAACTATAATTTAATGTATCTGCATTGTTTTAATCGCATTGATAAAATTCACGTTAAAGGTCGCGCTAAAAAAAATTGTTCTTGCATTTTAAATTCACGATGTAACCAGCAGCATGATATATTTGTGGCGGCTTGTATAATAGCAATCATGCCAATTTGTCAGCATACCTCGATAAATTTTCAGTTGCCGATGTAGACGGTTATTTTAATTATTTCTATTTTAATATCTCGTTTTATGAATTAATTTTACGATATATTATTGTAAATTTTTAAATAAAATTGTTGTTTTTTAGCAGTAGAATTTTCTTGCAGATCTTCGGATAGTCAGAAGATTCTGATCATTGTACATTTAAAGGGAAAATCTGCCACAAAATTAGCTTTAATGTCACTGTTTCATTGTATGCTTATGGCATATGGAAAGCTTGCCAGTTTAATTCTATGGGTGATCATTTTAAATTCCGTTTACTTTTGGAATATCTCATTCATCTGAAGAGAACAAGAAATGAATATTTTCTTTTACTGGCAATAAAAAATAAGGTAGTCAAAAAGACGTAGACATAAATATGATTGACTGATGTGATGGCTAGTAGACGCAGATAACTCAGAGTATGTAAATATCATACGTAATGGTACATAAAATTTAAATCCAAAATACTGGCGAAACACATCAGGTCGCGGTGACCTAGTGGCAAGGTATCGGTTTTGAAACCCGATTCCTCTGAATATCCTTCATGTATTGGGAGAGGACCAGCGGGGAGAGAGCCGCCTCACTAGCATGTGGAGGACGGTATTTATTAGTAAAATGATACAGGCATGGCCTGAACAGGGACAGTACTTTTAAATACAAGAGAGCTGGGAGTATAAACATGTTTCGACCCACCTCGGTGGGGAGAGAATAGCTCGATTTACATGTACTCAACTACCAAGTGTGGCAAATGATACTCACAAAATAAAGAATGACAAAATGTAGGCTCTTTCTTTACATATAAAATATAAAAACATCCTTAATGCAATAAATTTAAAAACTGCTCGAGAAAGCAAGAAGCAGTAAAAATATAATATATATATATATATATATATAAGTGTTGAAAAGAAACAAACAAATAAACATAGAAAAAGCAGTATAGATAAAATATATAAATAAGTCAAAGATTGAAACACCACGGTGCGGAAGTTTGGGCCAGCTCAGGAATGGCCAGGGATGCCAGCTCAAGTGTCATCCTCGTCATCTGACCGAAAATAACCCTCATGTTGCTTCAAAACGGTATATTAATATAACTGAACTAAACTAAACTCGAGAAACATATTTCAAACGCATACAATTGTTCGGATCCAGTTAATTTTTTATATTAGTATCCTGTTTAGAAACATACAAGCGTTATATTGGGTCAGGCCTCGTAATTTTGAACCGTGGTTAGATGACGAAGACGATTCGCGAGGTGGAATTCCGCTCTCCAGACTTCCGTGCCACATCAACGGCAGCAAGTAAGATACTCGAAATAACATTTATCATGCACCGACCCCACGCACACGAAAGATTTTGGGTAGATTCGGGTTTCAAACCTGCAATCTTCCGGTCCCGAGTTAGAGATCTTACCACCAGGCCTCCTGGCTTTAACTTAGAAAAATAGGGATGGTATGGTGGCTAGTTTGCCGCGTCCGGAACGGAAAGAGGGTTCGAAACTCAACTACTCAAAAAATTCGCCATATATGCGGGACAGATGCAAGAAAAAGATATCGGGTCAAATATCTTCAAACTGGTGTGCTGAAGAATTTGCCCGAGGGTGTGAATCTTTATCATCTGATCATCATCAAAAATTACAAAGTCTATATAAAAATTGGCATAACTTTAAAGCGGAATTTTAATCTCAAATGAAAATAATAATTTATGGATGAGTAAGGCACTTAATAATTTAGTTAATAACGTGCAGTAATGTAACTTGACGTTAATCTCAACTTTCAGAAATAACAATTTATTAGATGGAAGATATATTAACTAATTTTGTTAATAACGTGAATTAGACAAGAATGCTAAATCCAAATTTCTGTTGATAAAATATTACAATGATACATCTAGTAGCACCTTTTGAGATAACCTCTTTTTCAACGTTTCTAAACCAACACGGAAGTCGCTTTTAGTAATGCTATTCATAAAAGAAATATCATAGCATTTTGTCGCTTTCTTGTATATCATTGAATATCTAAAAAGACAAAACAAACAATTTACTTGGTGTGCGCAAGTGCTGCATAATCCAGGAAAAAATTGCGAAGTACAAATATATAAATACGAATTAAGGGAAGTTTTAATTGTGAAAGAGTTAAAAATACAAAAATAATATCAAACAACGATGAGGAGTAAGAATCCGGTGGATGACGTCATCAGACGCCATTAATCCATGCAGATTCAATGCAGAAAAATTCATTTTAAATTCAGACCTTAAAGTCCTTTTCCTCTACAGAAAACCTATTCTGGTTTTGAATCTGCATGGATGAATGGCCTCTGATGACGTCATCCACCTGATTCTTAATCCTCATAGTTGTTTGTTATTATTTTTGCATTTCAACTCTTTCACAATTAAAACTTCCCATAATTCGTATTTATATCTCTCTTGCATTATACGAAATACAATAATACTCTTTTTTTCAAGAATGGGCAAACATGAAAGGAAACACGGATTCTGCGTAGAAAGAAAAATCAAAAAGCGCATTCCTTTCACACTGTTACGGTAGAAAGTAGAGAAATTTTTACCGTTTGTTGCTCCACGCCATTGCTGGTGATGACTGGAACGTTAAATGAGGTATCCTTGAGCCCACCCCCGTCGTTCCTCATCTGTTGAATGGAATGGTCCACCCCATTTTGCTGCTGTTGTTGTTGACTTCCGCCGTACTGGGGTTGGTACGACATGGGTAGCTGCGTCTGTACCATGTGCTAAAAGAGATAATGAGAGATTCTTTAACACAGTATTATAAAAATGGTAAGATTTTGTACAAGGGAAATTGACTTCAGATTATGTGTTTCAATTGTTTTTAAAACAAGCATTAGAAAAAGGGTTTAATTTAATATTGAAATTGATGTAATCTCAAACTGAAAAAAAGCATTGCAAATCTTTTTCATTATTGTAGATAATAGAAATTTTATTCTTTCATCTCCAAAGTAGCACAGACAAACAAATATATGGATTTCTTCAAACTCTTTCGTATTATTTTGTTCTATGGCGATATGATACCATAAACTGGAAAGAATTATTATCTTGCGCGATATTATAGATCTTAAGCAATCTGAAAATGTATCTCTTTTTTCGTACTTATTGAAAATTATTTTACAAGACAGATATTTCTTAAGCGTTTCAACCGAATTCAGATATAAATTTATATAATTCTACTTAAACGAACAAACTTCTAAGACGATATAATTTATTACCTTAGAATTTAAAAATAACTGTCAATTATCAAATTTTAAAATATTCTTCATCAGAGACTTACAACGCTTGAAAATTTTTATTTCATTTAAGTATATGTTATACACATTTGCTATGTCCGAAATACAGTGAACTCGTTTTATTATGTGCTATCTTTTTTCCACAAGCTTCAATGTAATGTTATTTACGTAGTTGCCTCTGGTTTGCTAGAAGACTTCAAAACAGAGGAACTAAAAAAATATTTCAAAATTTTCTGCATAATAATAGAAAGAAAATAATTCCAGATGTCTTGAATTTAACGCCAAAAGTTTCAAAAGCAAAACATTTTGAATTTCTTTCTGATATCTGTTGTTAAAATTTATAATTATTGGAGGCATAATGGTGATTTTTTTCTCTCACATATATCAAAGATATTTTCCTTAATAAAATGATACTTTTCGTTTTGATGTAATTTTAACCAAAATTTTATTTTTAGTAACGGAGAGTTAATTTTAATTGTAAATAAAAAAATAAGCTTGCAAACACTTCATTTTTATTTCGCGAATTTAAACGCAGTGACTTTCAGTGAATTCAATCAATCTGTAAATTGAGCTATCTGTACCAGAATCTAAAAATAATTAAAAAAAGTATTTGGTGTTCATCGTTTTTCTTATTTTTTTCTAATATGAATTTATTTAAATAATTATTTAAAAAGTAATGAATATGAAAAACTCTGCGCCATACTATACATCCTCAACTTAGGAAATATTGTAACATCTAAGAGAGAGTTTTATCGAATAAATAACTTTCTTTTCCTTCTGTGGTTTCACTTTTTAAAACCTTTTAAAACTTCGCCCCCCTAATACCTTAACTAAGCAATAAATATTTTTCTGTAAACATATTTTATGTGTAACTCGCTAAAAATACCAAATATCGATCAAGATTGGTATAATATTGATAAATAGGTTCGATTATACAGGATTGATGAGTAAGTGAAGTAATTTAGTTTATTGCAGAAGACATTCTTGGCCATTTTCTTTTAAATTTCTCCCTGAAGTATAGTCGAGAGATAAATTAAGTAATGAAAAATTGCTGAGGCATCCCTGGAAATTTCTGTTCTGCTTCAATCTTTTTTTATCGATTGAAGAAGGCTATTTAGGCTTAGAGAATGCTGCGTTCCTTGCGAAATAACTACGATAGCGGTAATTGGTTTTCAGAATACTTTTCATCGAGTAGAAAATGATTTATTAAAACATTGTTTTTGATTAAGATTATTTGATATTTTTAATAAACTGTTCCATGGAGTCTCGGGATTTTGTTTTAAAAAATAAAAAATTGCATTAGTTAAGAGAATTTAAGATTGGCAGATATAAACTAAATCATAAATTCGAAATCCGTATGATGTTATCACACGGAAAATTATTACAAAGGTTTTTCTAAAAAGAGTATGAATTGTTTTTAAAATATATATCCAATATGTTCATATTTTAAATTATGATTGCAAATGAGCAAGGGAATATAAACTTTTTTATAGCGAATGAATTAATTTAAAACATCGAATGTACAATGGAGGTTAGTAAATAAATATGCTGAATATAAAAGACAAACATTATAAAGCCGTCGTTTCACTCATAAATAAAACCTTCTTTTTGATTGATATCATATACAAATATATAATTTTTACAGAAAAAATATATTTCAAATGTATTTAATTGAGATTTAAAATATATATATTTATAATAGAGCAATCTTTATTTAAATGACTTTTCACCTTTTAAAAATTAGTCACAAACAATCTTACTGATAATTATCAAATTAATGAAAACATTTTCATTGAAAAAAATTTTCAAATTGAGATAAACTGTAAATAGATTAAGCTAGTTTAAGATGAAAGTATTAAATAAACTTCAATGAAAGAGGCTGAGAAATATTCCAGTAAGTCTTAATGGAGTAGTGATTAATGTATTGAGAGAAAGATTTTTAATATCTCTAATAAACATATAAGTTACTAAAACTTTGAATGTCAATTCTTTTTTTGCCTTGGAGAGAGAACAAAAATTCCCTTTTACTTAAATGGGAAAAAGAAACCACTCATAAGAAAACTTTTCTGAACTGTACCAAGTTTCTTCAAAAGACTACTTAAAAGAAAACAAACCTTTTTTCTTTAATTTCAAAAGAATATGGCCAGTATGATGGGAAAAGTACAGCCCAAAGGTCCATTATTTCCAAAGTATAAAGAAAGCAACACAAGACTATCAAAGCCATCCTTTGAAATCCTCTGGAGGATTGTGGAGTTGTTTTCTTAAGGGTATAGAGCGAAATTTTAAAAGCTTCTCCAAAACCGTAAACTCTCTATATAAGAAAGTGTCTAAAATACTTTATCGGTTTGGATTATCTGTTTGTAAGTTAATTTGACGAAAGATACAAAAATAGCAATATTAAATTTTATTTCCTTATTCTTCATAAGACTTAATAAATGCCGATCGTTCCTCACACTCTGCGAATGTGCAATATCTTTTGCAGTTTTTGATCTGGGTAATAATATTCCAATTTCATTTGTATCAGAATAAACTTACATGGAACAAATGATTTTATAAATCGTTTGCAATGGAATCATTAACTTTTTTATATAAATAAATAAATCGCCTGCAAAAGCTTACATATTATAAAAAAATCGTTTGCAATGACAAATTAAATTACATGATTTCAGCAACTAAATAAATCGTATAAAATAATTTACTTTCACATAAATTTGTTGCATATATTAAGGAACAGCTAATCATTATGACTTATTAAGTTAATACGGTACTTTTAAGTTTTTGTTAGGTAGTATATTTGCACGCCACTTTTTTCCAGGAATAACAATGTTCGGCGGTAAAGAGCCTTGAGTTTAAGACCTCCGTTAATCCACACTACATCGGCATAAATTTGATAATGATGAAGAACTAACTTAAAAATTAAATAAATTAATCAAATAGATAACTAATGAAATCATTTTAACGAAAGGGGAAAAGATCTATGGATCGTATGCAATGATTTACATAATATAAAATTGTTTGCCATATCGTGTTAACTTACAAAAATAAACTTACTACCAAGTAGACAAGTAATTAAATCGCTTAGATTAACTGAGTGAAGGAAAACTCTTATTAGATAAAGCACTTTAAAAAGGCCTTAAAAGAAAACAACAAGTTTCTTACTTTAATTTAAAAAGAATACTCTGAGGATAATTGTAGAAGTAGCAATAAAAGCCCCACAGATACATTTATTTCCAATGGAATAAGAAAGCAACGGTAGACTATCAAAGCCAGCCTTTAAAATCCTCCTGAGGATTGCGGAGTAAGTTTTCTTAAGGCTATAGAATGAAATTTTAAAAGCGTCTTAAGGCCCTAAATTTTCAAAATCAGAAACAAGGTAAAATGCATAAATGGTGTGGATTTGCTTCTAAATCATCTTTTATTGGCTGTTAAATAATGGATTTATTTCTAAAGGGAATACTAAGAACAACCTTTTCATGAACTTTTGGTTTAGATGAGGCAATTAAAATTTAGTGTTATGTGAAATAGTTAATGACTACCATTAAAACCTAAACATGACATTTGCTTGAATAGGAGATCAAGGAAATATCTTTACGGGTAATAAGGATTATGGAGATGAGAGTGTTTCGCGGAAATTTTGATGGATAAAGCTCCTTTTATTCGAATATTTGAAAGATTTAATGCTCTTTTCAAGGAGCGTTTGTCTTTTGAATGAAATAAAGGGCGTCTTAGGAATCATAGGAAATTCAGGGCTGAACGACGAGTTATTGAAAGAGAATTTAATGTATTTTGCTTAATAACAAATCAATTTGAAGGAAGTTTCTGATATGTAATCTGTAAGAGCACATTTTCGTTGTAATTCAATTTTGAAAGGATTTAGCAAGGCTAAATTTAGTAAGAAGCCTCATTGTAGAAATTTTTAAAACGGAATTTTTCATAAGATTTAATGCTAGTTTGTACTAAAAGACGTTCAACATCTTACCGTAAATATTCATTGATGGTATAGGGTTGAAACAACTCAGTTTTATAGGCCATTCATTACATTTGTTATAACTTCAATAAAATATCTCTAATTCAAAAGCATCTTGTGTGTTTTTATATTCTTCTTGGCATTTAAAATTTTAAATGTTTTCTATTGAATTGGCATACTTGCTGTAATATATTTATTATCAAAGTTATTTTTATAGTTTTTATTTGTCTTTTGTTTCCTGTTTTACTATTTGATATCGTTTCATGAACTTTCTCGTCACTTCCTTTGTGTTTGCTTGTTCAGAACTTTTGCTTTTGTTGTTTCCATTTTGCATACAGTGCAATTCAGTTTTGATGTGATGTATTGTAATGTCATGTGATGTATTTTTTATGTTGTTTTGTACTCCCCGCCTTCCGTATCAGTGCCTTACACCCTCTGAGGAGGCCGTGTCGACGTAGGCAAATAAATAAATGAGTTAAAAATACTTCTATTTTAGATTTATATCGCATGTCAAGCCCAATTAAAAGATATAAAAAACAACAAATTTTAAAACAGCTTAATAAATTTAAATCTTCTTTGCAAAAATACACTGGAATTGAAGGTAATATTTAATCAGCGTCAGCTTAGGTTTCATTATAAAATTTTTACATCGCCTGCAAACCATCATCATATGGCTTCGAATTCAAAATGTTCTGCAGCTTAAATAAAAGGATAGCATTATTTGCAGGTACTGTAATTACGAATAAAATGTTATTTGCTGGTACAGTGAGCCAGCGGAAGGTTCTTAAGCCCGATCATCTTAGTGAAGTAGCATCGGGCTCGGTCGTTACTCGGGAGAAAGACCGCCTGAGGAACACTGCGTTCTGTTGGTTTCTTTTTTGAGTTCTTGAAACATGGATTTGGTTAGTTATACTAGATCAAGTGGAATTGGTCTCAACGTGTAAAATTTCTGCGGATAAAACGTTATTTACAGTTTAAGAATAAATAATGAGTTGTCGTGAATTAATTTTGATAATTTAAAAATGATTTTTGAATATAATTCTCAACATTATTTCTCAATGCTGGTCTTAGATTCAAACCGTTTGTTTCTACAAATATTTAATTGTTCGTTTTTAACTCGCTGTTAAAAACTGTGGTAGGGAGATGCTGTTTATTTTCTAGATTCCTTACAGGAATTATACATATTTTTGGATAATGGGATACTGTATCTTTGGGTAAAACGTTATTTTTTAGGCAGGGAACATTTTTTTTTCAATTTAATTTTCCTAATAGATTGTTCATCTATACGATTTATTTCGAACTGTTTTATTGATTTCATTAATTTTTTAAAATTTTGAGTTGAGAATATGATTTCAAGTCAAAGAGAGAGCGATTGTCGCTAATGACAACATTTTTCTAATAGAATAAATTATGAAATTAGGGTTCAAAAGTAATTACTTTTAAAATGGGACAAAATGTAAATTATTTTTCAGCAAACATTGACTGTTTTTTAGGTTTAATTTTGTTTATGAACATTAAAATTTCAATATTAAGAAAAAGGCGATATATATTTTCTTTAAAGCGCGAGTTCTATATTTAATAAAGAGATGGATAATTTTTTTTAAAAAGTTGTTTTTTACAAATTATCATTGATTTATTGAATTAATAAAAAGAAGGACGGTCTAGGAGATGCTATTAAAAATCGTTTTTTTTTTTAAAACAGAGACAAAGATTATCTGTAAGTGTGCTGTATCAGTTATGCAGCAAACATGTTTTGCATTAGTGGTCTGAAGTTTGTCATAACAACTTCACAGCAAACTTGTTTTGCAAGTGGGTTAGTCGATTATTCTTTGTTACTTTGCAGGATGTTTGCTGCAAAGGTGCCACATCAAGTTTGTCATGACAAGCAAATATCAAGAAATATCAAACTTGCTGCAAGTGTACATGCTATCTGGGCACTTACCGTGGTCCAATATCTAATTTGTAAACCGTTAGAAATAGACATATAGTTTCGATTTGAAAAATGCTTTGAATGAAGGGAAGAATTATAATATATGTTTTTTGAGTGAACAAATACGTATATTCCTGAAAAAATTGCGAAATCTAACTTTTTATGCAGTCCCCCGGTCCTATCAATCATATTTAGTAAAATGTTCTTGAAATTCTAACATTTTAAACAGAAAGAAGTACCACTCTTCTGCTACTAAAATTACCGAGTTATGGAGCTTTGAATATAGCTGACTTAGACCACTTTATACCATATCAATAGCCGACTTGAAGACGATCCACCAATCAATGCGCAGCACTTGTTCGACGAGACGGCTGACTGGTTAAAAATCATGAAATTCAAAGCACTATTAATCGCTCAGTTTTAGTCGCAGAAGAGTGAAACCTTTTCTGTTTAAAATGTTAGAGTGTCGAATGTATTTTACTAAATATGACTGACAGGACCAAGGGACCGTGTAAAACGTCAGAATTCTTAAATTTTTCAGAAAAATATTTAGTGACTCAAGAAACATAAAACATAAATCGTCCCTTTATTTCAAGCACTTTTGCAAATTGAACTATACGTCTATCTCTGACCGTTTAGAAATTAGCTATTGGACCACTATAAATACTCCCTGTATAATTGTCGGAACCATATTTGGTATTCAATTACAATATATCTTATTAGAGTTGTAAGTCAAAATTAACCAGAAGAAGAAAATAATAAGCATTGTTTGCCATGAGCCTCACTTTTACAAAATTTCCTTCCCAATGTTTCAAAGACTCCTGATGTTATCATTCACACTCACATTTTTAGACTGATATAACATAATGATATTTTCAGTTCGATTTTTTTCTTTCAATTTCCTTTTAATTTATTATTCTAAGGAAAAACTGTTGGACAGCATGATTGTAGATTGCCATTTGAATTACAAATTTAGACTGCATCGTTGTTCTGCAATTTAATAAAGGAAAATCGAGATTATCAATATGAACGCACAAAGTGGGTTTTGAAATTACTCTACAGCAATTCCTTGAAATATTCATGAAATATGCGATTAATAATGCTAGATAAATGTTCTGGAGTACCGTGTTCTAACAGAATAATCTGTAAGAGTATAAAAACGCATAAAAAGTTATTTAAATTAAATTATTATATTCTTTGTTTCCATTTTAAAGCAACTTAGTTTTATGGTTATGCAGAGATACTTCACTTATATGTACTTAGTTTTATTATGGAGATTTATTTCGCTTATATATAAGAAAATGCTGAATTCAGCTCTGTTTCAGTATGATGGAAAGAGAATCTTTTTGTAGCTTTTCTAAACTGAAAAAAAAATTGCATTATGCCACCAGAAGATATCTATAAAATTAAGCAGATACTTTTACTTACAGGTAATTCAATTTCTTATTTTAAAAATGGTTTTTCACCTCCTTTACTTACGTTGTTTTATTATATTGGAGAAATAAAATGTAATTTACCTGCAAAAGTCTTTCACTTGTTGTGTGAGGTTATTTGCTGGAATTTGGGAATTGTTTGTTGGAATTAAAATGTAATTATAGAAAGAAAATTAAAATTAAGATCATTGTTAATCCTTACATTCAATATATCTAGAAATTAATTTTGGATTTTGCAGAATTCCATTATTGAAACAAACGATTTTTGAACAAAAACTTAAAACAGAGATATTTTAAGGTTTAAGGATAAAGCTGAGTCTATCAGAAACCTAACCATAATTTTGCAATTGCATTTCTTATTTGATAAGTTATTAACCCATGTTCTAGATTCCGAAATGACACACAAACAATCGGAAGTATAAAGAAACATTACCTGAAATCTTTGGTTGTAATAGCTATATACCTGGACTTTATTTTCTTTTCTGAGAGCAATTATCAAAGTATGAAGAAGCATTTTCTCAAGGGATAATTAATTTACTAAGAAATTAAAATACAAGTAATTTAATTCACTAAGAAAGCATAAATCAGATCATAAAGCATTATCTCAAAAAAGCAGTCATTGATTTCTAGAAAGGATTTATATATTTTTCATATTTTATCAGAATTATTTAATAAAATTCCATTTATACATTTAATTCTTTATATTCTGAAATGCAGGTTGTCTCAAAAAATGTATACGCAGTTTAAATTATTATGACTTCAGTTTTTTTCACATATAATTAATATTTAAATTGTAAAAGAATCTACATAAAATATATAACTTTTCCTCATACCGCAGATGTTCAAATTATTACCGTTTTGGTCAATACATTACTGATATCGGTGGGTTATTGGTGCACAAACTTAAGCAAACATTTCATTTAATATTGCAGCGCATTCTTGCTCAATTGCGACTCTTAATTCCAGCGTAACATGTGGTTTTGCAGTTGCCCAGTAACTGCAAATCCACATTTCGATTAATTGTGCCATTTAATTTGAACGTAGCATCATTGCTCCAAACAATCTTCCTGGAAAACTGCGTATTCTGTTCACATTTTTCGAAGTATCATTCGCTAAATTGTTCTCTTCGTTCCTGATCATCTTCATTGATATCATGTACCATTGTGGAAATGTAACTTTTGCATTGACAACGTCTTAAAATGCGATGAATACTTGATTTGTTGATGCCAATCTCACGACTTGTTGGTCTTAGAGTTTATTTGATGTTTCGCGATAACTTTTCTGTATTCTTTTTTGGCTGGTGAAACTCGTTGATGATCTTGGTATTCCGGAACATTGTCTATGAACATCCTGAACAGATAAGTTCTTTTCAAACATATCAATTGTAAGTCACATCGGTGGATCTTCCCGAAACTCCTTGCGATACTGCCTCTGTATTTCTGCTGCATTTTCACACTTCCAATAGTATTTTAAAATAAATTTTCTTTTTTCAAAAGTTACTCTTGGTCCACTCATTATTTCCATTTAATTACACCCTCAAGAGAAAGAAAATTCAGAAAGTTATGACTCGTTAAACAGTGTGTATATTCTTTCAGACACCCTGCACACATTTAAAAACATAATTTTCTTGTTTCTTTTAGAGAAAGCACAAGCACAAAAAAAGCACTCTTTTTGCTGCGAGTGTTTTATGTAGCCGAAGCACGATCGATAGTAATGCCTCGAAGGATAAAAAGTGAGGAGATCTTAGGTGAAAACGATGGAAGTGAATGAAGTAGACAATAAAGTACGACACTGAAGACAGCTTTAAGAAAGTGAGGCGAGCTGACAGAGGTGAAAAGATGTGAACTGCCTCCTTTAGGCAGAAAAAAATAATAAAATTTATGCCGAGTGCAAGTGTAAAATCGAGAATGGCGAGAGCGTGAAAGCCTTGAAAATATTCCTCTGAAGAGATTGGACAATCAATCTAACAGCACTAGCCCAAGTTTTTTTTGGAGAAGGAATTCGGTTAAACTCGAAAGAAGTGATGGTTTAGATGTCTGAATATAGTTTTGAAATATATAGGGGCGCGACTCAAAATTTTTGTCGAATATTTCAAAGAATTTGATAGAATATGAAGATCTTTTACGGTGGATCTTTAATACTGCTGGATTTTCACATTTCCTATTTTGTCTCAGCAATGGAATTCAAATATTGTATGGTCGACTGAGCTAATATAATTAGTATATAATTATTCAAACTAGTATGGATAGTAAATAAGTGATAGTGATTGCTAATTAGTATAGGCATCAATTGGTTAATAATACAAAAGGTGATCGATGAGTGAATATAATCCGTTCAAAGATTTTGTTCATTATCCTAGATCTTATGGGAACATGTTTCTTTCATTAATGAGATTTATTAAATAATAAATTCTTACTTTGTATATTTATATGTAATAATAATTGTATATATTTCTTGCTTGGAATTTATTGCAAGTGTAGCTTTTGAATTTCCAATCTTTTAAGCCTCGGAAATATTCTTTTGAATTGTCAAAATATCGTATACGTGTTTTAAATGATAGTTTCGCAGAAGCTCACGTAGAAATCCAGAGAACAATTATAAACTATTTTACGCCCGAAAAAAGAATATTAGAAGCATAAAGGTTTTTCAAGTTTTACTTTCGAGTTCGGTTTAGCTTCTTCCATTCTTACCTTTTGATCTAGTTAGTTCTTTGGGCCTCCTGGCAATCTTTCGGCCTAAAGTATTTTGAAAGAAAGATGACATGCATTGGAATGTCTGATATTTTAATCAGAAATGGCCTTTTGAATAAATAGTAAAAATCAACCTCTGTGATTGAAGCATACAATTATTTTGGCGGAACAAATTAATACACGTGCTCTAGAGATAAAATCACATCAATTAATTCAATAAAAAGTAAGATGATTATTAAGGCCTTTATATGACATTCTGTATATATATATATAAGGCAACTATGACATTCGATTTTCCGTAGATAATGTCAAAAAGCTAGAAGCAGCAGGTACTCTTTTATGCTCACCAGTTGAACGTCTGTATCTCCGAAACAGTGACTTGACGTCAGAAAATCTGATCCACGAACATCTGATAAATAAGCTATAATCACACAGTCTCACGTCAAATGATTATCTAAGAATGGGGCTAAACAAATGGAAAGAGAGAGATCTTAATCTTCCTCTATATGACAATTCATCTTTATTTTGTCTTGGAGCAATGAAACGATTCAATGGTGCAGAGATTCCAAACCTGTGCTATGCTTACGCCTGGGAGGATCGCTGTGGGCCAGTTAGGAGTACGTGAAGGTATTATTGGTAATGGAGGAAAACACAGAACATAAGGGATTAGAATGGAAAAACAAAAGTTATAGAATTCCCCCCCCCAAGTTCGTGAGAAAAAAATGGAATTGTAAAAGCCCGTAAACATTAAAATATTGGATTTCTGACACGGACATAGAACTTGGGGAAAGAAAACACTTGTTTTATGCGTATATTAATAAAAAATATCGCAACAAGCTTGATGCATCTCCAGACATGAGATTATACCTTTCATATGAACCTAAAGCTCAACTCCATGAAGCAAGAACAAGGGTCACATTGAAATTGTTTTCCATTTGAATAGTTCATTATCAAGATGAATAACTGTTAGTTTCAACATACATTAATTCGAAATTATTTCAATTCTGTTTTCATTTGCTAGGACGTCCAACTAATACTATTATAAAAAATGAATAAAATGTGAAATAAAAAAATAAATCTTATAAATGATATTAAATTAATTCCAGTCGTTTAACTCTTAAGTCAACCAAATACCTTAACTTTACTAACAAAGACTTCTTTATGTGCAGGGATGGTTGGGTAAAAAGTCTCAAATATAAATAGTTGCTCTAAAATAAAAAGGCTTATGAATGGGTACGATCGAATATAAAAATTGGGAACTGTCTCATTAGTGGATGCCAACCTAAGTTCAGGAACAACTTCTTGCTCACAGAATCCAAAAAGCTGTAATATTTGCAAAGTGCATTTTAAATGTTTGTTGATAATTTTTCTTGTATTAAATTCCAATGAATGAAAATTGTTCCAATTTAGGGACACTTGGTGATTTCTAGCCAAATTTTGCAAAACGCCGACTTAAATCAGTCTGATATTCTGAGGATACAGATTTTCTTTCAGAGGACTAAAAAAATTATTGATTACTGATGGGAAAGGCATAAATTTTGCTTGTGTGGATGGTGCAGTCGGCTGTGAATCCCATTGCGTGCAAAGTTAGAGATTTCCTTTAATAAGCCTTGATCAATGTCTGATATCAAGATTTTGTACTGATTCTTTTGGATCTTGCGGCTATTCCTTCTGAATTTAATTTCCTCAATTGGTAAATGCGATTGGGGTATTCGGAACCTTGTCTTTGAAATTTTAAGATCTGCAATAGCTTTCTGTATTTAAACGAAGAAGGACATGCACGTATGTTTATATAAGCTGTATTTGTTTTTTCTCAAATTTTCTTAATATATTGTTCTGAATCTAAAAGGGGCTCCATCTCTGAACTAATCTCATTTAGCATTGTCAATAAAGATCTTTTTGTTTCAATCAATCATCTCTAATAACAAACTATAGCAATCATCAAACTTACTTAGTAATGGAAAACATTAAGTGCGTTCAAGGTGTCTTTTAAACTAGCCTTGTTTTCGGTACCGATACAGTTACTATCACGACAGTATCCGAGTTCTCTGCTTTCATTCCGATGTGAAAAAAAATCATTTTCCGTCGGCAGTCTTAGGATTCATTAACCCTCTGACTACTAAGAGTTCTCAAATTCTGAATACCGTTGTATACGGAGTTTTGCTTACTAATTGATCTGTGGAATGGATTCGTCCGCCCCGTCCCCCCTTTTCTCCTCACTACGGGTGGTGGGAGATATGAATGACAGGCCTTTCATCTATTATCTCTCCCCTAAGGGTCACTTTAATGACCTCTCGCCCAACTGCCTTCTCCCCCCTTTCGGAACAGCAACCGGCCGAAATCCGCCCCACTACTATAGAAGTCGTATGGCCGGTTACGGCCCGCTTAGGAGTCAGAGTGTTAATGAAATGTCACTGGTCTTACAATCAACTGGTCCTGTCTGCTTGCTTTAAAGGTTCCTTTATTTGTTGTCTCTGATTGAAAGCGCCAAAATCAGTTTTATATAAACTCGAAAACTTAAGCACACACCGTTTTTCCAAATCCTTTAGTTTGTGAATATTTCTGTAGAAATCTTCAAAGTATGTCCAACTGCTTATCACAGAATGATATATCTCACTAAATCAGGGGTTCCCGAACTTTTATCCCTCATGTACCCCTTGATAATTCTTGCTGCTTTCGCGTAGCCCCTATCATATCCAACTCTCCCCCGTCTATGCAAAGAACCTTTTAACAATAGTGTTGAGATTAGTTTAAAAGTGAAACTACTCGAATTATTAACATTTACAGAACTTAATTTTGATTTCACATTTTATTCCATTCTTACGATAGTATTAGTTCAACGCCAAAACAAATGAAACCAGAATTCTAATTATTTCCTTTTAACTTATAATTATTGTTAAAAATTACGCTTCGTAATAATCAACTGTACAAGTGGTGGAATAGTTATTAAATAGCAAGTATTCACTTGGAGAAAAAAAATTCTCTGACTTTTTTAATCCCTTATGTTTTCTTGTTCCCGTCATTAACAACTTTGATTTCGCTGACTCCTAAATGGTCATTTGCGTAGCCCCAGGGGTACGCGTACCACAGGTTGCGAAAATCTGAACTAAATGACTCACATATTGCATGCTATATTTATACGAAATTAAAAAATGGTATTCGCAACTCTTTTGGTTTTTATAGATACACATTAGGATGCGAAAGAATGATTCTTTTCCTCTGATATCGCAATACTCTGCTTTCATTGCGACGCAAGAAACCATTTTCCGTTGGAAGCCTTATCGTTAATGAAGTGTCACTGGTCTCATCATCAACTGGTCCTGTCTGTCCGCTTTTACGGGTATCTTTATTTGTTGCCTTTGCTTGAAAACTCTAAAATCAGTCTGCGATACCCTCGAAAACATAAGCAAGCCAATGTGTTTCGAAATCCACTAATTAGTAAATATTTCTAAAGACATCTTCAAAGCACGTCCAATTCCTTATCACACGCTGATATATTTCATTAAATAACTGACATATTGAGTGCCTTATTTGTACCAAAGAGCAATGAGTAATTCGCATCTGTCTTGTTTTTATATATACACACATTAGACTGCAACAGAATGACTCGTTTCCTGTTATATAGCAATACCCTGCTTTCAAAAATGCTTGCTTTAAGAAATCATTTTCTGTCGGCAGCCTTAGCATTCATTAATGAAACGTCACCGGTCTCACCATCAGCAGGTCCCGTCTGCCTGCTTTACAGGTTTCTTTATTCGTCGCCTTTGCTTGAAAGCGCCAAAAATCAATCTTCTATATATTCCGACACGGAGGATTTGTTTACAGTGCAAAAGGAGCGATAGAACCTAACTCTTCTAAATTAGTTTCATAGTGAGTTTTAATTTGGCGACGCACAGGGAGGGGGGACAGGAAAGACCTAATTAAGTGAAAGTAGTCATGGCAACCGAGGGCCATTCCACTGACTTTTAGACGACTGATTTTACGTCGTAGCGGGAGCTCTTGATAGAAACAGGTGCCTGGCCGTTAAGAGGGACTTTTTTCTTCTTCTCTCTCTTTCTCTGTCTTCTGAACGTTCTTACGAAAGTTATTTTTAAAATTAATTTTTGTTGCAAATTTTCGGGTGGCGGAAAATTCTATTTAATTAAAGGTTCTTTAATGTGTTCCCAAATGTAATATTGTCGCCTTCTTGTTTATTTTTTGTTTTAGCAAGAATGTATCTTTAGAGAAGAGCTCTTGTAGACAAAACGTCAGGCTTTGAAAGAATTAGGTCGTTTCTCGTTTCTTTTTTCCAAAAGTTATTTTTGAAATGAGCCTATGTGTGCAAACTTTAGAACACTTATTTTAAAAAGTATGCTAAACAAAACACGTCTTCAATAATTTCACACCTTGTCTTTCGATAGTTTTTGTAAATTCATTTAACAGCAGTAGTCGCTCATCGAAGTGAACAGTAATTGATGATTTACTCCTCTTCTGTTACATTATTTTTTCTAATTCATGACCTACGACACTTACTGTTATAATTTTTATTTATTTTATTTATTTGTTTATTTTGCTGAACCGGAATGATAGAAAAATAACATAATTTTCCAAGTACTGTCTCTGCATCCGCGAATTAATTTTTTTCAGCTGCAGGGCAGGATTAGGCTCTGAACGAGCCCTTAGACATTGGCAAAGTTTGGATCCCCTATTTCCCCTCCCGGACTTCTAAAACCAGATATTTTTATTGATACTTATTTTCACATCTTTATTATGAGTTTTAAAGTTACAAATAATACGACAAAACGAGACTTGAAAATTAATTGCTTGTCATATTAAAGACAGTCCGTTTCAGTATGCAGCGTATTAGAAAATTTAAATTTCAAATTAACTTTAAAAAATAGTAATAAAATTATAAGACTTTTTAAGGCAATCTAGATACTTAGTTGCAAATTTTGTCAAGGCTCTTGAATTTTGAGTCTGTTAGATAACTGCAAAAAAAATCATTCATTTCCAAACGAAATTGAGAACTTAAAAGAAAATTCTTAAGAATGTTCTGAAATTTAAAACATGCTTGATTTAACTATGAATAAGTTCGAGTACGCGGACATTGTAAATCAAATAATAGCACAAAATAAAATTACTCGGAAAATACATAAAAAATACCAGGATCACGTTTGAGAGCCCCTAGACAGTTGCATACTTTACTTGTTTGATAATTCGGCTCTGTTTCCTCTGTTTGTAATTGTGTTTGTTTTCTACCAAAGCAATTTGTCGTCATGCTACGTTAGTTGTAGTAACATGACACAGAAAAGTCGCATTTATGTTTTATGTATTTAAGGAATAAAGCATCAATAATTCAGTAAATTATAAGTGAGTTAATTTTTCGTTTTTATAAACTAATTTCCTCATAGGGTCTTGTATTGAAGCTTTCAGGACCCAAAATGCACTAATAATAAAGTAGGTAAAAATATAATCATCAAAGATCCTGTGGTACATATTCTTCACATTCTATTCTATTTTATAATATTTAGCAGGAAAGTTATTATCAAACACTTTTCAAGAACTAGGTAAACTACGATTGAGAATATTTAAGTTCTCTTTTATAATAGTTTATATGTTTATTTAGATAATATCATTTTCCGAACGCACATTTTTTGTAACATTATTTTTTAAAACATTTTTAATCGCGATTATCCATTTGAAATTTAAATAAAATTATTTTGTTTCCATAACTAAAAGACGAAATTTTAAAATCGTCGTTAGTTTAATTTAAGACAAATGTGATTTTTATTGATATCAAGTACGTAAAACGTATCTGACTAGTTTAACTATCAAAGGTTAGTTAATTTTCCCAATAAAAATCCTTATCAACATTTCAAAATTACTTCCCATCGACTTGCCACCAATACGACTTATGACAATTAGCTTAGGACCAAAATAAAAAAAGAAAATCTCAAATTTCAAAATAAAACTCTATTTTAGATTGCATTTGTTTGTTTACGTTATGTAAAAAAGTACATATTATCTGTTAGACGCTTTCGGCGATTAGCTTGCTCGCCGGAAATAAAATTTCAACTGAATGATATTCAGCTGAATTAAAATAATGCATAAGATTTATGCATTATTTTATATTCATGGCTCCTTTAACAAAGTTGATTTAAAATTCAAATTGCTATAGTCATTTAACCCGCGTCCTTTTCGTAACCTTGCACTTGTTCTTTTCCTTTTCTACATTAACGTAAACTACGCATTTGATTGCAACATTAAATTGGCGAGGCACATTTTACGCGTCCAGCAGCATGTAAATTGTCTTAAAACACACTGATAAAAAGATTTAAACATAACAAAGATAATCTTTCATTTTACTGGATTATTTCATTATATACTTACCATCTTGAGGACTTCATTTACAGATTTCACAGAAAAATTCATCAAATAAAAGAAGAAAGTAAATTCCAAATGATATTTTTTAAGCTTTAAACAGTGGAAGTGAAACACGCAATTAAATATTTGTTTAAACAATGAAAACGGTTGGAAATGCGAAGCAACCATGAAAAGTATTGTTGTAAATTATGCTAAAAAATATTTTTAAAAGATTAAAATTAGAGAAAAATCGTACGACAACTTTATTGATATCATTAAAGAGATAATTGCTTGTGCTTCTAGATGGTGTAAAGTGAATTTTTTGCTGTCATATTTTCAAAAGATATTAAGGAAAAATGCCAAAATTTCGCTTATTTTTTAATTAATTAAAATTCTATTTAAAATTTCAAAAAAACGGCTCCTAGATGTACATTCCCACCCTCCAAAGAATGTTTCTGCCAAATGTCGTAGCTGTAAGTCTAGAGGTTTGCCCTGTAGAGTGCCAACGCACTGACACATGCACAGACAGACACAAGCACACATTCTCCTTTACTAGAAAATCACCCATCACGGTATGACGGGTGCAAATTGCCTCTTCATTCGAGAGATTTCCCATCAAATTTGACGTGTTTAAATAGATATATTTGCGAGAGAAATATTTAACATTGATTGAAAACAAATAAAATAAACATATGGTTTATGACAGGAAATATTTTTTTATTTACATATTATTTACATATTTCTTTATTCAAAAAAACCTCTTGGAAAACAGCATTCCGTGTGAAGCGTTTTTCGTTGTTTAACAATTTTATTATAATTCAATAACCATGAAATTCTTAGTCTGTCAAACGTAAGTCAAAAGTTAAAATTTCAATGAATTCTTTTTCGAAATTCTATTCAAAACAAAGCACTTCTCTGCTTGTCAAACGTTGCCAAAAATATTATCAAATTAACGCGCATGATATACTACTGACGTAATTTACTACTTTCTATTAAAAAACGGAAATTAATTTAAAATATATGAATAATATTGTGATATTCGTCACAAAATATTTTCTTATTTCTTAAGGTTTCTCTTTAAAATGTAGTGTGGCAATACAATATTTGTCTTACGGGCGTTGCCTAGCAACGCATGAAAAAGATGTTAGATATTATAAGATTTAAAATTAGTTGTTAGAGAGAGAGACCAAATGTAACGACTGATGTTGATAGTCCAACGAATGAACGGTATTATGGTGAAAAATTATGTTAAAATTAAAGTTCTTTTTTATAAAAAAGTCTGTTAATTCATCCTGCAATACGCTACAATATAATTTAAAATTTCTCGAAACTATTTATCTTAGCGAGATAAATTTTATATCAATCTATAGAAAATTTTATTTCACTATTTTAGAGCTATTAAATTTGAAATTAGAACGACAATTACTCTTTTAAATTTAAAACTACTGAAATTTAGGTCCTCTAACAATGAAATAATGCTGTTTAATGTCTCGCAGTGCTATGGCGCGAGTTTTATTGTTGGTGACGTCAGAGCGTTACTGAGAGACAGATCTGGGCTATTATATTAGTAATTATCTATTTTAACGTTATTGACAGAGTCTTTTACACCTCAAGGTCTCTGCTTCAATTCGACCGTTCGGCGTTTCTGTTTGCAAAATTGTAGTTACGACCAAATGGGGCGTTTTATTGTCTTCAGATATGGCATCTGCCTTACTTCAAGCAGAGAAAACGACATTATATGTGATAACTTTTATTTTTTAAATCGGTTTGAATATGGTGGCCGTTTTAATGGTTTCAATGTGTTGGCGAGCTTGGTACCGTTAAAACATTTGTATCATTTTGTTATTGGAGATACATTTAATTGTAATTTTGTATATATTGAAAAAAGCGGACATTTAATTTTGATTTTATAAATACAGATAATAGCACAAATTTAATTTTATTTTGTGAATACTGATAAAAGCAAAGATTTGCGTAAATAATTCGCATTGAAATACGATCATAGTTCCATATTGAGAGTTGCTTTTTTCTGTTTGCTTCCATTTAATCTTGTTTTTATCGTTTCTTGAAAGCATGTTTTTTAACGATTCTATCCAAAAGGTTCATACTATAAAAATCTGAAGACGACCTCCACTGCTGAACATAACATTTTCTGCAACTCTCTTCCACCAAATTTTTGATGCAAATCTATTAATAAGTTAATGTATTTGTTTTGTAAATGCAGTGAATAAAATTTGTGCTTATTATAGGTGTGCAGTATTGTGCATTGATTAGTTTAAGATTGTAAATATAGTTTTGTAAGATAGTGTATATATAGGGCAAAAAAGGAACGAAATTTTCTTTATTCAATATTAAACAGCGAAATTCAACAAGAAATAACATTTTTATCATTTAGGAATTCGCTTTTAGAATGCGAAATCAAAATTAAGGAAATTTCAATGATTTTTAAAGAAGTAATTAAAAGAAAAGAAAAAATGTTTGATTTTCAAACTCTAAAATTAGGAATAAAAGTGAAAACTTTCTAAGACAGGGGAAATGAGTGAAGCTATGAAAAACACACGCACACACCTATGAACCTAACTTTACAATAGAGTTGTCATAAACCTTAACCTTTATAATATATATTAGCCTTTTATGTCATAAAAATAGCCTTTTTCTCCATTCATATAGTGTACTCAATTATTCCCCATTCCTTACTTGATTTTGCTATGATTCTTGTAATTGCCGGTTATGTCGATATTCGGTAAGACATAAGCATTTCCTTAATTTTTCTCCACTTTTATATTTCTTATTATATAATTAAAACTTATAATGTCAAAGTTTGAAAACAAACGAAAATTAAGCTAATTATTGCAGATAAAAAATGAATCATAATCATGTTAGTGCTGTTTAAACTCCCTTGAGTACTGAATTTTTTTGCCAAGGTTGGAAAACGACTGCTGAAACAGTTAGGAAAAAATATCTTAAAACTTACTTTACATTGCTTCTAGAGGTTTGTTAGAATTAAAAGAAAAGTCTTAAACCGAAAGTTTCAAAAAGACCATCGCAAAGTAGTAGTAGTGGGGAAAAAATATCTTGGTTTTGTAACTTAAAAAAAAGTTTTATAGTTTTTTCAGTTGCTGTACTTTTATTTCTGCACTTTCTAATTTAGTTCTAGGGGAGTTTTACTCTTTTTCTTAAAGTCTTATTATTTTCTTCAATTGTCTCAAATGTTGAGGCGTTTTAAAGTTTTCAATATTTGTGCCAGAATTTAATTTTAAGAAAATCAAACATGTGGTATGAAAAACTTGAAGGTAATTCATTTGCAGATTTTTTTTATTCTGTTAATTTTTGTAAAAAAATGAGGCTTTTAAAGGATACGGCAGTTGTTCATGATTATTTGTTTTAATTTTTCTCATTAGCAAAAGTAGTAAAGATTCCTACTGTATTACTATTGGGAAAAACATTAAGAGCTGGATTAATTTGGTTAGTATGACAATGCTAAATTTAATACAAATATTTTCATTTTTTTGTAGCAATTTAGAGCATAATAGGTTTATTAATCAGTTTTTATGTAATTATAATAATTATTGGAAAATTCTTTTTTAAGAAATTTTATTTTTTATTTGTGCTTTGTTTTGTATTTTAATGCATGCCTTGACATGAATGCAAAATATTACTGAATTTTTATAATTTATTTCAACCTTTAAAATAATTTTAGAAATATCGTGTGTTACCTTTATTCATTAGACGGAATTTTCTTTAATCTTCTGAAGTACCACACTGAATTGCTACTGAGTTAGGTAGACCAGATTAGTAATGAATTGTTTTTCCACTGGCCTTGCTAACCGCTACTAGCTAAAGTGGCTCGAATTCAAAAAGTTTATGGAATTGTTCCTGAGTATGAAGGTTTACCTCATTAAGGTAAACCTATTAGGATTTACTTTCATCAGGTATGAACGCTGGTGATGCAGAATGTAGTTGCCCACCTTTCCCCTGAGTATCCCCGTTGCTATACTCCATAAAGACATAACTTCACAGCACACCGTAAGACAGTGTGTAATTAATCTTAAAAGCCATTCGTAATTACATCTGACATATGACTGTCACGTAAGTTTACTTCATTTTCTACAACTTCAGTGCATTATGACATCTATCCGTTTAATTAGAAACAAATGTTAAGGCAATTATGAGAAACACGAAAATTACTAAATTGGATTTCAGCATCTCTATAGCTTAAATTAAAAGACTTTATATTACTTTAATTGCTGCAAGTTCTTTTTCTCTGCTCATTAAAATTATTTATTTTTATCTCCAAGACAACGAGACTAACGCTGATCTGCACGAAAGTTTATCAGATTTTTCCTTGGCGATTTTACAAAAGTATTGATTGTAATGCTTAAAACATGAAATGAGTTAGAAATTTAAAAAGTTATCATATAAATTAACTTAAATAAAAAGAAACCTTCTTATTTAAACTTTCTTTACTTTCAACTCCAATTCAGTAATGCGCTTTACAGGTAAAGATAAAAAAGAACGTGGCGGAATGTAAATAATTGGTTTTTAACTTCCGTTGAGTTTCTTTTTCTTTCCTGCCTGTTTCCTTATACTATCCTTTTTTTCTATGTAGTTAGATTACAAAAGACTTATCTTCTTTTAAGAAAGTCTGTTGTCGGTTGAACTTTTCGTTTTAGATAACATGCAGATGCTAGGTTTGAAAAATGATAACTAATTCCCTTCAGTTACTTTTTGCCCTAATTAATTAAATATTGTGAACTGGTATGCTCTAGGTCCGCTGGCTTACTTTTTTATTTGAAAAAAAATACCTTCATATCAATTCTGTTTTATTCCTACAGTATTTTAATTTTTTTTATCTATCTAATCAATTTTATTCAGCATTTCTTTTTAGTCTTTTACAAATAATGCTTAATTAATATGTTTCCTAAAAAATGCATTAAGTTTAGTAGTGCGTTTATAATAGTGCCTGAAACTGCAATCTTAGTTAGTCAGCATGAATGAAACAATTAACGCTTACTAATAAAAATAACTTTCGTTTCGTTAATTTAAGCGCGAATGTGACTTTGACAAAACTCTCAGCTATACTTCAGACAAAAGTTATCTGAAAATCTATGCCGATGCATTTTTTAAAATCAGTTTCAATCAGTTTCTACCTGCAGAAGGATCAAATCTACCTGTTTTGTTTAAATTCATTAAAAATCAAATTACAATTTTATATCCTGGATTTTAAATCACAATTTCTGGGGTTTTTTTGTAGAATTTTAAACAGTCAGGGTTTTAAAGTCTAATGTTAGTTCATTAATCTCTTTTCTACATCTTAAGCTTAAAATAATGGGAATGAAATCATGTATGACGTTGAATCTTCTGCTGTCGTTTCAGAAGAACATAGCGACGAAAAATATAATTCGAAACATTGGAAACGGACTGGAATTGGGAGATATTTTTTTAGCAGAAGTGATCTCCTGGAATAGCCCTCTTCAACTACAGCGATTTACAGCAAAGCGAATCAGAATTTGTTGTTAGCTAAATGCTGATAAATATTTGAATAGAGAGTGGAAAAGACAAACACAAATATTTAGAACTATCCAATAAATGTCGTTACAGTATCAAGTCAGTTTTATAGGTATTAATGACCTGCTTTAAATTTCAGTCCTCGGATGAAAGCATTGTTAACCTTTAGAAAGTGGCCAATAGTGCATTATCAGAATTTTTTAATTCTTTTTATTATAAGTAGTTCAGAAAATGTGAATGGTAGAAGGGACTGGTATTATTTTTACGTCTTCTCATCATATTTGGCTTTAAAATTTGTTATGAGCGTCGTTTTCGTTTCAAAAACCTGAGATTAACACTTTCGGCCGATTTTGCTACGGAAAGGGATGATGGGAAATAAATAAGATGAGCGCTTTTCCGGAGTTCTTTGTTAGGTCATGACCTTCGTCCGATTCGACGTATTTTTAGTTAGTTTTTATTATAGTTTATCATTGCGGTAAATTAATAAATAAAAATAAAATGTTTCTGTATGC
Organism: Araneus ventricosus; assembly: GCA_013235015.1. Taxonomy (NCBI): domain Eukaryota; kingdom Metazoa; phylum Arthropoda; class Arachnida; order Araneae; family Araneidae; genus Araneus; species Araneus ventricosus. The sequence goes on along the minus strand of BGPR01000433.1, from coordinate 444,302 downwards.
TGCGTAGTAAAATGTAAATTCAATTTCAATTCTCAATTCAGCCCTATTTTGGTGAAATCAACTCCTCCTGGCACAAGCGCAAAAGCGCGGAGGGTTTCCGTATCTGAGAATGATCAAAACTATCGCTTTGTCTTCATGGCGCCTCTTAAGCGGTCCATTCACAGCTCTTCCAAACTGGAATTTTTTGAACACGGGAAGGAAAAAACCTATCCTCAAGGTCGAAAACCTGTCAAATTTGGAGCAAATGATTCAAAGCGGTGGAATTAAAAAAGAACTTAAAATCCAAAATTCAATCCGCCGATTCCAATTTGAGACCTCGATGTGAGGGTAGCGGCAAAACGAAGGATCTGCCTACATCGGCACCTCGCGTCGAGGCTAGAAATGAAACTCGAAATCCTCCAAATAGGAGAAGAGGAGTGCGGGTGGCAGGAAGTCTACGGCTTTGAACCATGTCTGAAAACAAACATTGGAACATCCGTGAATGCTTTGGCTATTTTTGTTACTAAAATGTGTGGAAAAAAGCATGTCTTAGGAGAAATGGCAAGGCTAGGCTTCTCGTGAATCGCCAGCTTTAAGATCGGAACTTGGATAATCTATTCTAACTTGCCCCCCCCCCCCCTCCCCTTCCACGCCGAACCATGCCACTGCCAATAGAGAAAAAATATACTTTATGTACGTTATTCTGACTGAAGTTATTCAGTCGGTAACAATCAATTGCGCCATATTCATTAGTCTATGGTAAAAAATAACGTTTTATGATTATTTATAGGAAATGTTAAGGTGATATCTTTTACAGAACACCTGAAAACCTTTTAAAGATTAAAAATTTTTGTTCTCTATTTACTCTTGAAATGAACTAAGCATTTTCATTTTTTTTCTGTTTTTAAATTTTAATTATGAGATTGTATTCGAACTCCTATACCGTCATTTTATTCAATGCAATGATTTTTTATATATATATTTTATATATTATGAAATTTTTTCAAACACACCACTAGTCTATAATTTTTTTCATGGATGTCCATACTCCTTATTTCAAAGATTTTGGCATAATATAATATAATTTCTTTATCTTTCATGTTATATGGACTAATTCAAAATTAAAGTAAAATGGATAACTTTTAATATCAGAGATCACCGAAGTGTGTAATGCATTTAAGGGTTAAATAGCATTTATGGCTTGCAGTTTTGCTTATGGTAGGAAGTTTTATTGAAATACAAGACGAAAAAAAAATCAAATGTCAGGAAACGCTTAAGGGTATAATTTGTATTCAACTCTCGCATCAAAAATAAATGGTATTTTATTCAGTTGTTTTCAAAAGTGTATAATATCTATTCCAGTACTGCATGGAATAAATCCAATCCAAAGAAAACAAAACAAAACAAAAATAAATAAAAAAATTATTAAAAAAATTTTTTTTTTCGCCAACCAGCACAGAATATGAATATTTTACTTCGATGAAAAGTGCTTGGATGTCAAAACAGTTTTCTTCTGTAAGCAAAATGGAATGAAATAAATGTTGCAGACGCTGTAGAATATGAGATGTTTCAAATATTATTCAAGCATAGGATAATTACTTCGCTGGTATAAAGTACTCAAACTGAGTTGCCATATCATAAAAAGACATTTGTATGACTTTATTTTTCTATATAACTCATTTATTACATCCACGGAGGGCAATTTATAGAAAAAGATTCTAAAAGAAAAGTTGATACTTTTAATAAGCACAAAAAAAACCCTGTAATATGTAGAATCTCGATGTTATACTAATTTAAATTTTTAGGAAAGATATGTACAAACTTCTAAAAGTTTAGTATACTTTTCAGCTTAACTTTCGCTTATTTTATTTTCTTCAGGCTTAGGAAGGAAAAATAAATGCAATGAACCCATTTTAGTAAGCTCATTTAGTAGAAAATGAATCAGTAAACTCATTTTCAGAAGAATCTGGGATCCGATAGTGGAGGATCGTGAGTTTCAGACCCGATTTCACTAAATACCAGCCGTGTATAAATTGGTGGCAAATGAAAAAAGCTTTCACATTCGTGGTGCACTGAAGTTTGGTGAATATTTTGACTCCTTAGGTGTGATCTTTGAAACCTGAGTTTTAAGAATCTCGGATCCAACAGTACACGATCGTGGATTTAAGTCCCAATTTCATTAATTATCCACCGTGAGCAAATGGGCGTCGTAGGAAAGCGCTTTCGCATTCGTGTGGCATGGATGAGTTCTCTGTTTTGTTTACTTACATTAAAAACCTTGACTTTATTAGCATGGTTTTTGGACTTCCACTTTGAAGATTTCATTGACTTAGCATTACACCGGAATTACATAGTCACCGCACTTAATTGTAAATAAACAAACCAGAAAACTCGACCATTGGAAGGTGGTAAATGTTTTTGCCTTGTCAGGGCCTTTGAAATCTGGCTCCTTTTCAAAGATACGATATTTTTTTGAACGAATTGCCTTCGATTGGCTTCAAGTGTTATACTAATCTAACACTCTAGCAGGAATATTTGAAGAACAGACATATTTAAAACTGTTAAGAAGACTGACAGTATATGTTCCGCTTAGAAAGACTTTCAAATTAAATGGATATTTGCTTAGAACATGTGATAGAAAATAATAAAATCTGTCATAATAAGAATACTTTGAAAATGAAGTATTTAAATATTTTTATCAAGAAAAGGATACATTTCAGAGCTATGCAAATGAGCTAAAAAAACAAATTTCTGAAAAGGATCTTTTGAAATTGTTAAAGTTTTAAAGAAAGAAGAAAATAGTCTTTTGAATAATTTGAATTGAAGAAATGCATCTATCTTATCTTAAAAACATCTCAGTATTTAAATAACAATGATTCATTTTGGCAGAAGTATGGAAGAAGAAAATGAAAATGAATTGATATGTAAAAAAATGGGTGAATGTTAGGTATATTTAAAGACAAAAAAATACTATTTACTGTACATTATGCGAGATAAATCAATCATTTTAATGAACTGAAATGAACTTAATGAAGATAATATTTTGTTTAAAAATTAACGCATACATAATTAAATTTTTTCTGTCAGTAAGCTATAAGGGTGATTCAGCACCAGTTCGACAAACTTTGAGGAGGGAGTAGGGTCATATAGTCATTAATTCGGAATTATGTAACATTGCAGGGTTTGAAATGTCTTCTTCAGGAGCTAGGGAAAAAAGTAAAGAGAAAAATGAAACAGAAACAATTAAGTTAATAAAAAGCTGGACTCTTACTATAGGTTTATGAAATCCCGACCACAAGGTCGTACACACGTCTAAGATCAGCACTCTATAGAATTCCTAACATTCTGGAAGATTTCTACCATGTCTCAGACTCTCCCGGCAGATATTGAGATACGAGTGACAATGTCTTCAACAGAGGTCTCACATATTTTTTTTAATATGACCCCAAAAGGAGAAGTCAAGGCATGACAGGTCTAGAAGTCCACTAGGCAAATGAACTAGACAACCACAACTAATCCATTGCTCTCTAAATGTAACATTTATTGTTGCCGGGCATCATTGGTGAAATGAAAGGGTGTCATATCGTACTGGAACCAAACTCACCGCCGGAGGGACATGCTTGTCTTCGAAAAGGTTCGGCAGGATTTTCTGTTGTCGGATCATAAATTCACTATCACCTTCACGAAGAGACATGAGCTAAGGCTTTATGGGGTGGCTCCGACAATGTCGGCACAAATTCAACAGAGAAGCGGTTGTGGATTACTTGCGTTCAGTCCAGTTCCCATACAACGCCTTTTACCGAAGGAAGAAGACTTTTCCTACCCTGTAATACTATGTGATACCGAATCATCTGTGTACCTTCTTCCTACAAGCTTGTAGAACTGCTACTAAGTAACCTTTATATATTTCAACAAACCTTTTTATTCATTACTTTAACAATTCATTTAATTCAGTTTTTGATCATCCATCCATGCAATAATTTCTTCTTTTTTTCAGTAGGATTATCCTAAAATGTTGACGTTTTCATGCATATAAAATTTTGGTGTGAACTTTCTTTCTTTAACTGTATTATTTTCTAATGCGACGCATATCCTAACCTCCAATAAGACCTATCTCCTTTGTATTAAAATCTAAAATAAAACATTTCAAGAGTGCACCAAAAATATTCGATATGATTTAAGTTAATTCAAAATGGAGAAGTCAATTAACTCTTACTGGGAAAGTTTTATGAAAGATTAAAAGCATTTTTAAAAGTATGGATATTGTATTGATTTTTACAGCACCATATCAAAGTAGCTTAAAATAAACTACAGCTAACTTTTTAATTCATATTTTATGTTTTTTCAGATGCTTTTTCTTTCTTTATAAATGTCTTTCAAATTTTGCTGGTAAAAGTAAAGAATCTCTGTAATGTTACGCAAGTTTTAATTTTTATAAAAGCTTATTATTTTCAATCATGCAAAGAGACTTCTTGAATTTAATGAATTTGAAAGCATTAAGAAACACAACATGTTTAACAGATTCAACGGCGTTGTTACATTTTTATATTTAATACATTAATACTGTCCTACCGCCACGAGAATAACCCCAGACACCAGACATGCCGTAGGTGGTTGTTACGGAAACGGGATATTCCACTGCATTTTGGGGGTGCAGGAAACGGCGTTATATCATTTGGCCCAGATAGAACCAGCGGAAGTCTGATTTCTCTTTGCACTTCCGTCGTAAACGATTTCATCGCCTAACGAAGTGCGCTTAGTTTGCCAAGTGTTGCGGTTGAATTTATACCCGTTTTCCTCTTTCTTCGACTCGTCTACTTGAGGCAACCCTGTTGAGGGCTTTTCTCGTGGCGGTAGGACAGTATCAATGTTTTGAAATTTTGTTTTTTTGCATGTGATTTTTCTTTATCAAACTTCTTGAATACATTGTAATGCAATCCACTTGTGTCGAAAGCTAAGCAATAGGCCTTCACTTATTTCATGCAGTTTCGTGGGCTGTACTTTTATGGATTAATATAAAAGAATTGCAACTATAGAATTATATAAAAGAATTGCAATCGTCTCGAATCTTATTACACTAATAGATTTAAAAGTGTTTAAAAGCCTAAAGTTGATTACGATAAAATAGAATTTTTTCGAAAATAGATATAAACCTTTGGAATATTGCTAGATTATATTTTATTTTTCTCTGACTCATACGCAGATAGGGTTTATATAATACTCCCCAGATGGGATTTATTTTATTGTCATAAAAATTTATGTATTATTTCTTATTTAAAATAAGAAAATTGTTAGTGTTCTTTCTTGCACATAAAACTTTGAATGCTTTCTGATAAATAGTGCTTTGTCATAAAAAAAATATAGCAGGTTTTTAAAATGATATTAATTAGTAAAGAAAATGTGTTGCATGTTGATTAAGAACATTGTTAAATAAAATGTTTAATGCAATCTCATTCTGCTTCTAAGTAATCGTTAGTGTAGACAGACAGATGCAATTACCAAAAAAAGAGTAATTTCGAACTCAGGGAGATATAAAACGTGCAGGTTCATTTAAATTTCTAGGGCGAATATTTTGACAATAACAATTTTTTCTCTTCATATACATAAAAGTAAAAAGTTCAAAACTAAAAAAAAATTAAAATTAAAAATTAAAAAAATTAAAATTGATTAGAACACAATGTTTCTTTAATATTTTTAGCGTAAATTATTCTGAAAGATTTATTTTTCATATAACTACCGCTTATATATTATAAATATGTTTTTTACACTGTTGGAAACAAATATCTGAACTTAAAATTCAGAATGTAGCACATATTGCCCCTCACAGCTTGAAAGTTGTTTTTTTTTATAATATTTTGCACATTGTGGCCAGAAATCATTTCTGTAACGAGCACTCCAAACGAGTGAAAGAGGAGCAAAATTGTAGGCTATAAAATAACTAATGTACAACTAATTTATTCTACATGATAAACATGCCTTAAATATCTGTCAGGTTGCCAAAAGACATATTCTTATTTAAAGACACTCATGCTTTGGAAAAAAATTAGAATCGCTACTAATGTCTTACAAATTTGCGGAAATGGATTACCTTAAAGGATAAATAACAACCTAAACAAATTTCTTTTATCTAAAACAATTCATTAATGCCTCCAACGACATGTTTTTTTGGTATAATTAATGTATATTTAACACACGTCTTCACGGACATTGCACTTGGGATGTGTTTAAATGTATCGGATTATTTTTTATCGCATTCATTTACGCTACTTAAAAGAAATTCAGTCACCTAAGCTTGATGACCTAAACAAGTTTTATTCCTAGCTGAAGAAATATCGGCTAATTAAAGCTAGAAACTATTTATTAAACTTTATTTCATAACTTGGCGATTTCCAAAATCAAGAAAAAAAATATCCCAAACATTTACTTTATTTTATTTTATCTTATACTTGAATTTCAAAGAGGTGAATGCGTGGATTTTTGTTACTTTTTGTTCAAAATATTTTTAAAAGTGCTTAATCGAAAGCAGTTTTTCTTGAAAGCTGATTACGCATTGAAATCTTAAATAAAAAAGAAAGAAAAAGGAAAAAAAACATGCGAAAATACCCACGACTCTGAAAAAAAGATAACAACCCAAGAGAATGATTAATGCAACCCAGAATTAATGAACCTTCAAATGTAGGGGGGTCACAGGGGGTCGAAACTACTTGCGATGACTTTTCCAAAAGGTTACTTTTGCCAAACGACTCAACGGAAAACGGTTGAAGAAAAATGAGAAGCAATTGCAAGTATTGGTTTTCAATTCAAGCGACCTTAAAAAACGTTTGGAAATAAAATCTGTTTTCATCCGTAGAATTCTTCAGGAATCAATCCATAATCCAGAGCAGTGAATAGGAGGAAAATAAATAACCTCGATCGAAATTCAGTTAGCTGATTAGAGTTGAGTTTTTTTTCTTTCTTATTTCTTATCCAATCTCTTATGCAGAAGCTACTACACTGGCGTATTCTTTTCAACTCAAAAGTTCCAAAAACCGATGTTGAGGCAGCGTGCAATCAGATCGCTTTCGATCAGTTATCTAAATAATTTCTCGAAAATAATTGAATAAAAAGGAAGCAAGTCTGTCTTATTTAGTTAAGGAAAAAAGATATCCGCATTTTTCACTTCGGGGAATGTGTTTCTTTCAGATATTAAATCTTTGAAATTCAACGAAGTATAGATTAATCGATGTTCATTTATTTGTCTTTGTTTATGAAACCACAATGAGGATGCTTGAGGATAGGGACGCTACCTCAAGAATATTAATTATTAAGAAATTTTATCATTTCAGCTGGTAAAACTATATACCACTTAAGGTATAATACATCATAAGATTTGAAAATTAAGGATCAAGAAAATTGTACAAAATATAATGGAAACTCTACTGCGCATTAACGCTTAGCTGAAGTGGCGAATCCGGGGGGGAGCTATCGGGCTGCAGCCCCCCAGAGATAGACAGAATCCTTTATTTTATTTAAAATCACCATAGCTGTTTTTTCTTAATCTCCCTTGAAAAAAGTGAAAACATTTTTTCCTGGCTTTTGACAGGTTCGAAAAATTTCTCACTTTTGTAGTCATTCCACTCATATTTACAACGTTGACACGGTTAAAAACAAATTTTTGAGAGATATTTCATTGTGTATTTTGTTAAATTGTCGAAAGTATTGTAGTGTTCTTAATTATTCTTATTGTCAGATGAGTAAAGTCTGTGAAGTTTTGGTTTACATAAGCCATAAGATTTGACATTCGTCACGACGATACAAAACTTTTGATACCTCAGCCCCCCCCCCCCGACCATATCCTGGATTAACTTAGCTGTATAATCAAATTAATATACAGCTAAGTTAGCTTTACTTTGATCGTTTTAAAATATAATATGGGACATCTGAATCTTTTATACATTACATATTGTTATCAACATTTTTTCTAATTATCTTTTATTTATATTATTATTGTATTTACCTTCATTAGATTGTAAAAATTATATGTATTTATATTTTTATAATTTGTGATTTTTTACATCTTATGTTATTATTTATATTCATTTTTTATTCTTTAAATCATACTACTACTTATTTGTTTTAAGTATTCTATGTTCTTAGACTTGTTATATTTATTAAATTCTTTTATATTCTTAGATTTCATACTTTTAAAATTCTCCTTTATTGTATTTAAATTATTTCATATTTTCTTCATGCGTAAGAAACTGCAATAGCCGGCAGGTGTAAACGCCTCTGCCATATTTCTCTGTTTTGTATTAACGGGATTTTGCTCCACTGTTTGTTAGTCGCTCGCATATCTTCTGTAAATTTTCGAGTTTCTTCATGATAGAGACCACTTAATGCACTATATTTTAAGTAAGATATAGTATTACTGATAATAGGTTTTCAAACTTAATTTAGATTTTTATAGGAAATATTTTAACATAAAAATAAGTAGAAATTCTTTAATTGAAACTAAGAAGGTATATTTTACTTGTCTTCTTATTTTATGACAATAATGTTTCCTATCTGTTAAAACGATTTTCAGATTATTATTTATTTACGAAAGAAAGGCTCTTGAAAAATGATTTTAGATGTTTATAATATCTTTTTAGGCGCGTAATAATTTTTTGTATGTTTCATATGCTCTGAATAAACTGTTTCAATTAATTATTCAAAGACGGTATATTTCTAACTATACGCAATGTCAGTCCGCCATATACTTTTAGAATGCCCAAAACTTTAATACTAAGCGTTTACAGTTTTTCAAAACGTCTTCAATTTCCTTGTCGAATTTACTTGGTGAAACATCTCATGTTCAATATTTTGCGTTTTTAAGGTCCATTAGGTTTTATTTATTGATATAAATTTTAGTTGTATTTAACTGATTTCCACCTGCCATCCCACCATTGTTTTAATTTCTTTTGACACTGATATCACTTTCACTTTTGTTTGGTGCAGCATGGTCAAACCAATGGCTCTTGCAAAATATAACATCCAAACATCCATCCATTCTACGTGTATGCATTGTTACAAAGTGTAACGAGTTTGTAAATTTTAAAAAATTCTGAACTTTTGATTTTCTAGAAAGATTTAGTAGAAACAAACTATAGGGAGGAGAAATCAAGTATTTTTACCTCAGTTTTATTTTTATTTCTTGGAATATAAGATTTAATTTAGATTTATATCAATAAAATATAAAATAAAAGGCAAACACTGCATCTCGCAGCTAACTACATTGGCAATAATATTTTTTTCCAACTAAAGCCAAATCAGACAGAAGGATTCGGGACAATAACTAATCGATTTCTTTCTCTTGCTCTGTCTGTGACCTTAAAATTCATTTTATTCATAATTATTTTAATAATTGAATTAATTATAAAACGATGTATGGCACTAGAATTACAATTACCATCTGATGCGACATGAAAAAAAGATAAAATCAAGGTCTTTCTATATCCAGACTGCAGTGAAAACTACAAATTTAATACTAACTAAACGTGAGTTTCATTACTTTCAGGTAAATTCTTTTGATAAGAAGAAGATCAAAAGCTTCATTAACATTGAAATCAATATTTTGGTGATATCTTCATCAAAATATTGATATACTAATACTTTGATATAAAATGTTGTTGATAGAATAATTCAAATAACTGCAGATAACTGAATCATTGTGGAAAACAAAATGATACGTGATATGACTTTATATCGGTTTAATTCACTTTTGTTCAGTTTTGGAAATCTGATACTTTCTCGGCGAAATGATACTGCGTGTTTACTTCTTTGCACTGTAATATGATTCTGATTCGAAAAGATGCCTGGTACTAGAATTACACTTACCATCTTACGAGCCATGAATAAAGATCAAATGAAGGTCTTTATATATTCAGACTGAAGACAAAACTACAAATTTAATACGAGCTAAAAATAATTTTCATTACTTTCAGGTAAATTCTTTTGATAAGGAAAAATACCAAAAGCTTCATTAACAATGGAATCAATATTTTGATGATATATTCATTAAAATATTGATATACTAAAATTTTGATATAAAATGTTGTTGATAGAATAATTCAAATAACTGCAGATAACTGAATCATTGTGGAAAACAAAATTAATATGTTATATGACTTTTGTATGGGTTTAATTCACTTTTGTTCAGTTTTGCAAATCTGATAGTGTCTCGGCGACATGATATTATGTGTTTCTTTCCTTTCACTATGATTTGATTCTGAGTCGTCTTTGAGTAACCTACTCCCCTCAGAAGTAAGTTTCACTTGCTATGTTGAAATTCCTTGGATATGCAAAAATGCTTAAAAAAAGTTAACGGTATCATTTCATATGACATTGCACATTGCAGTAACTTTGATAATACATATTATCTAATACTGATACCTTATCCAATATTTCTTACGCTATGGTGTGACGCTATATTCTTGTTACATTTAAAAATGCACAATACGTTCCAAAATTAAATCAGCCAGGCGCATTTGATGTTCTTCATGTAAGATTTCAATGATTCCATAGGACTGAAAATAATAAAACTAAGTTCTGTAATCTAAGTGACTAATTTGAGTAAAAACAATTACAGAAAATGTTTTTGTTATATTCTTTAGATAGTCTCTATAAATTTCCTTATATGATTTTTTTCAGGCTATCATTCTCTAAATTACTACTTATTATCCTCATTATAATCCTACTACTCATCCATCATTACTGCTCATTATCGTTGAATTTAAATATCGACTCACTCATGCCAATCTTTAAGAAAAAAAATGCTGCTTAATTCAAGTTATTTAGAGTTGGGAACAGTTTTGAATGACCAGCTATTTAAGAACATTTCTGACAACTTAAAAAGAATAAAACCGCAGTTGAAAGATTTTTTGATTATTTTAAAAATATAAACGTGATCAAATAATTAATCCAAAATTTTTATTGAAGGTTTCATATATTGTTCTTTTGTTCTTTTTCAGAAAATATTTATCGTAAATAAGGAAAAAATCTCTTTTTGCATTAATTCGTACGGATGTGATAAAAATTGTTACATATTTGTTATTTAACCAAACTGTTCATATTAATTTAATACAATTTTCATTAACTATAAAAAAAGTCTTAAATATTCCTTATTATATGTAACTCAATATATGCCTGCCTGTTATTTTCATGAAGTGTGAGTCAATAGCCATACATATTTGAGTTTAATTACATCAATTTACTGTGAACATTTTTTTCTACTCTTGATATTAAGAGTAATTGCACTTTATCAGATAAATATTGGTGATGGTTGCTATAAGAACAAAAATTATTACATACCACTATATCATTAGCATATTGTATTTATTTCGAAGACCAACACATAAATTTTTACCTACAATACTTAATGAGATTTGTGTGGAATTTCCTCATGTAGAACTTCATAATCACTACTAGTATGAAAACAAACATAAATTATTAAGTTACTCCATTGCAATCGTTCTCATAACCTTAATCCAAATCTTTCACGCACTCACTCATTCATATACATACTCACGCACGCACACTGTGCATCCGTTCACTATTCCCATAACCTTGTCTCTTCTGAAAATAAATCAAACGTATCTGATGGTCTTCGTCCTCTTTAAAATCGTGTGTTTACTCTTTCTGCTCGTTTCATATCTATTTGGAGGGAACTTCATTCGGGGTGCCATTTGCATTTAATGCTAGTCAAACAAAATAATTATATTAGATCTCATATTTTGGTTCCATTTAATGGATATCATAATATTTAATTAATTCACTATTATTCTTAATTCATAACTTTCAGAACACATTGAATTGCAATACTTATAATAAAAAAGGAACTGTTGGAAATAATACATATAACGATATCCTTTAGGTGAAGTGTAGAGACAGTTGAAGATGGTTGCAGTCATTAAAATCCAAAAGGGCTTATTTCAAAAGTAGGTACAATTAAATTATTTGCAGAGTACTCAATTATAGATAAGATTTTTAAAGATTATTGAAATCCAAAGTCATAGCCAGGAGTGAAGGATTGCGCGCTAAAACGGCGCGTCTTGCTAAGTGCGTTAAATGACTGAAAAGAGGCCGTTACACAGAAGCGGCGAGGTTTTATAGTTTCAAAACGGAAAAAGTATCGAATTTCAGGCTCAAGAAACAGTGTGACTCTTGCGAGTCTAAATTAAAGTAGAAGTGCCATTATCATAGGACTGAAGTAAAAGTAATTAGTTTATAATTAAAAATTAGGTGACGTTAAAAAGGATTTAGTTTTAAAAAATATTAAGAAATAAATTGTTCCATACGTCTATATAAAATTTGAAACGTTTTCTATTTAAACAACAAAAGAACCATGCTACATAATATGCCACATTAAACATGTTTTATTCCGACTGCTAAAAAGTATAGCTTATTCGGTCCTTTCACTTAAATTGAGTTCTAACTTCTTTCTCTTTTCGTAAGAGAAATGCATTTCTTCTTTGAAGTTACTAAAAGTATAGCGACTGGGCATGTTTACTTAGTTTTCTATCCTGAACTACTCAAAAGTTGGACCAAGAGGAACAAATCAATTCAAAATCCTTCTTTGAAAATCCCTCCATTCTTCATGCGACCTAAAATTTCTTTCAGTTTGTTTTCCCCTCGTGGGTAAACAACATTTCCTCTGGATCCAGATGACTTTGTTTTCGTATTTGGCGAATCTCTCCTTCTCTTTGGTGTTACATTTTTCAAGGAGAAAAGAAGAAATATATTCCTCATATCAACAACTTTCTAACATAGCGACGAGAATGAAATTCATTACATGGACATCTTAGAAATTAAAGTACAACGGATGTTCCACGGAGAGAGTAAGAGTATACAGAAGAAAAGAGAAAAAGAACGGCTTTGTGAGCACATTTGACAAAGGTGCGTGTTATTATTATTTTTTTTGATATCAGAAGTTTAACGATTTTTAAGAACTTTATAAATTCATGTTAAAAATTTTTTAATACTCTAAAGGCTTATGCTTTTAATCAAAAATCTGTTTTGATATCTGGGACTATTGGAAAAAAGAAGCAATAATGAGTTATTTAATACTTTAAAAAACTTTGGTCCGCTATACAAAGCTTTCAGCGTTAAGAATTTAAAGCAAAATATGAAACTCTTCTCTGAAGAAGAAACTTGCTCGCTGTCATGCTTCATTTCTCCTTCGTCAAGGGAGGTGGAACAGGATCGAAGGAGAAATGTTTTTCTTCCACACTGTATACATTATGGTAGTTCTAATTAGACTATCCTAGCTAGACCAAGTCAAAATACCTTCAAAAATTCAAATATAACAAATAATATGTATAAAAATACTTTTTTATACCTAAAATTTAAATGCACTAAAAATTTAAAATAAATTTAAAAATAATTTAAAAATTAAAATTATTTAATTTTAATTTAATTTTAAATAAAATTTAAAATTAAATTAAAATTAAATAAAGTGAAGAGGTGGTAGTATACAATAATCTAAGTAAGTTTCAGTGGCACGGAGGAAAACACTTCTGGATCCAGAGGTCCCATAATGTTAAACTTGATGGAGCAACAAAAACACAAAAATAACACAGAAGTAATGAATTCACACATTTATTAGGTCTTACTTGTAACAAGAAGTGTTCAATGGTGCTTCCGAATTAATATGAATTTATTATTTCTATGTTATTTTCGTTTTCTCGTTGGGCAATTGAAGCTCAACATTAGGCATCCTCTACCATCTGTAGTTTTAAACTTCGATGTAACAAACTACTTCGAGACGTGCATGATTTGATGTCTCTTCACAGTTGGCCCGTGTTCTTTTTTTAATCATCCTCCATTTTTAATTTTTTTGATACGTTCTTTTCTATTTTAAATGTTGAAATATGTTAAAATTCCTTTTTTGAATAGAATTTGATTGATATACTTTTAATTTCTGGTTAGGTATTACTTATTTTCTCCCTTTCAATTCAGTTAATATTTTGAAATTCTTTTTATTACTGTTTTTTCTGTAGTATATTCGGACGTGTTATTTTAATTTAACCCTCTCATACCGAGCGGGGCGGTCTAAAAAATTCGCCTTAACAACGACGAAGGCCGGTCTGGGGCGGTTGGCTTCGTTTAAGAGGAGGTGATATTCTGAGATCACTTAGGAGATAAGCGCGGTAGGGGGGTCCAATCATCCATGCCAACCACAACCCATTTTCGAGCGCCTTAAGGGAAGGTTATAGCAGGGATTGGGGTGGTGGTGAAATCACCACCCAGGTTGGAAGAGTCCAATTCATGTCGTTTCCTTCCAAAATAGTTCCGATTTTAATGGAGGTAGAAGAAAAGTCTCATCGGGATTAAAGAGTTAAAAGAACATCTCTCTTAACACTCTGACTTCTAAGCCGGCCGTACCGGCCTTGCAACTTCTATAATAGTGGGGCGGATTTCGGCCGGTTGCTGTTCCGAAAGGGGAGAGAAGGCAGTTGGGCGAGTGGTCATTAAAGGGACCCTTAAGGGAGAGATAAGAGGTGAAAGGCCTGCCATTCATATCTCCCACCACCTGTAGTGAGGAGAAATGGGGGCACGGAGCGGACGAATTCATTCCACAGATCAATTAGTAAGCAAACCTCTGTGTACAAATGTACTCAGATTTTGAGAACTCTTAGTAGTCAGAAGGTTAACGTAACTTAACATCGTTAATAAATGATATTTGCATGCTATTTATAGCAATTTGTAGGAATTAATATACACTTTATTACCAAAAAATATATTTTCTTCTCTGGATTCTGGAAAACTGTAGACCAGTCCTATACGCTTCTGATTGAAGAAGAATAAAATAAAAGTAACATTATTAAAATAATATAGTATCGGTTTGCGTATTTTATCAAAAAATTCCATTTTAAGTTATAACGTTTCAAATACGTTTGACAGAAAAGAAAATATAATTTACCGAGAAGGAAGTCTAGATTTGAAATGACTTGTTATTAATTTGCTAAAAATAAAAAAAAGCATTAATACCTTTTAATCTGCCAAAAATGTGATGTTTCATTATTGTTCGAGACTCACCAAATTCAGGAAGACTCTTTGTTAGAACGAAAACAATATTCATTTAAAATTAAAAACGAAAATAAGAATATGTATCTTATTCCCTTTTATCGGAAAATTCTAAGGAAGTTTATGAAGAATGAAAAAAGCTTCATTAATGAGAGCATAGCATATCCATTAAAGAGTTAGTTCTATTCATTTTAAGCTGCTTTGATACGGCACCATAAAAATCGATAGAATATCCGCAATTTTAAAAATGTCCGTACTCTTCCGTGAAACTTTTTCAGTTAAAGCTAAGTGATTTCTCCATTTTGAATTAACTTAATTCTTTGACGAGTATTTTTAGAAAGCTATTAACTGTTTTATTTTAGATTTTCACGAATAAAACTGATGGCTCTTAATGGAAGGTAGCACATAAGAGATGATATAAGAAGATCGCATTAGAAAATAATCTATTTAAAAAGCTGCGACGGAAACCAAAATTTTATCTACTTTAGAATTCAACTTTTAAAGATAATCCTATTTTGGTTAGAATAGGAAAATGGGATAGTTGATTTGGCGGAAGTGCTTAATGAAGGTTTTGTTAATACTTATAAAAAGTATAACAGATTTATACAAACTTTTTCTTTCAGATTTTAATCTTTAAATAAAGATTAATTTATAATTTTCTATTGTTATTTTCTTTTTTAAAGTAGTACTTTTTATTCCTTTTATTTTCGATTTCATTTAAAATTTTGATTCATATTTCATATGGATTAGAGAAAGAAGTTAATTTATATAAAAAGCAAATTCTACGTCTATAAATATATTATATTCGTCGCGTGTATACTCATTTTATCCATTTACTTATATTTTTATTCCAGGTATTTTAGAAATGGATTACCTGCAATTTAGAAGCAACGGAAAATGCAAAACAATAGCAATAGATTTAAAAAAAAATATCTTAATAAATTTTGTGCGATTTCAAAAAGCACCTTTTAAACTATTTTGATTTTATAATTCTTTTAACATGGTTCTGAAAAAGATTATTCGCAAATTTAAGCTCTTTCACTGTGAAGGCATTGTAGTTCATTTCTTCTTTTGTTATACACGATCATTAAAGAAATAGCTCCTTCATTTCCAATCCACGCTATAGTGATTATTTTCAACAACTTTGATAATGCTTTTACTCAAACATTTTTATAATATTTCTTAGAAATTTTAATTTATTTAAATATTTTTCAAAATACTTTATCCTTCAAATTTATTTTTCAAAAAATAATTATATTTCTTGGCTTGAAGTGCAATAAATATTAGAATAACAAGATATTAAATTGGATATATTCTGAACTAATCACATATTAAAAATCGGTGCTTCCCACATTTAAATATATACGTCATTTGAAGTTTCTTATAAAAAAACGTGTGTATGTTCCTTATCAAATATATATGACATTTGAAGTCAAATTATAAAAATGTATTTTTCATTTATTAAAAATATCAGTTCCACTTTATTACATAGATTTCTCCATAAATTTCTGGGTTCTGCCATAATATGTGTTCCGGATCTCATTTCCTGTTTCCGCATTTCATTTTATCTTTTATTTTAAATAAATTCTTATTTTTCTCAGTGAATAATATTTGGAATGTCTCATAGTGTATCTAGATGCTAACTTTTATTCCATTTTTTTTAGAAAAGGAAACTGTTTTGACACCCAAACACTTTCATGGAAATGAAATATTCATATAGGATGTTGGTTGGCGAGAAAAATGAGATCATTTTGGTAACTTTTTTTTGTTTCTTCAGTTGAAAAAAATTTAGATTTATTTCATGCAGCCGTGGCATGTACGTTATAGACTTTGGAAAACAACTGAATAAAACAAGTTTTATTTTTGATACGAGGACTGAATACAAATGATTGCGTTAAATGTCTGCTGACATTTGGGTTTTCTGACCTCATATTTGAGGAAAACGACCAGGCCAAAACCAATATTCTTCATTTAAACATGATAAGATTCATTCATTTTTATTTTTTTAAATAATTATTTTTTATTAATTCATAAATTCTGAAAGAAAATAAATACAATTTTGTTTTCCTAAGGAAATTATTTGACTTTTTATCAAGCAGAATACTGTAAATTTCAGTAGGTCCATGATACCGGCAAGAATGATCTGATGTATTAAAATTTTGTAAGAGTTGAAAATATCAAGTTTTATATGTTTGAAACAATTTCCTTTGTAAATTTTAAATCATGTTCAATAGTTTTAAAGATTTTTTTCATTTTTTAAAAGCAAATTATTTTTATTCGGTTTTGTTTAATGCAACTTTTTTCATATTAATGTGAAATTCTTTAACCTATACTTCATTCCCTTTCTTGTTGTCTTGAATTTTAAAATTTTGAAAAATTGTGCGTTTTCAATGTTAGTACAATATTTAATATTTTTAAGCTTAATTGTCATTTAAGGGATTTATTTTAATTAAATTTTGATTCCACATTTGAGGAGCCATCTTGAAGTGCATTTGATTACAAATCCACCAAAATTAATTCCATAAAAAAAGAATGAATTAGGAAATAGATTAAAGATGGAGAGATGAAAGCTAAGGGAAAAAAATTATCAGTGTACTAAAAAGTAGAAAATATTTTTTTATCCAAAATATGGAGTTCAAAACAAAATTGCAAAATCGTAAAGCTCTGAAAATAACATTACAAACCACTATGAAGTGCATAAAAATAAAAATTAATCACCATCCGTTAAAAATTTGAAATATGTTATAAATGTGGTTACATTATCGCAAACTGAACCTTCTAAAATGTAAACTTGTTAATCTCCAAGTGAACATTGAAGATTCGTCCCAACAGTTTTGCTGTTTAGACGAAGAATTCAAGACGATGAAACTGATGTAATATTATTCTAGAAGGATTGAAACGATGCAAGTTTGTTAAAAATTGTTGCTTGTCATCGCGAAACTTAATGAGCATGCAAAAGATATATGTCAAAACTAGTCCAAGTCAGCTATGAGGACAAAGTCACTGCTGGACAAGCGAATTATTGAAACCATCTCCAGGAAGCACTGAAAAACATATAGGAAAAATAGTCCAAACATGGATGTAATCAAAGAACGTTTAAAGAAGGGCATTCAATGCTGTAGAAGAACTATGGATTTACTATAGAGGGAACCTGATAATTAAGATGTTATATTTTCTTTGTAACGAGTTACTTGCAAATCCATTCTGTAAACAAGAACTTATTTAACAATTCATATTAACCTCAAAATTCATATTGATGTTTGGAACTACAAGGCAACTGTTATCTCCGAGTTTAAAGGTACTTTGAACTTTTCTCGCCATTAACGATAACATTTTGAGCGCTTCTGAGATTCTGTTAATCACTTTCTACCGTTAATCTTATTTGGTGTCCATCTAAGGATTAATGGTTTCTAAAATGGAACAGAAGCAAACTAGACAGTTAATTAAGTTATTCTTGCAAGAGATTAATAAGCGAAGCCAGGAAGTTTTGCTAATCTGTCTCCTATGAATAATACTAAATTTAGCTATTGGCGAGATAGTATCACCTTGGAAAAATTTGTGAGGCATTTTGAGGGTATTCTTGCTACAATCGTCTGTATGCATGAAGGAGTCCCATGTCCATCTAACCGGTTCAGTTACAGGAACGGGGACATGGAGCGGCGTTCTGTATGCATGAAGCTGCGAAGCCTCATTCGAGTCGTCAGACATTCGTCCTTTTGCAATATTTTGATAAAAGATTCTATGCATTTTATGACCCTCATGCCAGCTGCAAGGATAAGGTGTTAAGCCATTGCATTCCCCAGATCTTAATCCACGTGATTTCTCTCTTTTTGGAATACTTGAGCGATGCAGTGTGTCGAAAAAATCTCATGGCACTCGAGAAACCATAAATCATTAAGTGCAACCATTTCATCGGCAATGTCGCAGAACTTCGATGCTAATTTCGTACTCCTTTTGAGACATTAACAGATCATTACATCGCAAAGATAGTGGAGATTTCGAGAAGATTGTGACGACTAACGTCGAGGATTCCTAACGACTTTTCAATGATTTAGAGCTTTTGAAGTCGGATGCCTACCTTTTGGAGACATTTCATATTAACAAAATCTACTTGCAAAAATTCGTGTAATCACTCATTAATTTCCTAGAAGAATATCATAAATAAATGTTATAGATTGCTTATTATTCCAATTGAAAAACCGTCAGGCCTTTTTTGTAAAAATTGTAATTAGTATAATAGTATTTGCCTAGCATGAGGACAAATTTTTAATGTCTGTTTTTCATACTAGTTCGTAAATAACTTCGTTTATCGTAGTTTTTTATGGGTCTCCTGCTCTGTTAACACCAGCATTAGATATAAATATCGATCCAAGAAACAGTTTTACGATAAAATACGAAATGACCTGATTTTGACATAATAAAGAGACAATTGACGAAGTCACAAGGAAATAATACGAAATCTGCGGGAAAAAAAGACTGTTCGGATTACGAAAAATATTTCAGAAATCCAGAAAATATTTCACGAAAACATATACAAGCATCGGAGCAATAGTTGAAACTGTACTCAACTTATAAAAATTTTGGAGCCATTCAAGCAGAAGTAATAATTGAGGAATTCATGGTTTAGCCTTTCCATTTGACTGAAACGTTCATAGCCTATTAATTTCTACGCTAAGCTTAAACTGAAAAAAATTATTTATGAACTTTCAAAAGTTACATAGCCCTATTTTAACAGATAACTTTTACCGACAGCAGAACTCTCAGAAGATTATAAGATAATTGAAACCTAACGGAATGGGAGAAAAGATAACTTAAAGGGAGAAGAGAAAAAAACAAATTAAATGCAAGTTTAAAACCAGTTATTTTTATTCCGTCATGTTCTTTTTCAATACTTACTTATAAGACCCATTAGTAAATTGGAGTTGAAAATAAAGAAGGTAAAAAAGAGCTTCCTTTTTATTTTCTAGGATAATAAATGATTTACTTGTTAAAACTCCGAATTTCAAAACATTTGAAATTTATCATGTAGATTATGGTTTTTAATAAATACGTTTGTGAAATTGACGCAAAAAATGTCTAGCATTTTTGTTGACTCTTATTTGTTTGGTAAAACAAGCGTTTTATCATTTGTTTAAATAAAAATAAATGATAGGCGACAGTATTGACAGTAAGGAATTTGAAATGATAGGCGACAATAAAAGGAATAATAACAAAATATAATGTTGGGAATAGAAATATGATTTTAAGTTAAGAAAGATTTCAAATTCGAGTGAACAGTTATTTTATAATTATCTTACTTTGTTTTTAATTATTAAGATAGACGGTGTAATAGTTCCTCACGAGTTTGTAATGAAAAGTATTTAAGAAAGAAAGATTATACATGTCCTTTCTTTAAAAAATAACTAATTTGAAAGCGATCAAAGCAAATTAGTATTCAGTTCTTCATGAATTGATGGGATGCATTCAAAACACAAATAAAAATTCTTATTTGATGAATTAATATAAAGTAGAATCTTTTTAATTTGAATATGAATGCTAACCTTTTCTATCAAGTTATCAAAATTAGAGCTATTTATTTTACAGTTGCCATTAGTAAAGCTCTACAATATTCACATACTTAAAATATCAGTTCAATGGTACAAGTTTTAACGGATTTTATCTGTATATGAAGTTTCACATCGCCATACAGTTTCAAAGATAAAAGTTTTGAAATTCAGCAGTTAATATTTGAAATTCTTAATTGTCCTTTATTCAATACTTCACATATACTATTTGATGTTATACTTTTCACAGCTCATTATTTGCATGAAAAATGAATTCTCTTTCTGTTAAAATTCTAATATTAAACAAGAAACTTCGTTAATACATTAAAAGCCACCACAATATATTATGAAATTAACAGAAAAACCATCCTAGAAATTAACAGCCAAACATGACAAGATTTAAAATCATGAGTGAATTATAAATTTATTTTAGGATTTACCGAAAATTATAAGCTTTAATCAGGAATAAAATAATCTTAAAACGCGTCTATTTTTGATTAGGCTATCAGGATATTTTTCTTCAAAGCACTGCGAATAAAATAAATTTAAAGTCATTTTAATTGAACAGCGTTAATTGTTAAAATAATACTGACTAATTAAGACTTTATTCTAAGAGCAATATAGCCCAAACAGCACGTGTTAGGGAAAAAAAATCAATTAAGTTTTTCTAATAATAGATGACGGCAAAATAATGCAGAATTAAATAGATTGGACAGATAAAAAAACAAATTTTAAATACTCTTCGAAGAAAACAAAATAAAAATCCAGGTAATTTTCCTTACAGATGTTTAAAAAATGGTGTAAACAAGTCGACAAGCTGAACACCAATGATAAACATTTAATTAATTAGAAAGAACAAAAACTGAAGCGAATTATTTATAATGTTTCAAAAGTAGCCTTGGCGTTTTATCTGAAAAGAAAACTTTTAACGACACCAGGCTCTCAGGAGATAAGACATTTGCAATCTGATTGCATGGAAAGAAGTAAAATATAGAAAAACTACAAAAAGAAGATATACGGGAATTAAAAGCAGTAATTTACATTCTGGCATGTTCTTTTTGCTGTCTTTTTACCAGCAAGATGCATCAGTAAATTGAAGTTAAAAATAAAGAACGAAAAAACAAGTTGGTTCCTTTCAGCTGGATAATAAACGATTTGCTTCCTATTAACTTTTAAATTTTAAGGCTTATAAAATTTACCGAGTGTTTGTACTTTTTAATTATTACATTTGCGAAATAGGGAAACAAAAATAGTGTCCTGTTCAACAGCAATAATCTTTTTAATTTAAATTTCTTCTGATGAAAATAAGTAACTTCAAATGAACCAAAAATCGAAAGTGTACAATGATAATAAAAAAGGGAGTGCTAATTTCGGCTACAGAAGAGTTTAAATCCAAGTAATTAAGTATTCTATCTCAATTGTTGTGCTTTATAGACGTCATAAATGTTTTCCAGCAGTTTAAAGAAAAAATACTTATAATAGAAAACATTCACGAATTCAAATTTTAAAAATTTATTCTTCAGTTTTGTGCAAGCAATAAAAAATTTCAGGTAATAAATTGAGGATAAATTTAAAGAATAAATTTACAGAAAGATAATACAAGAAGATTTTGAAAAATAATTTCTGATGTCTAAGAAAATACAAAAAATTAAGTGTATTAATGTAAAAATTAAAAAAAAAAATATGAACATTAATAAAGGTGAAGTGTCCAGAAAAATCCAGCTACAACATTTTTCCAGTCTGGAATAAAAGGGGGTGATATTTACAGCCATTGCAAATGAAAGGAATTAAAGCAAATAATCAGAGGTAATTTCTTATCTAACTTTCAAGAATCAGCTTTTTTTTCAAGTAAAAAGCACAGTAAAATAAAACTTTAGTGTTTGAAGATAACTATTTTAATCCATTAGCTTATGCATTATTTTTATTAAAATTTTTCATTCTTATATTAAATATTTTAAGAAATAATAAAATTTAAAAGCACTTTAGACGTAAATTAAAATATAAAAAAATGTACGAACCTGTTCTTGGATAAAATTAGAAAATGAGGGTAAATAAAACGCATAGTAATTGAAAATTGATTTTAACTAAAAAAATTTGATTTTTTTAAATTCATTTCTTTAAGATGTTCTTGTTAGATTACAAAAATGCAATTACATCCTTTTCGGTTTTGTCAGTACTTTTTAAATAATTTATTTTCACCACCAAAGTTTCTTTCTTGTCTTGTGGCAACGGATTTTTTAAAGTTTTATTAAATATCTCAATAAATTATTTTTCTTTTTGTAGTAATTAACTTAATTATTATTCGCCTTAACTTTTGATTCTATTTGTTTTAATGGTTTGATGTTTATTAAATTGTTAATCACTTTTATTACACGAACTATGCGCTCGCCATTTTAATGCGGAAGCTTCTGGGTGTAATCTGGTCCGCGCATCCCCTGACCGGGAGATTTTTCTATGTGAGGGTATATTGTCTGACGACACAGGGAAGCTAGGGTCGTGCGTCTGGAGGACCTACAGACGGATGGGAGAGAAATTTGACTTTGAAGAAGTAAGAAACTACGAATTTGAGTTGAAGCCACTCATTCTTCACATTTTACTAAAGATGAGAATGAGAGTGTCGAAGAAGACTACCAGCTACATTTTTTGTAACAAAGAATGACTTCGGAACATCTGCGATCCATATTAGTGGAGAGAAGGCCTAAAAGTATTTCATAGTTTTCATAAGAGCATTCAATGAATTTTAAAGGTGCGAGAATGCATTACGACTATGAGAAGACATACAATCTATTCTAAAATGAACGTTTGCTTTCACCGAATTCTGACTTGAATTATTTTGCAAGATTTTTTTCAGCTTCGAGGAATGATTGAAAGATTTAGTTTGCTTATCTGACCGATAATATCAGGAGATCTCGAACGATTGTTTTTTTTATTTTCAATGCATTATAAGGCGTTTCATTCTTATTAAAACTCTAATGAATAGAGTGATATTTTGATGAATAATATTTTGATTGTTAATAGAGCTACTGTTAAATCTAAAAGTCTGCAGCAAAGTGTTAATATTTTATACATATGTATTGTGAATTATAGATCTCTCTATCATGCTATGGGTATCGGAAAAGTCATTTGTGCTATTGTAAAATATTATATTGTAGTGTAATCTAGACAAAAATTTCTGTTAAAGATTGGCAATTAAATTCTAAAATTTGTAAATAAAAATATATTAGTCAGGAATTTAGATCTCTTGTCTTTTTTCTCTATTTGTTTTCAATAATGTCTACCACTATAGGCCGTGTCTTCCAGATAGTATAGAAAAGGTGGTTAATTGCTTAAGTGTGATATAATGTGTACCATATATTGGCATCTTCTCTTTTTTCTCTATTTTAGGCTCATCTTTCATATAGTGCCGTAACATTTACAATTTATCAAATCAGAATCTTTCATATTTAAAAGCAACCCATCATTTCAGAATTTAACAGTAATGTATTGAAAATCTCTTTAATTCACATTATTTTTAAAACAATTTAAGATAAGTTTTAGTTTTGTATTAAAAAGTCTGAGCAGTTATCGATTTTTATTGGATAAAAATAACTGAAATTATGCGGTATATGAGTAAATTATTTCTGCAATAGTGAAGTCATGCCTCCATTTTTTGATTTTATCGATGATATCTGTATAAATTTAGTCATTTCTGAAATATGCTGATGTGTAAAAAGGAAGCCTTAAATCGAAGGTAGATCTCTTTTCTAAGTTAAGGTTAGCAATTTAAATGCAATACTTACACAAAAGCAATTATTTATTGCTGTACCTTGGGCGAATAAGAACAACAATGATTTCATAGTTAAAATCTTAGTGCTTGTATAAATTTCATTTCTACGATTCTATAATTTTCTTTTATGCAAAAATCCAACCATTGAAATATATTTAAGGTACGTCACAACAGCGGAATAGAAACCATTTTTTGTTTCCCAAATATTTTTTTTTGCTGAAGTTTTCTTTGTACACCCTCAAAATGATATAAGCGACTGAAAACTATGTAAGAGTGAGTTTTAGAGCATATGAGCTACCCTTTACAAACTATCTATAGATAGAACATAAAATGCAGCGAAAAGTTCAATTTTTTAATTTCCTTTCATTTGATGATTTATCTGCGCCAATAAAAAAATTAAAGACTTAATCACAATTGTCTATGACCAGGAATTCCAATGTGACTGGTAAATAAACTATTAAAGAGAAGAATTAAGGGCAGAATGATTCAGCTTTCAAACCCAATGCTTTTTAGAATGTATTTTAGAAAAAGTGCCACACCGACTTTCTTCAAATAATAATTGCGCTTTGATTCTCATTATGAAAAATCCCTTTTTTGGAAGTCTGGAAAACTTGGCAAACTATTTTAAAAAGTGGTTGATTGAAAAAAGTTCTTTAAATTAAAGCGTTAT
The DNA here is from genome assembly GCA_013235015.1 of Araneus ventricosus. Classification (NCBI taxonomy): domain Eukaryota; kingdom Metazoa; phylum Arthropoda; class Arachnida; order Araneae; family Araneidae; genus Araneus; species Araneus ventricosus. The sequence continues at coordinate 419,302 of BGPR01000433.1, read as the reverse complement.
TCTTATGATTAGATAATATGGAAAAATGAGCTTCAAAGCAAAGGCATGTGGATTAATTATATTATCAAAGGCGTACACTTATTTTAAAGGAAATAATGTATGTTTTCGGATTCCAAAACACTCCACGCTTTTGCGTATGAGCCAGACTTATTTGATATCACCAAAATTGGGGTGAAGTGAAAATTGAGAGGGAGATGTTAACATTTTACTTAGTGTGATCTAACAAAGAACTCCAGAAATGCGCTCAGCTGACTCATTGCCTGTCACCTCTTTCCGGAGCAAAGTCGTCCGATTGTGCTAATCATTACAATTTGAAACGATGAGTACTTCAAATATTGTCCTGTTAATGAAATGATTTGTAGTGATAAGATAGAATACCGTCCTAGTATGGAACTATACATTGAAAAATAGAGAGTGTCTTACTAATAAAAATGACAAAAGCGATATTTGGGTTTAAATATGGCATTAGTTGAACATTTGTTGTACAGCTAATTATAGTTATTTTTTTGTCTGCATAACGACAAAACATATCCAACTCAGGATCTCTTATTTAAAAGCCATGATGCTGTTCTCAACAGTTGGATAAACATCACTACTAAATTGAAAATCGTCTAGACTGTATGCATCGTTTGAGACAAACACTGTTGGAAATGGATGCAGTCACGTGGTTTGCTCACGTGTTCTCTGAGCTCAGATGTCAGAACCACGTGGTGTGCTGTAAAAGGATATTAATTATATTTGTTCCAGATTACAAGTCAGTCGAAGTTTGATGTCACTCTCGATCGGTTAGCTTCCAGGCTAGCTGCCGAATTCATTATATTCATGGAATTTTCAGTCTAATTCTTGGTGTTGATCAGTTGGCTGCTTCCAGGCTGCAGCTGGATTCACGAAATTTACCCGAATTCTTGTAATTGTTAATCATGAAGTGTTTATCTTGGAATAACTTTGATTAATAAGTAGAAATTTAATCCTTATTGTTAAGTTTTTTGTTGTCAATAAACTCTTTAAAAAGACAACTTGATTCGGAATTATTCATGGCACCTGGACTCGATTATTAGTTACTTTTGATTAGACTTTTAGTTCTAGGAAGCAAAACCATAAATTTGCTTAATTCATAAAATTTACAAACACTTCTAGTCTGAAGTCCAAAATGTACACCAAAATGGATAATTATACTAAAAATAATGGGCAAAATATACATGAAGTAAAAAAAAAATACGCAGAGGGTCATACTGCAATACAAGTCCTAAAATGAGAGCTTGAATAAGGATTAGCGAAAAAGAAGGCTACACTAATATTACATAAGTGATAAATTGTTTGATATATTTTTCATTTTCTAAAAACAACTTAATTTTAATTCTTTTAAATATTTGACTTAAACCTTTTGTTTTATGTTTATTTTTTGCAATTGACTCCAATTATTTAATATTCATTTAAAAGAAGAATTTCTATTTTTGAAAGTAAAAACTCTTATTGCAAAACATTAAGGCCAGAATTGTATAAACCCTCTAGTCGTGGTTGATTTCTCATTAATTCTGTGTAAAACCTCGGGCCATTCTTAATCGGCGTTTACAAGAAACCCTTCAGTATCTGTCTAAATATTTGGGCAATGAAATAAATTGCTGTTCAGATGTAGTGCTATAATAGCATACCAGTTAGATTGCGCGGCTAGATGAGATGTGGTTTCTGTACTGTCAGTCAGTAAGGTAAGAGGGCCAAATAACGATTGTTGGCTTCTCGATTGACATTCATAATACTTCTTCTAAGACTAAACAAACATTTATTAGAACAATAAAACACAACTATTATACTTCGCATCTGCGTACATCGTAACTTCCTTCAACCGTACTCGTACTCATATCTTATTTTTTGAAATCAAATTCAAAGTAGCTCAACATCTGACTGTTGCCACTTATATGTTATCATACACTGTTATAACAATAAATAAGTTGGAGTCATGCTTTTGTCAGGCATAAATATTAAATATGCTTACATTATGTATAAAAATTAATTTCATTCTTAGGTATCTGATGAGTAGCTTTGGTACTATTTGAGTCGTGGAATATTTCTAACCTGTTATTGCGTTTATTTCTTTAGTTTGTATGCTTTAAAACGTTACAAAAAAGTATCAGAAAAATGCGATATAGTTTATGGTACGCATAAGCTTTAAAGCTCTTTTATAGTGCTGTTTAAAAAAGAAAACGAAGTTGATATTAATCCTCAGATGAAACGTTTTAAGTAGTTGTAAAGTAGAAAGAAATTTTTTATATATTTTAATGAATTTTAGTTTATAATATATACGTTATATAAGTCAGACGGAGAATAAAAAGACGAATCAAAGACGAATTTATTTGAATTTGCATAATATGAAGCCACACGCACAACAGACTTTTTTTGACATAGTTGGGATACGCATTCAGTCTTTGAAATGAATGATTAACAATAAATTCATATTGTAGATGAAATATTTCGTAAGTAAATTAGTTTTTACACAATATTGAATGATTTGGTTTATTAAAATGGACAATGAAATAAAAAATTATTAAATATTGTCAATATCAAACTAAGCTGAGACTAAAAAGTACATTTAGTGGGATTTCTTATAGAAAGAAGAAATTAGTATCAACTTATCTGAATATTTATTCTAAGTTTGATCTCGATATTAGCGTATGACAACTGGTAACTTTCCTTCAGTACCTTCTGCGGAAACTGTGATGCATAGCTTTCTTTGTAGCTTCAATTTATCACCAGCAATATTATTATAAATAAATATAATTATAAAAAATATATAATTATAAAAATGCTTAATACCTAAATGCTTTTTTTATCCATATATCCTTTAAGAATAAATGAGGACTTTCGCCTTTTTTGTGTGTTTTGTCTGAAAAAATATATACTTTTGTATATTTGTGAAACCTTAACTTCAACTGAATTTGCAAAGATTGAGATCAATACCTAAATCTTTAATGGACTAGGAGAAATTAAAAGGTACCCTAACAGTCTATTCCATCTACAACTTTTTCACTTGTTCAGTAACTAATGACTCGGGGGAGGGGGACTAAAATGCAGTCCATATGTCAAAGATAACTAGAAAAAATGGTTCAGTTGGGCCCGCAAGAAATACTCCTACTTGAACCTCCTTGAATTTAATACCTATCTTCCTCATTTGAAATATGTTCCATTTTGTTGAAAAAGTAAGAAACGATTCCTTAGTGTCATAATAGATTTTCTCCGTCCCACGTAATGTATATTCCGAGCAGGTTCCGAGCAATTTTTCTTTTCGAAGCCCATTTCGGATAGAAAGACAATAACCTGACGTTATTTTTATGGGTAATATATAAACAAATGAAGCACTGGGTTTTGATGAAAAGTGAAGTGAAGAAAGCATTTGACCACTTTTCACATGCTCAAGAAATTTTGTTAATTATTTAATTTTATGGTGAGAACGTGTGCCTCCAAACAATTTTTCTGAAGTTTTAAGATAAAGAAACCGCATAATACCCAATTCATTGCATGGAATGCGACATATATATCACATGAGTACGAAAATTGTGAAAAAATCTTTGAAAACTTCTCCGATGGAATTTAATACTGAGACTTAAATTAAAAATATGAATTTCTCCACTTACGAACCATAATACTGCTTTAATTTTATTTCGAATGCTATTACAAAATTTATATTTCAATGAATAAACGCAAAATGAATGTGACTTAATGGATTATTAGTAGAGATTAATTTCAATGTTATTAAATTAATGGACCAATTTAAGCTGTGTGTGTATATATATATTAGAAAGTAGTCTGTGATTGAAATTGAATTCAGTCTGTTTAATAATAAATATATGTGAATGGTATATTACATCAGGACATTCACATTACTATTAAAGGTATCATAATTAATTTAAAATATTTATATTCCTGAAACATCATGAAATTATTTTATAACATTTCATTCGATTTCGCTTTCATTTATTCTTAATAATATCTTGGTAAACCAAGCGAATGCAAATGATTTCGAGTATTGCATTTTCTCTTTAATATTGTAATATGCATGACCAATAGTGGTCTAGGGGTATCATGGCATGGCTCAGGAGCGTGAATAGGAGTTCAGTTGAGTTTTATAAACATCTCATATTGAAGCAACAAGGGAGCTATTTTGGAACGGACCTCGCAATTTTGACGCTTGGTCAGTTGACGAGGAAAGAGCCTGAGCTGGCACCCCATAAGCTTCCCCACCATATCAGCGGGACGACCTTTGAACCGATACGTGTGATTTAACATGCAGAAGGCCCAACACCCGTCGGGTCTTCAGTGGAATCGGGTTTCGAGCCTAGAGCCCTCCGGTTCCGAGGCCGACACGTTAACACTAGACCACCGCGGCCTCACACTAAGAGAAAGAAGGTTATAGGTTTAGTCCTTCGATTATGCTCTTAAACAGTAATTTTCCAAAAAATAGTAGACCAATGTATGCCTTAAGAACGAACAATGGGCAAAATTGCGGTAGAATAGGCTGCTGGAAGCTTACCTAGCTTTACAAGGGAAACACAAATCTGGGCCAATTTTCCAGACAGTTCTTTAAAAATACAAAGTATCTCCATGTTCAAGAGTTAAAGTAAGACTTGCACCTCAGGTGCTATCGATGGTTCTAATGGTGTCTTTGGACAACAGAACATACCAACCTTTACCCCTTTATCATGAGTCCTTGACTCATGGTAGCTAGATTTAAGATAGACGAAATGGAATTAGAACACCCATCACAAAGTGCATTGTTTTTGTACTTTTTAAAATTACTTTGAGAGTAATTAAAATCGGCTATTTTCATTATTAAGACACTGAAAAAATGAACGTTTCATTCATTTCATGAATTTAATTTACTCTAGCACAACAATAACAATATTTTTTTGTCTGTAAAGTAATAAAAGATTTCTTTAATCACAGGTGATTTTATTCAGAAACACAGTCAATGAGACGCAAGTTAGAAAAATCTTAACTTTCATCTTATTCCTAATTAAAATATTTCATACATTTAATAATCTGAATGCGCGTTTCATTGCATCATCTTCAATTGATGGTTATGCCTGTCAGGGCCACAAGAAAATTATTTTTTTTTTCGTGAAAACAATTTTAATGATTGTATAAATCCATTAGGAAAAATTAGAACAGGTGCTGCCCTCTATTGTCTTTATTATATAGTAAAAACGCATTATTTCTAATAAATCAACAAAAGACTACCGCCTAGATACGAAAAAAGCTCATGAGAAGGTGGTTCCGAAGAGAAACCACCGTCCTTGAAGGGATTATACCATTTTAATTATTTCTGCAGTAATAAAAAAATACCATCTTTATGCATTCTACATTTTTTAAAAGTTGAATTTAAAAAATAGCAATTTATTTAAAAAGAATTACTGACAATTTTTTTATTTGTTTCGTGATAAATGTATTTTTCTTCCAATCAGTGTACTTTAATTACACGCTGAGGTCTTTGTCCCATTAAATGATTCACTCGTTTGCACTACTTTATCGAACCATCTTCAAATGAGATTCCTGCCATTGTAATCTCTGATTTCGAGCTCCTCCAATCACATCCACTGAATTAATCAAGAGTCTCGTGATCACAATTTATCTGTGATTGGTTTAATTAATGAGGCACAACTACGTAATCGCAGCATTTTCCGAATTCCTGCTTCTGCTGCTTGCTGATTTTGATGCAGGGCATGCAACTGGCTGCTTCCTGCTGGGCCAGTCCACCGAGAAATTGGAAGCTATTACGGCTGGAATCCGAAAGATGTGAGACAAAGCATTTTAAAGAGTATTTCGAAATGATTTACTGAAAAAGTCTTTATAACTGCTATGTTGAGGTTGGAACTTTGACAACAGAACAGTTGACATGTGGAATATGAAATGAAACTTATAACTTAGAAGTAATTTTCAAAATGTTGCGTAAGCTCGACATAATGAAAAATAATACTGTATTTATAAGAGTGTGACGTTTTCATTTCTTACTGCATTATCGACAATTTATCATTACGAATTATCGATGACTTATTTTGATTATAAATTTATCGGGAATTTATGAAGAAACCTAAACTGAAAACTGTTCAAAATAGCAACAGTAAAGGGCTTTTAACATGCAAAAGGTAAAAAAACCATATCTTTTGTTGTAATATTAAAGTAACTCATCAATTATAAGTATTTTTCTGTTTTTTTTGTTTGTGAACAAATATTACAATGAGAATAATTAATAAAAATAATTATTTCATTTTTTATACTACTACTCTTCCCTTTTCGCAATAATCTGCAAGAAATAAAGTATTGATTTTAAATGCAACGATATTGTTCAAAAAACATATTTATTTAAAACTGGATAATTTCTCCTCTTTTTAACTACATGTAATGATCTAAGTTTTTAATCTTCTTTAAATTAAAACCTTTTTAACGTCACCTAATTTCTAATTATAAACGAATTACTTCTACTTCAATCTTAGATAAACGCACTTCTACTTTAACTTAGACTCGCAAGAGACGCACTATTTCTAGAGCCTCAAATTCCTTACGTTCCTTGTTTCGAACTATTTAACCTCTCCGTCTGTTTGTACTGTTCAGTAACAGATTCCGAAGCTACCACTTTTGGACGATTTTACACCGGAAAGGGGTATCAGGCAATGAGGCATATGAGCGCATTTCCGGAGTTCTTTGTTAGATCACGCTTAGTAAAATGTAAACATAACTCTTCCTTTCTTCACTTTCCCCCTATTTTCCCCCTCCCGGCGCATGCACAGAAACGCGGAGAGTTTCCGAATCCGTTATTAAACAATAACACTCTCTTTGTACAATGTAACACCTCCCTATTAACACAAGCTGTCTTTGCGCTCACTTTCTGAATAATGGTCATCGCGTAGGTCTACTTAAAATATCATCTCAATATTTGAAAATCAACTTTCATTCATTAAAGATAATAATTGAAGAGTTATAAAAAAATATTTTTGTATTTAAACGACTGCCACCTTCTTGCGTCTGCATAACTTCACATAAATGTAATGTCACGTACATCTAAATGCATATTTTTTCATCATCTCATATTTACGTTTCGCAGTAATGCATTCAGAATTAGAAAATATAAATATTGCTTATTCAACCATTCCGTTCCTTGCTTTTGCAACAGAATCGATTATCGCAACGCCACAGTAACTGCAGTAGGGACGGAGGTTATTGCAAAAACAATCAGTTTTCTAACCTTCGGTTTAACAGAGCGGTTAAAACCGCTCAAAATAACTGTTTTTTGAAATAACCGGGCACAACGTTTAGACAAAATTTTCTATTAATAATAATGTACAACAAATAAGTATTGATACAATAAGTAATATCAATAAATAAATAATTAATGTAATAAGTGATGATTATAAATAAGTAAGTAATACTATAAGTAATAATAATAAATGAGCACTTAATGCAATAAGTAAGTATTGTAGAAAAAATTTTAAGAATTGCATTAAGTACATATTGTAGACAAATAAAAAAGAAATTATAGAGTCCAGACGTAAATAATCGTATTTTGTGTTATTCGCGTTGTAATAACAAAAAATAACTATGTCTAAATTTTTATACATTTCCCGGTCATATTAATCATATTTATTAAAATATTTTTGGCACAATAAAATTTCAAGCAAAATGTTAGACTCTTCTGCGACCAAAACTAATAGAGTTATGAAAGCTCGACTATGACTATTTCAGACATGTCAATGTCTGCCTCGAGGAAGATTTGGCCGTTGATTGGCCTAAGATGATCAAATTCAAAACTTCATAACTCGAACCTAAAATCGAGCCTATCTTTTGATAGATGATTTTGCGAGGCATTTTATCCGGTTATTGGATTTAAAATAAAAAACAGGTTATAACCGGGTCAAAAAAATAACCCAACAAATCCGTTTAACCAAAAAAAACACCGGTTTTCGGTTTAAACCAGTAGGTTTTTCCCATCCCTAAACAGCAGTCTGTTGTCACGTGGTCTTACAAGGTGATATGATCTCATGATATTTTCCCTTCTACAAGATGCCCAAAGAAATCCTCAACTGAATTGGGGCCACACATCTGATGTATGTCACGGGAACTTGAATTTAATTCATTTGGCTGCAGAAACGCTGCTACGTGTGGATCGCAGGTTTGAGATTGGAATTCTCCGAATATGAGCTTGACGCACGCTTTATCCATCGACAAAGGTCAAACAACACTATGGTAGTATGGTGGTATATTTCGGAAATTTGGAGGAATATGGTGTCGGCTCATCTGTTCTCTTGCTCATCTTGTGACGGTTTAAAAACGTGAAACACGTCCACAAAATAATCTTCGTGAAGAATGTTAGGGAACTATAGCATCTAAAATTTCGCAAAGTTTGAATTTTGATTTTATTGGCTTATTTCGTATTTCTTAACTTACAGTCATAGAGTCAAAATATCAAAGTTCCATTTTAAACGTTGCAGAAATTATTTATGTTTTTATTTACGATGATAAATGAAATATATTCACAAATAAAGACATCAGCTGGTTCTCTCCCCCATGCTCATTTTTTTCCAGGTGCATGCTTTATAAACGCTATCTTTCTTTTTTTATCTTCTCTATATAAGACTCTTTAAACTTTTTGCAAATGTTTATTATTACGTTTTTGATAAAACTGTACCAGCAATTAACATTCACTAGTTTATTTTTTTATATACAAGGAAAGAATGGAATGCTGTTGAATTTCCTCATTTTTCACAGGAAGATTTAGTAAAAAAATATGTTTTTAATTGAATACATACATTTGGAAAGCAATGCAGAGCCTTGTGTAATATATTTCAGTGAAGATAAAAGGAATTTTTAAAAATGTTATATAAAAATAAAATAATCCAAAATATCAGTTTGTGAAAAAGCAACAGAAATTTTAAAACACCGAAAAAATTGTTTTCTAAAACTTCAAATCAGTCTTTCTTATATAAATGTACTCTAATTTGCGTGTTTAGAAATAATAGTGTCAAAAGTTCGTCGTAATAATTAAAATAGAAAAAATCTAGAAAAGTTATTATGCTAATTTAAGTTGGACATTAATCAAAAAATTCAAAAATCAATCAATTGACATTTTTTCTCGCTAATATCGATAATAACATTAAATATTTTTCTTTGAATTTTAATAATTTCTTTTTTGATGAAACTATTTAATATATATTATTAAAACTGACGGAACAAAAAAAATGCTTATTAGCAATCTTAAAAGGCACTTGCATCCAACTCTAAGCGCGATATTTTTACAGAGTTTTTCAGATAGCAAAAAATAAATCTTTGAGAAGTGCAAAATGTCCACCCCTAGACATCTCGTTGATTAAAAAACGGCAAAAAATATCTTCCCGCTGGTATTTGATTTTTCTTTTTGATCATGGAGTATCTGCCATGTCCCGATAAAAAAAGAAATGAGGCCATCGACTTTACTTACTGTAATTTCTGAGATTGGGAATTCGTAAATGGACACATTGGTAATATATTTTTCTCTCTTCCCCGGCTTTAAGTACTTCGCAGATGCTATTTTTATCTTTGTTAGCTGTGATTTTCTTGTGATTTGCTTTGTTTCGTCCATGTTGTTGTATTTAATGCTTCATACCACTGACTCGTTTCGTGTAAATGTGTCCCAGTTGTCGAGGAGAAGGAAAATTTTCGAAATGGGTCTATTTTGAACATAATTTTTTTCTATCCTTTTGGAGAAAGCTAAATTATTGGATTGTTACCCATTCTGAAAAAATAAATTTTTAAATTTTGTAAAATTTCTAACCTGCACTTTAATCACAAGAAATCCCATGAACTTGTCATCGGTAGCAGAATTATTTTCGGACGATTTAATATAGTTTTCATTTTACAGATGAATCAAGAAAAGAAACTATATTCAGGGAGGAGAAGTGCTCATTGACCGAGCGAAGCAAGGCCTACGTTTTAACTCAGCCATTCAGAATTTTTTCTGTCGGTAAATTTGTTCGTGACGCAATCACAGCCAAACACATTGTTCTATTTTCTTCAAATTTGGCAGAAATGTTCCTTGGTGGAATAAAAAACGATGTATATGCAAGGAATTTTATATTTTGAATTTGTTTCAAGAGGGTGGCTAATGAACTAATTTTAACTATTTGGCGAGTCGCAGGGGATTTTGGCACCATGGAAACGATAAAAACCGAATACGATAAAAACAGACATTAATTTTCTAAATACGGATAGTCAATTCATTAATACTCATGAAAACAAAGATTCGTGTAAATAATTCGCAATCAAAGAGAAAGAGAGAGAAGAAAGTCATAGTTTTGCTCAGTTTTATAATTGTTAATATCTGTTTCGTTGTAACTAATATTTTTTTCTCTCTCTCTCTTTCGGTGAATGTTTTTTCAGGGATTCTACAAAACGGTTCATGTCATTAAAATTTAAAGAAGATTATCTGTTATTTGTGTAACATTTTTTGTGTATTACTCACAATTTTTGTAATATTATGATAAATACTAATATCATTATTTCATCAAGATACTTCTTCCATCTTCAGGTGCTTTTGCTACTGTTAAAGTTATGATAGCACCTTTTAGTAATTCGTCTGTCTGTAAATTTGTTTGTAACTCAGTCACCACAAACGCATTGTTCGACTTTCTTTGATTGAGGTTTTTTGAGCTTATAAAAAACGACGTTTATCTCAGAATTTTTTCCATGCCGTTTCAAGATGGTGGCCGTTTTAGTGATGTCAATGTGTTTGTGAGTCAATGGCAAGCTTGGAACCATTAAAACACATTCAATCATTTTGGTATTGTTTATTTAAGTTACATTAACGTCCCATTTCGAAACAACACAAGGGCTATTTTGGGACGGACCTTGCAATTTTGAACCGCGGTCAGATGACGAGGACGACACCTGAGCTGGCACCCTCTCTGCAACCTTCCGCACCACGCAAGTGGGAGGACAGTTGGCCACTATGTACGATTTACATGCCGCATACACGGTGGTCCTTCAGGGGAATCGGGTTTCGAACCTGGAACATTCCGACCACGAAGACGAAACCTTATCACTAGGTGAAAGTGACCCTTCAGTTTGGTATTGGCGACATACTTAATTGAAATTTTGCTAATACTAATAACAGCACATATTTAATGTTAACTTTTTATACTGATAAAAGCAGACATTTAACTCTAATTTTGTTAATACTGATAAAAGCAAACATTTAATTTCAATTTTGTAAATGCTGATGATGCTGAGATTTGTGTAAATGATTTGCATTGAAAAAAGTGTGTGTGTGAGATAGAGAAATAAGATCATATTTTTTCCATGTTAAGAGTTTCCTGTTTATTTCCCTGTAATCGTGTATTTCTCTTTTTCAATTCCTACTATTAGTTCACACTCTCCCTATGTATATTTATTTATATACCTTGTTCAAATTTTCAATCATTAATAAAATACTTTTTATTCATCCACTCAAATTCAAATACATTTTTTAAAACTTGTAGTGGATGACACTTGATGTTAATACAGTTTTTTTCAAATATTAATTCATTAATTACATTATTCGCTTTCTATTTTGCCACTTAATATTGTGATTCTGTCATATGTATATACATATTTATATTAATTGTAATTATTTAATAAACAGTAACTAAAATAAAATTTTTCTTTGTTGACCTAAGTAGGAATTGACTTTTAAATTTTTTTTATATATTACTTGTTCTCGAAAGTATGCTTTTCCCACGATTCTATTTAAGTTAATGTATTCAATTTATGTCAATGCCTTCAATTTAAGTTAATGATTCATTAAGTTAATGAATTAATTAAGTTAATGTATTGTATTTAAGTTAATGATTTATTGAGTTAATGTATTTGCTTTGTGAATACAGGGAGTAAAATTTGTGTATAATATAGGTGTTCAATATTGTACATTGATTGGTTTAAGAATGCAAGTAAAACTTAGCAAGTTATGTATAAGATGGTGAATGCATGGGGATAAAGAAAGTTTCTTCTTGAGAGACAAATTATGATGTCTGGTGTTTTTGGAAACAATGTTGTGTCGAAAATGAATGACAATGTTGGATAAACCTTTAAAGACTGCGGCGAAGAACAGATCTTAGATTTTCTTGGTGGCAGGGCACGAGGTCTACTGTTCACTGAACTAATCAATAATCAATTTTACATGGAGTCTCGCTTCGGTAATTTTACTCTTGGAAATTAAATGGAACCAAATTGATACATTTCTTTCGACTAAAAATTACCTTATGCACTAGAATACATTATTTATTAAATTTTTTTCAAACGAAAAACTTCTCAGTTTGTGAGCCTAAAAAGGAAATAATTTAATGATTCCTATTCGCGAAACATTTTATTATTGTATGTTAGCGATTGACATGTAAAAAGACTTCAATAAAATGCACTCTCATTTGCGAAATACACTGTTCTTTGCTCAAAGTTCTGTTTTAAAAACTATCTTCGGAATCAGAAATTTCTATTAAAAAATAGCTACTATTTTCTATTTCAAATTATTTGAACATCGTTTATCGATAGACTTCAAATGGAATGATGGGTCAAATTAGATAATGGCAAATTAACCCTGTGACTGATTATTCTGAGATTTCCGCGGATGGGAAGCAAATCTATTTTTGCTGCATCCTGCGATTTTCGCAAGCTAATATCTTTTCTTAGTACAGGGTGAGTACAAATGAAGTGACTCATTTAAAAAATTATTAATAAAGAAAACTAAAAATGTTTGAACTACGGTTTTTTAAAAATAAGAGCGCATTTTAAAAAGTTTTTGTCCAGATAAGTAACGCGGCGCTACGTCGTTCTAAATTTATTACAGCGACAAAAAATGCCGTTCTAAATTTATTACAGCATACGCAATGGCTACCGATCAACAGAAGCCGATGCATGTTTTATGGTTTATTTTTTTTTTTAGTTTTAATTTAATATCACGAAAACTCTTTAGTTTTCACACTACATGTGAATTAACAAATTAAAGAGTGTAACATTCCCTACAAATGCATGCTTTTATTTTTCTTCCAGTTTTAATATTTTCTCAGATAATGGGTTACCTACCTGAAAAAAAATACTGAGACACCCTTATTTAAGAAAAAACGTAATTCCAACATTTTTAGTTTTTTTTCTATGATTACTTATTTTGTATACCGCTGTAAATAATTACTGTTGTTTTTAATGACTGTGTTTATTTCAAAAATTGTTCGACTTCCACTTTTTACTTAGTATTTTTGTTAGTTTTATGGGAATAAAGTACGTCTTTGCATGAAAACGGGAACTTAAACTAAATTTTACTCACGCATCTAACAAATTAGAGCATTTAAAATAACATGAATCCAATTACAACACCACGGTCATACTATTAATTCTTTTGAGATTTATATATCTGTTATATTCTATACGGTTAGCTAACTGTTAACTATGGCCTTCCTCATCAAGATTTGATACATTATTTTAAAATATCTTAACTTTAAGAACTCTGCAATAACAAATATGAAAGCGGTATCTAAAATAGTAGTCAAAGATTTTTACGTGACTAGCTTGCAGAAGAAAAATCGAAATTCAAACCCTTCATATATATTTCTTCGGTTGGTATTTATTCCTTTGAGAAAGATTTAGCCGTATAAAACACTTGAAGTGTCAGAACAGTAATTAATAATTCTTCTGAGAATTATCTATCTATTATATTATATATAACTATCTAACTGTTAACTTTGACATTGTTTCAAAATACCATTTCGTTCAAGAAGAACTCTGCTATAACGAATGTGAAAGTGATAGCTAAAATAATAGTCGGATTCCCACTTGACTAGCTCGGAAAGAAAATATCGAAATTCAACCCCTCACACTATACTTCTTTGCTTGCTATTTGTTCCTCCGAAAAGCAGTTCTCCGCGCAAAACACTTGAAGTGTCAGAACAGTAATTAATAATTCTTCTGTAGATTATCTGTCTATTATATTATGTATAGCTATCTAACTGTTAACTTTGACCTTCACCAAAATTTGTTACATTGATTCCAAATACCACTTCGTTCAGAAAAACTCTGCTATAACAAATGTGAAAGTGATAGCTAAAATAATAGTCAAAGATTCCCACTTGAATAGCTCGGAAAGAAAATATCGAAATTCAAACCCTCACTCTATACTTCTTTGCCTGGTATTTGTTCCTCCGAAAAACAGTTCTCCGCGTAAAACACTTGAAGTGTCAGCACAGTCTGTGAGCAGGTAGATGAGTGTGCTTAAGTGTGCTGGAGGGATTGACAGTAGCCTTTCTTCACCTTTGGCAATTCCCAATCCGATTTGTACCAATGCATCAAAGCTAGATTTCACACTTTATGAACACTTGTATTGAGAAATAAGCACAAGGGAGGGGCTTTTCTTTTTCTCCCCAAGTAAAGAAAAGAGTTGGGGCGATGGGAATGAGATTTAAACATCGGTTCGTTCAAAACTAAAAGGATTTTTCTACAATTCCACCCCTTCTTCGCTCGCTTCTGTTTTATTTTTACTTCCTTTTCTGCAATATTGCAGGGGAGAAAGTAGCTGGAAGACGGAAGGGAAAAGGGGGTTAGAAGATTGCTATGCTAAAGAAAGAAATTTAGAAGGGGGGGAAGGGGCTAGAAGCTTGAAATGCGTTTAAGACAGATTGGAAAACGTAAAACTGTGAAATGAAACGAAGCAAAAACTAAAGAAAGGAATGAAAAATCAGTCTTTTTTCTCGCGTTTTATTTTTGGCTTCCACTAAAATATTCAAGTAAAAAATCGAAAACCCTCGGTAGTAGAATTTCAAATATTTATCAGGTATATGGAGCAAATTCTTGGACAGATTCTGCATAAAACATAAAATACAAAGCTATAAAAGTTTCCATATTTTATGAAGGAGGGAGGAAAAAGATTGAGGATTTTTTGAGGTAGACAGCTTTACTTTTACTTTGAGAAGGGCTTGTTAAGAGTTTGATGGTTCTTTCCACAAGGAAAAAACAAGAATTTTTCCCCTTGCAGGGAAAAAAATCCGAATTTTTAAGATCTCTCGACTAGGAGTAGGGAATATTAAATGATTATCTCTTCATTTAAGCACAAGTCCCCAGTGGCTGAAGTGTTCTTCAGCAACTTTAAAGATTGTGGCTTCCACTTTAATAAACCAAGAGCTTAAACAGAGTGAAAAAGCTTGTATGGTTAAAGAAGACAAACTTGGAACGCTTTGCACTGTTTTCTTTAAAGAAATAAACTTAATATGTGTTGAAGGAACTCACTGTTCTCCTTGGACTTAAATGGGATTTAAACTTTATTTGAAAATGCTTGTTTCTCTAATGTACTTTGTGCCTCAAATATTTATGCTTTATGAATATTTTAAAGAGACTTTTCTGAAATTCCAAAGAAAAACTTAATATTGCATTTGACAAATGTGTTTACGTTATGAAATGTAGTGTACAAAATAAAAGTGAATAATATGGAGACATAAGTAATATTAAAACTTTATCCACATATATTTTAAAAATAAAGCTTTCATACAATATCAGAAAAAAGCAGACAAACTTTAATTATACTTAAATAATAAATTATAATTACACGTGTAACAAATGAGAAAATTTAAACGGATGTAAAACAAATGAATACACTAGCATTTTGTTATAATTCATGTCAGAATTATTCTTGCTTTATTATTCTTGAGTAACATGATGACTTGTTATTTTCTTTAAAAAAGATGAGGCAAGTATTAATTAATCTTTTTTGGTGATTGGACAAGAAAATACCCATAAATAAATGATTAATGATTGCAATGGTAAAGATTGTTACTCGAAATTGGAGAAATTTTCGGTGGACGTTCACATTTTTTATTTAAAATTTCGCCTCTGAATAGATAAGCATGACTCATATGTTGAAAATAATTTTCCTAGCAAATAAAGTTATTAGATTTACCTAATACAATAATAGCAAATTTTAGTAACATAGGCAATTTTCGTTTAATACATGTTGTGTTTCAGATTTAAAAACGAATATATATATTTACACACAATCTGTCAATGCTATGAAACATCAAGTGCAGCCAAATAGAAGGAGCAAAGGAAATCGCAAGAATATCACAGATAACAAATATAAAAATATCTCCGAAATGTTTAAAACTGAGAGAGAAAAAATATATATTACCTATGAGTCCATTTACGAATTCCCATCTCAGAAACTACAATGGGTAAGGTCGATGGCCTCATTTCTTTTTTTATGACAGCATGACAAATACTTCATGATGAGAAAAAAAAAACTAAAATATCAGTGGGCAAATATTTTCACCGATTTTTAATCAACGAGATATGTAGGAAAGGAGATTTGACCTATATCACAGATTTATTTTTGTTCTCTATATAACCTATGTCAAAAATTTGCTGTTGGAATTGGTTTCAGCCGACCTTCAAGAGTACCTTGTTACTAAGTACCTCTAATAAATATCGAAAAATGAATGTTAACTAAAATATGTTACTATTTTTAGAAGACAAAAAATGAAAGATTTAAGTATATTAATAGATAAAATATTCTAATGAGAAATAACACTAATGTAAAAAAGATAATTTGTGTGTAGAAACTTAATAAAACTACTCCGTTTGTAATTTAGGTTTCTTTTAAATTAAAAATACTGGTTATTGTATGAATATATTTTTAGTTATAGTTTAACAGTTTAAAAGATATACTATTTAAAACAATCAGCTTTATGCACAATTTAAAATAATTTAAACTAAATTCTACAAAAAGTCTTCAGAGGTTATAAAGACTATTATAGGAAGTTTAGCTCAGAACTGGGACAAATATGCATGGTAACGTTGTGACACATGGATTTATAAAAAAATGTTGGAAAAAAAGTTTCACAGCTTCCTCGCATGCTTTCTTGCTTATCATACCTCTGTAAATTATTTACAATAAAAAAACACAAGGGCGTTATTCAATAATTTAGTTCAAAGTTGTAATTTCACAAATTTCTTGCTTGCTAATTTTTTTGTTGGATTGATCAAACACAATACGTCATCATGTTGATCAGAAATTCATTTCTGATTTCTTAAACCATTTCCATTCTTTGTTTCATATTTCCTTTGCGATGATTATGCATCCATAAAAATTTTGGTCTGTAACCTTAATAATAAAGAGCATAACCTCGTAGTTAACAAAAACATATAAAATTTAGAAAGTAGTATTTTCTAAACGATTATGGTTTCTCTTTTGAATTGCGGGACTTTCTATGGATAAGCTTAACTTTCTCATGAAATAGAAGTCTTATTGGATCAATCTCATATATCTGAATCTTCTATGCCTTCTACTCAGTAAATACTTGAACTAGAAATATAAAGAGATATGGCTTCGGTTTCTTCATTCTTATAGTCATAACCTTTTCTTTGCTTTAGAAGTGGTCTCTATCTCTATTACTTTTCGATTTCTCTGTTGAGTCAGAAACAATAACCGGTATCAATCTTTTATTCGTTTCTGTCTTCTGCTGACTCCGTGGCACATTTAAACTGTTGCAAATCAGAACTAAGATTTTTTTGTTTATATTATCACATTAGCTGTTACCCGCGACTTCGTGAGCGAAGAATTTGAATTATCCTTTTTTTTTTTAATTCACGAATGTAAATGTTTTATTGCATTTTGAAAGGGGAAAGTAAAAGTTCTGACGGTTGATAATACTTAATTGGACGGCTGACAGGAGTGTACTGTACATGTATGCTGATATAGTTATGTAAATTGTTTATCTATGCTAATATACTTTTGTATACCACGTTATTTGCACGGATGTAGAGGTTGTGTTGGCTGGACACACGTTTAACACGCCACATATAGTTAGTTGCCCATGCGAAAAATATGGTTTTTCCAAATGTAAGCCTGCCACTTTCAGTGTCTGGCCCTGAGGCTGGCAAATGATATTTTTAAAGGGATTTGTTACCTTTTGAACTGAGATGATAAATCCTTGGGTATTTTCGGAAGGCGTGGAATTAAAACACTCTCTTTTCTCCCTATATCAGCCAAAATAGTAGCTTTCATGACGTTCGGACCTAGTTGTGTAATTTGTAACCGTGTGCCATTGCGCAGTCTCGGTATATCGAGGTTACGTATTAGTAGTACAGGCACACCGACATTCAATCTCGGCTTGTCGGAAGGTACCCCTGACAATTCTAAGATGTTGAAGAGCTCTACAGAATATGATGTTCCTTGTTAATGCCCATTACCGCATCTACAGATGGATATTCTGTAATATCTCACTGTGAAAATTAAACAAAACATCGAGAGAATGATTCACTAACATCATTGGATCACTATGTAACCTTATTAAAAGCTGTAAA
Organism: Araneus ventricosus; assembly: GCA_013235015.1. Taxonomy (NCBI): domain Eukaryota; kingdom Metazoa; phylum Arthropoda; class Arachnida; order Araneae; family Araneidae; genus Araneus; species Araneus ventricosus. The sequence goes on along the minus strand of BGPR01000433.1, from coordinate 400,969 downwards.
TGCTATGACAACAGGAAACCGGAAGTGTAAAGTCTCCTTTGTTGTTTATGGTCAAAGAAAGCAATATTTCCGTATATTAACTTTAACAATTGCAAAAGCCCGCGCGCGAAACAGTAATTTGGCTTGAATTTATTTCTATAAGAATAAAAAGTGTTGTTAGAAATTACGTTACAAAAATATTTTTAAACGTTAATAACAATCAGAGAAAACATTTCATCGCAATGGGATTAACAGCTTTAAAAAGATCATTTTCTGGTCTTTAAAATGGCATAAAAATAATTGTTGTCTAATAAATATTTCAGAAGTTCAGGGCAGAAAACGTCTAAGTATTAAAAGCGGCTAGTTTTCGTTATTTAATAAAATATCTGAAGAACTAATTAACTCTGAAAGTTGAAAATAGCACCTTTGACCTAGAAATATGCTCTAGAATGTTGTATATAATTTTCATGTCGCTACCGTTCACCGTTTAGGAGGAGTTCTTGTGACCAACCGACAGACAGACAGGCAAATACATGTAATTTCTGCCTTATTTTATAGATATTTATAAAGATAAGCAAAATTTTCAGAAATAAAGGTAAATTAGTTCAAAGCCGAACCGTTGCCTAGCAACGGAGTAGCTATAAATTTGCGTTATTTTAAAATCGTCTGCAAGTTAGTAAACTTATTAAACTTTAAAAAATTATTAAGAATTGAAATAAAAATGTCACTAAAAATGTCACAGAAATAAAATTGGTATCATTGAAAAGGTAAATTTTGAACTTTAAGATGGTATAAGCATAATGTTTATCGAACAATTTGTTCCGAAGTTACAGCGGAAAAAAGGATCACGTGATAGTTTATTTTCAAAATAATTTTTTCGCATTCCTGAAGGATCAAGTGACAGTTGATTGAAAAATAAAATAATCTTCATCGCGAATCGCGGAGTCAATGGGATTTCTTTGTTAATGATTTAATTTTAATCTGTAGACAAAAATTGTTAATTTAACGTGATTTCACCTACCCTATGTCCGTTCCTGGGTTTCAAGTAGTTTTGCCGTGAAAGCGTAACAAACAGACAGACAGAACGACAGATAGACACACTTTCACATTTATTATATTATTAAGGATGTTACACATTAATCTTCAAATTTTGAAAGAAAATATTTTTCATTGTAACCGAATCCTATGACATGTAGTATAACTATTTCAGTATGAGTGTCAAGTTGTACAACACATAGTTTCGTAAAAATTCAATAATACTGGAGAGCACAGTCGTACCCAGCCTGGCCTGATTTACATTAACCTGCCAATGAATCTTCATTTGATGGTTATTGGGTTGCATCAACTGCCGGGTTAAAATATATATCAAAGTCAGCTAACAACGGTAGAGTTTCTGACGCTATGCAGTACAAAGTGTGACAATGCCTCGCATTTTCACCTCACGTGAACGTAGTTAATAAATTAAAATAACCTAGCACCACATCTTATTTAAAAAGTATTTAAATAATCTGAATTACACAAGAGATTTTTATTCTGTGCATGAGGTCGGTTCTGGCATCTCGGTTTAATTTTGGAATAGCGGTTCATGAATTTAGAATATAGAAAAATATTTTTGTCCTAGTATCATGCTTATCCGAAAAAACAAATGTTTGAAATCGTATACTTTTTCGTTTAAATTGTGGCTTAATTCTGAAAACGCGGTTTTACTGGTTTCCAATATAAAAGAAAACCTTTATTAAACTAATATATGTGACATTTAATTTCAGAAAATATGGACTTGGTTTTATTATTTCTATGTGAATTATTTCCAGGTGTATTCTCATATTACCTAGAAATTTTAAAATTTCCTTTCTTATTTTCCCAGTAGTTATTTGCAGATCATTTAGTGCTTTTTGCATCAATTTAAAATCAACATCTGACTCTTTAAAACTCGTTTCCACAGAAAGACAAATATATTAAATGTCCACAATTTAATTCTAAAATTACAGTTCTAGGGAATTCATTACGAATTCTTAAATTAAATTAAGCCAATTCATCGTCTCATAATTTCTCATCTCACTTTATATTTTATTTATTATATTCCTTGCAACATGAAAATTGTTATTTCAAAGGTTGAAAGATAACGCAAATACACTGAAATTATACAACTTGGGCCGTTTCTTTTTTATTATATTCTTTATAACAAAAAATTGCTCTCTCAGACGTTCAAAGACAACGCAAGTACATTAAAATAATAAAACATCCGAGATAAATATTTGCGCTAAACTGTGACATTATGCAATTCATGCTGCTAATTAGGCGAATGTCTATGCTAGACACAAACTGACTTCATGCAACAGCTCTTCATTACCTACTCAGAGTAAACGCTCAAAGATTTAAGCCGACTGCGGCTTGAATGGTGGCCGCAGTCCACCTAAATGGCTGCAGGACATTTAGTCCAGTCTTTGACTGGGAAATCCTAATGAGCTAATCAGCGAGCATATTAGGCGGGACTGTCGGCCATGCAACAACAGATGGACAAATCAAACTGTGGGCAAGTTCCAAGCTTTACTGAGACATAACAAGGATTCGTCGAAGATCCTGTGGGAGCATTAATGCGATAAGGATACACCTACCAAACATACACTTTATAATAATGTTGTTTTTGAGAAACATTAATAAAACATTCTAGGGAAGTAATTTTTATGTTAATTAACGCATCTTCGTAATAATAAAGGATAATGTGTGCCTGTCAGGCAGACCACTAGCCTTGGAGTCACGAAATTTCCATAAGTCAGAAATTGGGGGTAGGTGGGAATGTCCACCTCGGAGGCTGTTTTTTTTCGAAATTTTAATTACAATTTAAATTAATTATTAATTAAGAGAAAGTTTGTTTTTTCCTTGATAACTTCCAAAAATATTATTGCGCAAAAATTATTTTCACACCGTCCGAAAATTCATTTTTTTTCAATGATATCTATTAAGTTGCCGTAGAAGTTTTTTTCTCTAATTTTAATAAATTTTTAAAAATATTTTTAGGTATAATTTAGAACAATACTTTTCATCGTTGCAATGAAATTAAAACACTTTTCGATGTGTAAAGAAATATTTATTTGCGTGTTTCTCTTCCACTGTTGAAAGATTAAATAATATCCTAATGGAATTACCTTTCTTTTTTCATCAATTTTCATGTGAAATCTCTAATCAAAGTCCTCTAAGATAGAAAGTTAATCAGAAAATATATCCAGTCATCTGTTGTTTATGAAATTTTGGGAAAAGGGACTTTTAAGCCATGTAGCAAAACTTGTCAACTACCCATTATTTAAACTTAAAGAAATATCACATAGCTGTAAAGAGATTAATTTTATTTTCCCAAATTATAAAAAAAAATACCGCGAAATAACGTGACAGAAAATGTAGTATTGTTGTCCATTATATAAGAACGGAGATTTTTGCGGTGATTCCAAGTAAGATGACCGTAGTTTATGCAGTGCTGAATGACATCGTTACTTCGCCAGCGTATTCTTTCTGAAAAATACATTCATATATTCTAACCTATAAGGTTACCGATCGGTATACCTATAAAGGTATACCGAAACAAACAATAAGAAAAATGAGGGTATTTTCTTTTGAAAGGGATTTTTCTAGCTTCCGTTTTGTGCTTTTTCGTTTGCGATTTTCTTTTCTCTTTTATACCTTATATTATTTTTGTTCAGAAGGCCACAGGATGGAAATCAATGCTCGCAGATTTTTTTTCTGTATCGATTATTTTTGTCCCGAAAAAACTTGTGAAAGAGCGGACTTTACGAATATATTTGGATAATCGTTCGTCTCACAAATGTATCTTTTGAATTTATTTTTTTATTTAACAGTTTTGAACTCTTTCCATTTAGAATATGTATTTTGTTAAGAAAGAAGGTATATCAATTCTCCCCTTCTTATGGTATTTTACTTTACTGTTTTATCAGCCTTAGACAGTGTATTAAAGAGTTTCAAACTTCCATCTCTAATTGACACTTTCGTTTTCATGAAAATTTCTTTAATTTGATTTCCAAGATATTCTTTAAAAATGTGCGGAACTGATGAAAGGTTTGAAGGATGTAATAATTTTATTGATGATTTTTTTTATTTTTTTCTTATTTATTAAGAACACTTTATAATTCTTTATTCTTTTATTTCTCCTTCGGAATTCACATGTTATATTCGGCATAGACAATATATGTTTCAGAATTCATGTATGTATGTAGAATGGTACATTTATAGAAAAAAGAAATTTAAAAATGGGGTATAAAGAAGCATATATTTATACATTTATGGTGATTGAGATGATTATGTAATTCATACGATGAATAAAATCAGTCATTACGAAAATAAATCCTTTAATATTAAACAACCAACACAACACACACGCATCTGCTAGTGCGCAGTTCTTTCTGACATACGGCGGGGAATTTCCCGGCAGAGGTAAACAGAGAGTGGAAGTTGAAATAGTAGAGAGGCAGCGCTTTTGATTTACAAGAAATATAGATGTCGCTACGATCACTACACATTTGTGAAATGAATGTATTAAAGACATGCGGGCTTTTATCTAATGTTTTTCTTTTATTCAAATATGCTTTATAATTTTTTTATAATCTAGTTTTAATTAAGTAATTATATCGTTCCGTTTTAAAATAATACAAAGGCTACTTTGGGACGGACTCTTAGTTTTGAAGAGTTTAGTTTAGTTTGGTTATATTAACGTCCCGTTTTGAAGCAACACGAGGGCTATTTTGGGACGGACCTCGTAATTTTGAACCTCGATCAGATGACGAGGACGACACCTGAGCTGGCACCCCCCTCTCCAAACTTCCACGCCACACCAACGGGAGGACGTTTGACCACTACGTATGATTTAGCGTGCAACAGGCCCCATACACGGCGGATCTTCAGTGGAATCGGGTCTCGAATCTGGAACCCTCCGGCCCCAAAGCCGAGACCTTACCACTAGGCCACCGCGGCCATTAGTTTTGAAGAGTGATGCGAATAATAACTGAGACGGCATCGCCCTCTCTTAAAACGCGTGCACCATCCTCGGATTTAATTTGCCATAGCGGCACATACATGACGGATATTTGGCAAAATCTAGTTTTGTATTTGAAAGCTCTCGATTCTGAAGCTGATCGCTGTATTTTATCATCTAAATTATAAAAATATAAAGAAGGTGCATAAACACACCCTATGAATATAAATTAATGCCACCTCCATGGAATCAAGTAGAGAAAAATAATAAAACAATATGTATCGATTCTGGATACATATAAAATTCTCTATGGCATTAGTTTAAGAGTAACATAATTTTAAAAGAGTTGCTGCGTATAAGATGTTCTGCAACATTTAGAGATTTCATAAACATAAAAAATAAATCTAAAGAAACATCACATGAGGAAGAAACTTCACATTTTTAAAATTTTATGAATAGAATCCCAGAAATCATGATACGGATCATGTGTCAAAATTAGTCAACAAACCATTGTTTATACTTTAAGAAATACCACAAATCTATGAAGATATTAATATTACTTTCCAAATCCCCAAAGAATTCCACGAAATAAAGGCGAAAGGAAAAGTGGTATTATTCTCCATTATATAAAAACTGAAATTTTTGCGGTGACTTCAAGTAAGATGATAGTAGTTTATGCAGTACTGAACGACATCGTTACTTTTCAAGCGTGTTCTTTCTGAAAAATGCATTCATATATTCCAACCTATACGGTATACCCCAATAAGGAAAAAAGTGCATTTTCTTTTGAAAAGTTTTTTCCGGCTTCCATTTTGTTCTTTTTGTTTGTGATTCTCCTCTTTCCTTTCATACCTTATATTATTCTTGTTCAGAAAGCTACGGTATGGAAATCAATACACACGGGATATTTTTTTTCCGTATCGATTATTTTTGTCTGGAAAAAACTTGTGAAAAAGCTGACTTTACGAATATATTTGAGGATAAGCTTCCGTTTCACAAATACCTTTCCCCTGAAGCTATTCTTTTCCATCTAACAGTTTTAAACTCTTTGGATATTTAGAAATTGCATTTTATTAAAAAAAAGCGCAATATAGTTTTTTCTCGAGATTATGTTTTTATTTTTTCCAAGTTTCAGATGGAATTATTTTGATATTTCACTGGTTTAAGCTTTTACTTTTGCCTTAGCTTTTGTAAAACTGACTTGAATTTGATTTAAAAGTCTATTCTCGAAAAATATGTATGATACACAAAAAAACAAAACTCTCCGGAGTGTAATGCAATTTAAACGACTGAAGTTTTATATTCCTATTTATAGAAGAAAGTTTTTATAGTCATGATATTATTAAACTATGATAAGCTTTATAAGTTAAGTTTTTATTTAGACTCCTTTAAATAAGTTATTTTTCTGCAAGTTGTAAAAACTAAATAGCATTAATTAGCATTAAAAATATTACATCGCTTCAATTTCAGACAAAACATTTTATACATCTTATTATGTATTTTATACCACGGAAACTATGCTAGTTTGAAAAAATTTGTAACAAATATTTTTGCATTGGCAGATTAAACATATTGTGAAATGCTATAATTAATTACTCCTAATTATTTTTTATAGTTTTCTTTAACGAAGAGATTATCTCAATCCTCTGACTGAAAATTTCTTGTTTAAGACCGTATTAAACTGAAACTTTGAGTTATTTTTCTGCAAGTTGTAAAAACTAAATAGCATTAATTAACATTAAAAATATTACAGCTACTTCAATTTCAGACAAAACATTTTATACATCTTATTATGCATTTTATACCTCGGAATCTATGCTAGTTTGAAGAAATTTATATAAAATATTTTTGTATTGGCAGATTAAACATATTGTAAAATGCTATAATTAATCTCAATTATTTTTTACAGTTTTCTTTAACAAAGAGATTATCTCAATTCTTTGACTGAAAATTTCTTGTTTAAACCGTATTAAACTGAAACTTTCTGGCGTAAGTAGCTCTAGTTATATCAAAATCTTTTACATGACATGAAGATGTCTGGAGATAGATGCTCCATCGAGAATGCTTGCTTATGCTTCGAAATACCAAGTTGTGCATACGACGATAAAAACAAAGCATCAGTTACATAAATTAAAGGAGTCGCAGTTACTTTTAGTAATTTCGAATCTAAATGTTGTGTAATGTATGTTAACAGATTTTTGCGATTCATATTTGCTAATTTCAATAATTTTATCTTTTTCAGCATTCTCGAGTTCTAACTGCGTGTGAAATCTAAATATTATAGTGGATTATTTTTCCGGATTTGATTGCAGAAATGCTCATCTGCTTACTAAATTAAATTCATCTTTATCACTGAGAATATTTTGTTGTAAATTTCAAACTCTTGACAACATCATCATGTATATTATTCGATTTATTATTACTTTAGCCATAATCATTTCAAGTTAATTTGCTGTTAACGGGGATGTTACTTCTTTATAGCAAAAAAAAATTTCTCAACCTTAATGGAAAAAAAATATTAGTCCTTTTACATTTATCACAACCAATGGCCTGAAAATATTGATTAGAAGCAGGGTGAACCTGCATCCCTATAGAAGAAAAATGTTTCAAATTTTTCCAGTTTCAGCTGCAATAATTTAACACACTAGGTAAATTTATGAACATGTTGATATCTTGTAACCACTTTGCCTGCAAACTATACCTCTCCAGTGTCACGAACGTGGACAGGTTCCTTTTAGAGTTGTGCAAGAAACCATCCTTATCGTATATCCTTAAGATTAAAAAAAATCCGAACGCTTATGAGTCACTTCCATGCCATTATTCATCTTTTCTCGTCTTTTTCAAGTGAATTTGCGTCAATAGCCACGTATTGGAGGGTATATGATGTCATCATATGCTATACTAACATACACCGAAATAAGTATATCAGGCTCTATATTTACGTTAGTTTTAGAAAAATATCCGAAACTTAAAAAGCACTGACAAACTCTTTGTCTTTATAAATTGCTTTGTATTAAAAATATGCTGTCTAGAATATCGAATATCTTCAAACACATATTTATTCAAAGCATCTATAATAGAAAAGCCCAGAGATGCCTCGAACGCTGGGCGGACCTTAAAATAACCCCGTCCATTTTGTCTGCGTCATTATTGAACGAGTCAATCGGATTATTGTATAAGAGAGGCGGAGCTTAAAATAACCCCGTCCCTTTTGTCTGCGTCATTATTGAACGAGTCAATCGGATATTTGTTTAATAATATTACCTCAGCTTTCAACAATGAAAGAGAAACACGCAATTAAATATTTGTTTAAACAATGAAAACGGATTGAATTGCGTTTCAACAATGAAAAGTTTTGTTGTAAGTTATGCCAAACAGTATTTTATTTCTTAATCACCCTAGCAATCTACGTGAGATCTTCTTCGACAACTTTCGTTAGTAAATCTGTGACAATCAAATCTGAGATATTATTGACAAGCTAAAAGCCCGTCTTAAACGGGCCCAAATATTCTAGTAAGTAATAATAATATAAGCTGCAAAAAATGTAACCGGAATAATGTGAGCTGCGATACACTTCATGCACAGGTGTATTACTGAAGAAAAGAGTTTCCATCTAAAATGCAATTCTAGCACGAAATCTACCAAAATCTTTAATATTGCAGTTGAATAGGACATTAACCATAACCGAAAATCACATTGGTAAATGTATGCGTAAAAATTCAAAAACAAAAAATTATCGCTCTCAACGACAGACTATATAAAGATACAAGAACCGAAATAAACCATATTCGTGGGTAGGATAAGATCTTAAATGCAATACTTGGTCCCATCTCCGTAAGTTGTTTCGGATCCAACGAGGAAAATCGATCCAAATGGAAGGTCTCGAGGGCACTGAAATACAACGGATGACGGGAGGTGGGGACAGGCAGTTTTCGGATCCCCCTTGTACCTCTATAGATATCTTTTACGTCCGTATTAAGCGAAGCATCCGTATTTGTTCCGGCGGCGTTGACAGACCCGCTTGTTGATACATCCTGAATCAATAGGGACTCCATTCGTGATGGCCTGCTAATGTCAGAATTATATTCATTCAACCTCAAAAAGAGTTGGGCCTGAAATAATATCTACTATGCATCTATCCATTTATTTCTGTCTGTCTTGCTATATTTTTAAGCATTGTGGAATAATTTTAGTGACATTCGAACGTGTCAAAATGAAGAGTAGCTGGAAATGGAATTTTTTTTCAGGTCCCTTATTCGTACATTTTTTGTCATGTCATGTCAGAATAATAATCAGCGATGTTGAAATGTATGACGTTCTGAAGTAAACGTATTTTGAAATAGTCTAAAGGTGAAAGTTAAGTTTAGAGTTCCTCCTTGCTTTGCATCGCCAACTTTTTGTCGCCAAGAGCAAAATGGTTTGGCGAAGTGAGGACGTTTGTTTTGAGTGACCAGTGAACATTTTATTATTCTCTTGAGTACGCAAATTTTTTTTAACTTAGAAAACATCAGCAGCTTCGCTTCATGCAAAGACGGAAACTAATAGCTTCGCTTCTTTATTTAATGTTACGAATCTAGTTTTTTTTTTATTCATTCCAAAAACGAGAATTCCTGTACCATCGATACACCACTTTAAAACAAATTTTGCTTCGGCTGTCAGAAGTTTGTAATAAGTCGATATGCTTCCAATTTTTGCAGAAACATAGTTTCGTAATGAATTGTATCTTGTCGAAGAAATTCGAGAAATTGCAGCCATAATAAACACCGCTGTTGTTTAAAATACAGTGTATACACGAACTCAACTGCCAAAACTAAAACCGTTAAATTCCAAACGAAATATGCAAATTCTATTAAGTAGTCCAATAAAATTTAAATTAGCGCATAGTTGACCAATCAAGACGAAGCTTCCAAGCGCAGAACTCCAATTTTATGATGCGCGCGCCAGATACTAATTTGAACATCACTGCGCAACCAAAACAAATGCAAACGTATCGTTAAACCGTCTTCCTCCTGGCGTCAAAATGTTGTCGATGCAAAGCAAGAAAAAACTCCTCCATACTCTAAACTTAACTTTAACCACTCTAAATATAATAGATAGATATAATATAAAGTTTTAGAAATAGTTTCAGAAGGACTTCAATTTCAATAAGAAGTTTCCGTGAAGCAACTATTAAAAGCTGATGTTTTAATATAATATCAATGACGTATAGTGTTTTAATATAATATCAGTGATGCATAAACAGAACGTAAATTTTAAAAGTATGAAGTCATCTTCTATGATGTGGTCAGAAATACTAATGGTTTTATAATTGCTTCTAATTTGTTGAACTCTTAGATAATTTTCTTCTAAACTCACGCAAAGTTTACCATGATTTAAAATGTTTTACGAAACATTTAAACAAAATAAAAAAAGTTTATACGTTAACATGCCTTTTATATTTTTAAAATCATTAAATTCTGGCAAAAAATATTTTTAATATAACTAAAAATCAACTGAAAATACGAAAATAGCTTAAACTTTGTCAATTTGTCAAAATCCACTTAAATAAGAAATTTTTTAATGTTTTATTGATAAAAAAATTTATGTTCAAAAATTAATTTAACTACATTTTTATTATGGAATTATGAGAAACAATTCACTTACTTTTACTACAGTTTAATTGTAAATTTCCTTCTTTGAGCACAGATTCATAAAAATTCCACTTAAACGCAATTTTGTAATGGGAATCTACTCCAGAAGTCACATTTTCAGGTACAGATGTTTTAGCCAAACATTACAACCAATAATCTTACAAAATTATTGCAATATGAGTAGTCTCTTATGTAAAGGGTTGGAACTTGTGGAATATTGTCTACCAAATTGCACATATTTGAGTGCAATTTCCAATAGTGAATCAGAAATCCAAAAAATGATGGCTATTTCCCGATTGAATAGCTGCGTCCAATTTCCATTTAGCAATTATTATGATTCCTCTCATTCCGTAGTATCTAATCATTAAGTCTTCAAGTCATTTATCCACCGCCGGTGAATTACAGCATCAATGTAAAAAAAATACAATTTATTAGAGCATATTACTTTGAGAGATCATTGTTGCATAAAATGCTCTTCGAATAAAATAGCTAGATGCGTCCGAAACGATAAAAAGTCACAGAATATAAAGTTAATGAAAAGGATCAAGCTTAGCGTAGTACCATATATATATATTTTTTTAACATAATACGATTTTTCACTAAAAATATCCATGACCGTGTGCGATCGCAAAGCGTGATATTACTTCACAAAACTATTTTATAAGCTTACAAAATGATATCTAATGACAGTTATTACTCAAATCGTCTTGATTTATGTTCAGATCTCATGATAAAGTAATTTATCATTTTATTTCAGGAAATTTCGCTATTTTGATTAAAATGTCAATCTTTTCCACTAGGGAAAAATAATAGCCGTTTTTCAAGAGGAAAAAAGGCGAAACTGCTTTAATGACTTTTAATAAAGCTGTTAAACTTTTCCATGGAGATTATTTGAAAACTTAAACTGATCTATTGCAAAAGTAGAGTCATAAAACAAACACTAAATTCTATAATGAGCTTAATAAAAATGTCCATTTTTTTACTTTTTGTAAAATTTTAATAGTTCTATGGTATAGGAAAGGCTTGCATTTAAAAATAAATGCAAAATAAAATTAAATAACAAAGCAGTTGTTAATTCTAGCATTTTGAAAAAAATAATTCGAGCTTAGAGTTTAATGCATATGCATAATGCAAATCGTTCTAACTTTTGCATCATTTCATCAGTAAAATTAATCTTTATTTGAATTTCATGGAGGAAGAATAATTTAAAACTTGCTGTACATGTATTCATCTTTCTCATATTTTATATTTCCTACTATAAAAATTTCATATCTACAAATGCGAGAATTCTGTTTCAAATTTTCATTTTTTTTACGATAAGATATTTTTATTTTTACGAGCATTTCTTTTACGATAAAGTACAGTTAAATATTGTATCTATACAAAAAGACTAAAGAAAATAAATTAAAAAAATTCGTCAAAAAATGAAATGAAAATTTCAACAGCGATAAAAGAAACTGCCGAATTATTTTAAGTTTAAGAATTTACTCACAGCATTTTTGTGTTTTTAAAATTTATTTTTGTTTCATTTCAATTTTTCGCCACATAGAAACTTTTTTGAGACGAGTTTAACCGACATGCTTCATCAGAAATCAAATTCAAGAAAAATATAATATATGTATTATTATACTTTAAATTACATTTCTTATTCACCGTTACTAAAACGGAAAACCTAATAACAGAAAAAAAATAATTAACTTAGTATTAAATATTCAGGTATTTAAACAATTGGTAATGAACAATTTAAAATAATATTAATTAATGAAATAGTTTGTTCAGTAATTATAATTTTAATTATATGTACTTGTATCTTAGAAGGAGATATACAAATATCTTTTAAAGATATGCATATACCATTTGAGATTTTCTGATGACTATAATTCCAAACCACCATTGCCTTAAAAAATCGAATCCGCAGGAAAATTATGTTCCAGTGCATAACTTTGAAATTTTAGTCATTTAATTTTCCAGCAGATTTTATTTGCTTTGTTTATGTTTTCACAAGGTAACAAAAAAGACCTGTAGCTTTTTTTAATAAGTGACTTTTACTATTATTTCGGCCGTGGTTTATCTTACTGAGGTCGAACTAGGCAAGGTGTATTGATGAGCTATGGGGTCGCAGTTGCAAGAAGAACAGATCTATAGAACAGTTTTTATTGTGCTTTAGGACAATATATAGCCAATGAAGTATTATTTAGAAATACTGAATAAGACCTCTAGTTAAATATATCTATCTAAAAAACTTTAATGAATACTTGAGACCACAATCGTTTAGTTACCTATAAATTATAATAGAGAAAGATCTAACAGCAATAGGCTTTAAAAACACCTTCAATACATAAAAACCTATATAATTCGTATTTGAAATCGAAATCCCCAGCTCAAGAAACTCTACTTCAGAGTGATTTAATCTCCTGACTTTTTATGTGACTTCGCTGATAATGATTCGTACGTCGAATTTGCAACTTTTTAATATTTAAATATGTAATTTAGTTAAAGTAGCAATTAGTACATAAGACAAAAGTCATTTCGACACTCATAAGTATCTCAAGTATCCTTTATTTTCTTATGTACACTGGAGTGATAATAGAAATACAATATAAGATGCGTCATCTAATTTGGAGGATAAGTAAATCCGTAGTCAAGGTGTCAAGATGCCTATTCTTCTTGAATCGGACAACGCAGAAATTATTCGATACAATATATCATGCTAATTTATCAAAGACTGATTCAATGAAATATTTCATATTATTATAGCACTGGACATGAAGCAACTCTCTTTATTACAAAAAATAGACTTATTGGAAAGTTTTGCATCTAAACTCAGACTAGCGAAGGCTAATCGGTATTTAGATGCAAAAGGAAGGGCGCAGGAATGTTAACAAATGATTCGTAATAACAAAGTCAAATTTTGCTGTAGATAGCTTATAATAAATGAACGCTACGTACAGCTAGACGCCCTGTACACGTATACACCTCTCCAGCTCTTTTAATTAATTATCTTGACTTTTTTATAACTGTAATTGTTTCTGCAGTGTTCCATATCTCACTGAAGGACCACCCCACATCACTTATCTCACGTAACGGCATTTTAATCCAAGTATCGATACATAATTTCTGGGCTGTCCCCCCTTTTCATGCTTCATCGCTATCTCTCGGCTCTCCCGTCACGTACCTCAAAGAACAATGGATGGAAGTCACGTATGGAACTGCAAACAGTACACCGACCCCCTAACAAGATTCAACAAGATTCCTCCAGACAATTCACAGCCGCCACTTCACTCTGAAACAAGATGAGGGCTTACACGCTATCTGCAGGAATTCACAAGATTCCGAAATAGATCGATTTCGCTCGGGTTTATCTCTTTAACGTATCTGATGCCTCCAAACGGTTATAAATTATTAAGGGGAATGGATCAGTGATTACGTTTGCAGCGTCTTTTGACTTTCGTGTGGGTTCTTTTTCTCCGAAAGCTGGCTTTATAACTAGAATGGTTTTATAGAGTTCAGAGAAATGTGTAAAATAAGTGATTAAATTGTATTCAGTATTTCTGTGGCTCTTTTATTTCATTGCGTTTCCTACAGTTTTATCACAAAAATTGTAATTCAGTTTAGTTTAGTTATATTAACGTCCCGTTTTGAAGCATCACGAGGCTAGTAATTTTGGAAATTTTAATAAATTTTAATATTTTTTTTCAAAATTACGAGGACTCCGTAATTTTGAACCACGGTCAGATGACGAGGACGGCACCTGAGCTGGCACCCCTTCTCCAAACTTCCGCTCCATACCAACCGGATTGTAATTCAAATTTTATACTATGGATATGATTACTCTTTCCAGATTTCTTAGGCAGAACTACCGTCGACTTAGTACGTTACAACTAGTAAACCCATACGACTATAACTTTCGACTTTATAACCAATATAATTTTTTAGAGTATAGCGATTTATGTAAAATAAATGATGAAAATGATACTAAGGATTTATATTTTATGTGACTCTATTATTTAAATGCCTTTGTTTAATTTTTATCGCAAAAAATTTGAATTCCGATTTACTGCTATGAGGATGCTTACTTGCTAGAGCTTTCTTAGTATGCCTTTTAAGGAAGTAAAAAATGTTACGTTGCATCTAGTAAAACCATAATAAGAAATGAAAAGTTATTTGGTTTTGTAGGAACATGTATATATATGGTAAATAAATGATTGAAAAGATATTCAAAGTTTCCATTTTCTGCTGTTCTTTTATTTCATTGTGCACAATACTTTTTATCAAATAATTGTCAAAAAGTAAAATTTACTACGTTACAAGAATTATTGAAACATCTGGCAAAACTGTACTAAAAGTGGCGACTAGACCACTAGGATTCTCGATTAGAAAGAAGGTTTCACACTATTAAACGAGTCAAAACACTTTCGCTATTTATATGACAAAAATACCGTGCGCATATAAGCAAGTTCAAACAAAATGTCGAGACAAACATGATTCGACACACTTTCGAATTTTTTAACCCTTTGTACTTCGAAGATGCATAATTGTATAAAATTATACACGTGTGAGTGTAAGGATTGATTTAGCGCTTTAGAAAGCTGAAAAATATTGTTATTCATTTTTTTTAATTTCTAAAAAAATAATCTCTGTACTTTTGCTATTATATGGTTTTTATAATAAGCTCAATCCAACAAGAATGTGTAAAAGATACATCAATGATACATCAATCAGAATGTCGAGCCTGACTCGTCATAAGAGTGCAAAGGGTTAACACCTTAAATGATAATTCGGTACCATCTGAACTTGGTTTTCCTTTTTTAATTGGGTATTTCTATGCATTAAACAGCATTGGCTTAAATTATCAATCTGAAAATTGAATTCGTTTTTTTCTATTTTTTTCTAAGCATTATGGAGTTGGAAAATTTTCCTTGATTATATTGCTCGGGACCGCAAACATCATTTACATGATCCTGACTTTACAATTATAACATCCGAATTAAATTATGGACAAAATACGTCGAACGAGTATTAATACGAGTTTGTATTTAATTAAAGTACTTGTATACTTTAATTAAATACAAACTCCATTTTCTTCTTTGAGCCAAAACTCTACTCCAATATCGATGGAATTTGTAAACAATTTTCACGGCGTTGATATAAACAAAATCAATTAGGATGGAAATATTATATGTAACTTTAGCTATACAATTTATTTATCAGCAAAATACCTCTCACATTTTGGGAAATTTTAATTTAATAAAATACAAAAATACCAATACCGATTTTACCTTTGTTTCAAATTTACTGAACGTACTATACAGTTTGTAAAGACCATTTTAATTTGCGATTTTTAAGTTTTGTACTTAATAACATCTTGTAAAAATATCATTTAAATTTTATTTGTTCCAGTTATTTTTAATTATATTCGCACTTTCGAAGACTGTTTTATAAAAGCTATATATTTATACTGGAATATACGAGAAATATATTTTAAGGGGAAATACTTTTGACTTTCTACTACCCAAAACTATTATGTTGTTTAAAACAGATGTAGAAGAGTTTGTCTTTACTTTTTCATAAAAAGTAGATTCTATTCACAAGAAAGGATTTTTATCATTAAAATTAAATGTCTTTAAATGTGCGTTATCGTGGTACAAAATATATTTCTTTTAGATAAAAAAGTTCATTTAATTTTTCATTCATTTTCCTTTCACCTTCAAGGATCGTAGTAATTACTAACTAATATCAAAATGCTACAAAATCCAACTCTACTCTCCCATTTCTCCAATATATGATGCAAGGACATTTCCGAAGCTTTGCTCTATTTATTTATACTAGAACATTCGTAAGACAGAAAGTGATTTTACTTTTCATTTATAAATTTATAGAAATACTAACGCAGTTGAAAATTTATTTATTTGGACATAAAATTTCAAACTACGTTAAATGGGTCAAAAATATAAATGAACAGAAAAATAACTGCGAAAATTAAAATATAGTCGAAATAGCTGTGGTTCCTGCATTTCAGTGAATATAAATTGTTGCTTCGGTTTTTTGTTAAATTTTTTGAAATGCATAAATCTTAAAGCAAGCTTTAAAGCTTCTGAAAATTATTTGAACAAAAATTTTTCTATGTAAACGGATAACTAGTTGTTGAAAATTTTATAAATAAATAAAATCTCTAACATTCTGCTGCAATTGAAACATGGTGCTTTCTATAACTTTTGTAATTTTCGGATTAGGAAAAATGTATGTGTCATGATTTATAATTTTAGTTTTCAGATTTCTCTACTGTAATTCGGTTTAATTTTTCAAATAAACAGAAAATAATAATAATAATTTCTTTTGAAATGTAGATACTCACTTTTTAAGTCAAAATTTACTATGTTCAAAAATAATGTTTTTTTTAAAATATGGGTCATTAAGAAAGCTACTATTTACCGATTTTTGGGGGGGGGGTAATTTAGTTTATGTACATTAATAATAGGAAAAATTTACTTTTATTATAAGTAATATTATATTTTAAATAATTACTAATTTTATAAAAGTATCTAACTGTTAGATTTAAAAGTTAAGATATTAAATTCAGTTGTTTGTAAAGCATTTTTAAAAATAGAAGCAGTAACCTAAAGTTTCATCGTAAGAAAGATATGCGGAAAGAAAGTGTTAATAAATCTGGAAAGAAATTTGCTGTTACAAAGTCTGGATGTTTCTCCCAACTTTTAATCTAAAGAGTCAGGAACGGACTCTGAAACGTCGGGTTTTTACCTATAGCTGTTTATATGTTACTCTTTGGAACAGGTTCAAACACAGGGTAGGTTTTAATTAAATAAACCTCTGAACTGAAATAACTTTTGAGCAGTTGGATGTAGTACTATATTTGTTTTGTTAAAAATAATGTGGTGAAAGAATTTAATTGTGAAACTTTCAAAGTGAGAACTTTGATATCACAAGTGAGATAACACAATACCGCAATCTAATCAAGATATAGAAAAAGAAATCTTGAACATAAACAGAGCTTTCACATTTTTTTATGGTCTTTTACCATTGCTGTAGAAGAATTAGGTTTTTCTATAATTTTGAAGCCGATTATGTAAAAACAGTTTTGCAATTTCAACGCATAGTTATCAATTTTTATCAATATAAAATAGGATCTTAGGTTGAATATGACGGTATGGAAGACACATTCATAGAAGTGACAATTTCCGTTTATACCCTCTCTCATTTCAGGCTTTCGTAGCGACATCTAGTGAGGCTCCGAGAAGTCGATTCTTTTGAAAGTTGTTGGTTATTCAAAAATCGCACAGCATGTTTGCAATCATGTGATTGATATTTAAGTTCAGCCCTACAACAGTTTAACACAATTCATTTAAATTTCTGAAATAATTTGTCTCATCAAATTGTATGGAATAAATGAAAGGCTATTTCTCCGTTGCTCTACTCAAGAAAACAGGCTCATTGATTTCAAAATTATTTTTGAAATATCAGGCATCTAAAAGTATTTCTGTAAACAAAGTTTTTCCGAAACAAAGCGATAATAAAATCTGGTAATGGAATTGATCTCACAAAATTGACCACAAGAGCTATTAGAAATTTTTAGCTAAAATAATCTTGAATTAAGAGATTTCGTTCAGGAAAGGTATTTTCTTCAAGAAAGTGTTTAAAAAAGCTGTAATTATTGCCTCCTGATTCGTTTCAATTCCCTTAAGACTTGATTCGATAATTTCGGGGACTTTCGGAAAAGCATTAAAGAATTAATTAAGATACCGCAGCCTTAATGTCCTTTGATTTCATTCCAAACGCTTCAGCAGCTTGGAACGAAAGTTAGAAAATACTTTTCCACATTACTTAATGGTCCTTACCGTTCTGGCATTTAATGATAATAATGTCTTTCTCCGAAACTGAAGCAATTTATTGATAGCTTAAATAAGCGATTAGTCCAATTTTATATCATTATGTTGAAATGGAAATCATTGGAACGGACTTTCTGTTTTCTAAAAAAATGAATGGGAATTGATTTGTCAAAATTTATATTTCTGTAAGAAATATAGATTAATGAAAGATTTGATAACACAGGATGTCCGAGAAAAATCTTCACAATTTTAAACATTAATAACAAAAATACGGAAGGTGAAATGTATTTCAGTTGGAGAATGCAGAAAAAGTGAAAACATTTAACAGTTCTCTTACAGTACATTCAGCGTAGGTCTTCGTGTGCTCCTTTAGTAATACGAGGAATGTCCAGCCTGCACTCAATTTCCCGCCAATTGTTTTTTGAAATTTCCTTTGTCTTTGAACTATTGCATCCATACATAAACTGCAGGCACACTTAGTGTATTTCTATGGTGCATCAGGTGAAACTTGATTTGCACGGATTTATCACAGATTATTATGGATTTCGTTTCCCTAATCACAATACAGATTGTTCTTTCTCCTGAGAGCGGACTCCATTTGTGTTTCCAATAACATTAACACCGTTACAATAATCCAATAATTATAATAATAATTAAACATCCAATAATCTAATAACATTAATAACACTAATAATTTCCAATAACATAATAATAATACATAATAATTACCGCCATCTGCCTCAGACCATCATATTTTTGTTATTAATTTTTGGAATAATAAAAATTTATCTCGGGCATCCTGGTTATTGAGACATAAAATCAATTACTCTTAAAACATTGAAGAATATATTTAATTTTGTTTGATTTTTTTATCCGCGATTCTTATAAAAAATCCATTGCAATTTCGCATATAAAAAGTGTTTAATGAAGTAAAAGCGTGTTTAGAGATATTTGCTTCTCGAGATAGAATTAGATTTTAATGAAGTGAAATTTTCAAGACCCTTTCGAGAAGAGCTCCAAAAAATAAAGATGGGATAATAAAATATCTTTAAAACTTATAGTGTAAAACATTACAAATTACGTTAAAAACTGAAGATTTGAAAGAATTTTTACTTGTTAGTAACTTCACTCATCATCAACTGAATAAATATTTCAAGAAATATTAAAAAATAGTAGAAACTGGGTTTTTAAATAAAGCGTAATAATATAAATATAAAGTAAGTCCGTTAAGATTATTTAGCTGAATTTTTAATTCAATTCTCTTTTTATCTTGTGAAGCGATTATGTCAATTTTTTAAGAGAATTTCTTTTCAAGCGAGAGTTTTAATCAGTTAAGCTGCTACTGCTTATATCGTTAATCTTTTTTTTGAAAAACGTATCTTTTCTGAAATTCACCACATATGAATTATTTCCTTTTAATCACAAAAATGAAACCTGGACATTAATTTATGGTCACAGTTTAGAATAAAGAAATTTATCATACATGCAGCCTCACAAAAAATAATGCATCACCATGTGCAAAACACATGAATGTATCAAAAATTGCTCTGGCTAAGTTTGTATAGCATTAGTAAATGCCAGCGCAGGATTCTGGTAGGAGCGATAATGACTGGCAGTATTGATAAGGTAATCTGTCAACTGACATGGTTGTGTTAGCATCGAGAGTTGTTCTAGGAGGTTATTGTGATGACTTGTGTGTAGTGGCCTGCGATTACATCATGATCAAATCGGCTGCAAAGGCTGGTCATGTTTCCGCGGCCTTAAGGCGATGCGACAATATTTCGTACTTGCAAGTAGCAAAGACATAGAGGACGCCATACTCATCGCTTATTTTTACTTTCTTCTATGTGAAATATATAAAGTGTATTGTAATCTTCAAAATAATCCGACTTGATGATTTTAACGTTTTAAGCCTTTCAGGAAACGGAAGGAAGAAAAAACACCGTTTGGAATTATGTCTGTCTTTCTATGGACACGATAGCTTAAAAAAGTAACCAGTCAGGCTTCTGAAATTAGGTATGATGTGTTTATACAGAAAGTTATTGATCTCTAGCAGATATTGCATGAAATGTGTCTGAGGAAAATCTATCTGATTGCCAATGTGTATGTGAATATGATAATTCAAACGCAACAAGCTATATTCATGAAATGAACATCTAATCTTATCGCTAGAATTGTAGACGTGTATCAAATTCTACACAGAGATTAATTTTTCGCCGGAGCGTATATGAACACGTTATCCCAAAAGTACAAGTAAAATAAATGAAATATGGTTTATAGATCTGTATCAAATTTTTGCCCTAATCGATCGATGGGAAGAAGCCAAAAATGCATAATCAATTTTCTAAACTGTTAGATCGTAATTTAGCAATAACATCCTTTCCGCCTTTAACAGTTCTATTTAAATAATTAATATGTTTGCCACTGAAGTTTCTTTCATGTCTTGAGGCAACTCTTAATGTTTCAACGGATTTTTTTAAAGTTTTGTTAAATTTCTCAATTAATTATTCCCTTTTCTGTAATGATTTACTGAATTGTCAATTGCTTAAACATTTTATGCAGTTTGTTTAATGGTTCGGTGTTTAATCAGTTTTAAGTTCTTTGTCTTGCACTGGACTATATGCTCTCCATTTAAACGGCGGAAGCTTTTTAGTGTATTCAGGTCCCGGCGTCCACTGGCGGGGAGATTTTCTTTTGCGTCAGTTCTATTCGCTTGTCTGTCACTCTGAGAAGATGGTGCCTCTGCGAGGTCCGGGGTGCCGGTATTCTTATTTTCGGCTCTCGTCCTAGCAGACGTACTGATGATTCGAGAAGGGAAGCTACAGCAACAGCTTTAGATGAAGCAACCTATGAAATTCATTTCATATATATTGAAACAAAGATGACTGACCAATGATGGTTTTTTCAAGAAATAGTTAACAGTGAGTAAAGTTAGTCGAATAACTGTTACGTGTATATATAATGAATTTGGTAATTACTCTTAGGCATTGTTAATGTTTCTTCAAATTTCTTCAGGGTATCTGATGTGTGTATATATATAGAAGAATGAAGTAATTACTCGTAAGCATTGTTGATTTTTCTCCAAATTTCATCAGTATTCTCGAAGAAGACGAATTAAATTTCGCAATAGATTCTAACAATATGCGGAATTCTATTCTAATAATATGTGGAAAGTGTGACTAATTGCTTTAGAACGTTCAAGACTTCACGAACATTGTCCAGTAACGATCGTGAATGTTCAATGAATGCCTAGACCTAATTATTTGAATTTCGATCTTTCTCTCTCGTGAGAATGATGGAATTGTAAGCTATCTAGCCGATCCTATTCACTAGAGCTCAAGGGGGCTATTTTTTAAATATATAATGTCATTGTGATTAGTTTCTTTTTAAACTCAACACATTTGATAGAGTATTTTTTATGAAAGTTTCTTTGATTTTTTGGTAGCGCTTATATTTCCTTTTTAGAAAGACTGCAACAATTTTAACGATGGTGTAATATGTATGTAAATTTGTTTTATTAGAAGTTCTCTGATCGACATGTGCATCAATAAAATCTTGTTTGTTATTTTCTTGTATTGTTCCATATAACCAAGAATAGTTCATTGTTAAAGTTGGCAAAATTTTTTAAATTTTATAAATAAAAGTTTAATTAATCAAGAACTCGAATCTCTTGTCTTCTTTTTTTAGCACAAAATGCAATGTACTCTTTTCTAGGATTTTCTTCCGCTATGGCCAAATCTTCCGGACAGTATTAAAAAGGTGGGTAGCAATAAGAGTGTAAAAATAATATACTAATCCCATATAGCATAGTTCTTTTGACTCATTTGCGAGCCATCCCAAACTGATATACACTATGCCACAAAATTAAACAAAAAGCATACCGTACTGTGTAAATATATGCGCAAATCGATAGAAGAACACCCACGTGGTTTTATTCTAATTTTTCTTTGTTTATAATTTACATATGCTATCAGACTGTCAACGCTAATTTTTACTGCGAAATTCTACAACGTTTCACAAACAGCGTTTGACCAAAGCGACAGGATTTGTGACACTTAAAGAAATGGATTCCTCATAACAAAAATGCACCATGCCAACCAGCTCTCGTTTATTTTTATTTTTCTCGTCAACCATAACATGTTAACACTCCTGCATCTGTCCTACTCTACAGATTTAGGTCTTGTGAAAACTTTCCATTTCATTAAAGATTTTGACATTGAGTTCGATATCCAGTGCAAACCATAAAAGGTATACTAGATCTGCTTATAGAAACTATCAGGTTGGTGTCAATCACTTACCTACAAAAATCAAATTGAAACTTATAAATGGTTTGTAAGCTAAAGATATCCAAATTACTCAAATTTTGATCACAAGTACTACGAAGAACAAAGATAGTTTTAGTGATTGTGACAATAAATTGAATAGAGAATTTAGACGTATTAAAAACAGTGATTCCACTTATACACAAGATTATTTTATCATTTTTACATTAATTTCTTTAAATGAAAGTATTAAAAATATTTTAGATAATTTTATTATTCTAACCCTCATATTACAACTTGCAACGTTTCTTAAAATTTTGTACCCTTCTTTAAAAGTTATTAATAGTTTATGGAAGATTTTTCTGCTTTGTTTTTTAACATTTAAGTGCCTGTACTACGTAATTCCGGTGTATTGCTAAGTCGATGGAATCTTGAAAGTGGAAGTCCAACATATGAGCAGATAAAATCAAGGTTTTTAATGTGAGTAAACAAACCAGAAAGCTCGTCCATAGAAGAAATGAGCGAATACTTTTTAAATCGTTTATTACAGTTTACGCTGCGAGAGCTAAAAATCGTTAGGTGTAACTGACATTTTCCTTTCATTGAAAACAAAGTTGTAAATGAAAATAAGGTTTTGTGTATTCCAATATTTTTTTATAAAATTCCTTTTTACAATATTAATAATATACACGTATATTTAAAATATTCACGTGAAAATATTTTCTCCCAGAGCAATGTCCGGTATATCATCTTGTAAGTAATAAACATGTTCCTCACGCGCATTTGGTGATTCGATAGGATATGTAGAAATTTACAGGGTGAGTGAGAAGAAAATGATAAATTGAAAGACCTATGGATTAGTTTACACATAGATAATTTTATTGTTTTGTTTAATTTCATAACTTATTTCAGCATTCTCTATCTTTGCAATTATTTTTGTTAGTACAGCTGTATATGTCTATCCATGTTTAAAAGGAAATATTAACACATATAATTTTCCGAAACAATTCCATCATTTTTTAAACTCTTTTAAATAATTTGACTTATTTAAGTTTTGTAAAGATGGAATTTTTTCAGTGATTTTTCACTCCCTGATGAGTTAGAGTTCTGAAATTTTGTACCCTTACGTATTCTCGATGGCAATACATTACTTTAATATTTACAGAACTTGATTATAGATACAACAATTAATTTAATCAAATTTTGATTCTATACCAACGTCGCCACCTGGTAATAAATAACATTTTAAATAAAAAATTAGACTGAATAATTTTTGTAATAATTAATTATAACGAAAAAATAGTAAGGTCAGGCGGGGAAATTGGAAACAAGTAGTAATTGGGAACGGTGACTACAGTGCTCACTGGTGAAGCGCTAGCGATCTGAAAACACGAGCTTTGGCTAAGACACTCCAGAGGAAGAAGAAAAACATTTTCCTACTTTCTTCAATATTATTTGGTAAGTTCGTTGCCTTTAATTGCAACCGTGTTCAGAAAAGTGAAATGAAAATTTCTTGGGTTTCATTATTCATTATCTATTCCAGTTGTATGCAAACTAAGTTGCTAACTTATATATTTCTTGGACCTGTAGGATATAACGATTACAAGGAAACATCAATTTTCGTTTTTGGATTTCATCTTGAGGAAAAGGTTAGTGTTCTTAATTAACCCTGACAATTTTTACTGTGGTGTAATTGGTAACAGGCTTCTAATGTAACAAAAACCTATATTTTTAAGTATTTCGAACAAATTATTATTTTATATGAAGCAATTTTAAATCTAGAAAGGTAGTTGCGTTCAGTCCTGTCAATTAAGTTCACTGTTTTATGCCAAATTAACAATTGACATTTTAAAACAATTTACCATGTGATATATATACATATTACTTTTCACATATGAAAGTTGATTGTTACTAATGATATGAAGCCGTTCGACTTATATGGTATGTACAAGTATGGAAGAAAAGAAGAAATTGGTGACGTGAAAGAAGAAAGCGTGATGCCGATGGGGAAATCTGAAGATAAAGATTTTGGCTCTTTTCACAAGAAACGGGGCTGTGGAGATGGAGGAAGTAATTTATCTGGAATCATCCGTGGCTTATATTTTTCAACAAATGTGTTTGTTTTGATCCAAAACATTAGAGGTACTTGAATGAAAGCACATTATTCGTACGTCTGCGGGATTCAAGGAGTTGACGGTGGTGAATTGGATATGACAGGTTTGAGGACCACCAAAAATTGTGGCTAAATCAAAATTTGTTTCGGCGGTGAATGACCATTTTGTCATTTCCGAGAGTCATTTAAAAATTAAACTCCCAGATCGTATTTTTGAAGCAGATTGTAGAAAAGAAATATTTGGTTTTCAGGTACCTAGTTTAAATGCTAAAGAAAAATTAACAGAATACTGAATTCAACGTTCTGTTTCAAGTGGAAAATCAACTTTCTACTACTAAATTGAATTATTTGTTTCTACTAATTTTTTAATGTGATTTTTAAGTGTTACCTAGTTTCTTCTAGTGTTTCAAAACATTCATTTATTTTTGTTTCTATGAAGATTCATTTCCCAAATTTTCTCGACAAAACTCGAGTTCAAATGATTATAAATTACACCAAATTGAAGGTAGTAAATAGTTATGGTAGCTTATATGTGATATTACATGAAATATGCGGTTTATATGTGATTTCCATTTATGCTGAAAAGCGTAAAAAAACAGCATTTTGTGATTATTGGGAAAAGGCAGCTAAATGCATTATGAGGCAATAAACATTAGTTTCTAATCATTTGAACATATTTTCTTAAAATCAATTCTTTATAGTGATCAGGAGCCGAAATACGTGTTCCCAATTACCCTAGAGACTATGAGGTAATCGGGAACACTTTGGAGTAAAATAAGAACGCTCCTAAAACCGATGTTAATTAATTATTAAATTATATTTGAAAGAAGGCATTGTTTAATGGACCTTGCAAAAGTTGTTTATGCACTAAAACACATATAGACATCTTCTCCATCGCACACTGTCCTTTTATAGAAAAAAAAATGAGTCTTCAAAATTCGTCCCCAATTACTCCAAATTGACCCTAAATAATAAATATAAATATACGAACTTTTTAAAACACTAATAAATGTGTATTCATATAAACTCTTTTTAAAATTTATTCCTACTTATTTTACCGAACGTAGTAAAAATTTTGTAAAAGGATTTGCAATTACAAAGAAGGAAACTTGAAACAACATTTTCTTTTGCAAGCATTTTATTTTCAGCCCATTATTTTTAAACTCTAATAAATAAATTATATGTTTCCTATTTTCTTTCTTTTGAGTTAAATATTAAAAAGGCAATTGCAATCCAACATTTTTTCAGTAGTACAGTACAATTTCTTTTATTTTTATGATTTATTTCTC